>OX422212.1:304494514-305094514 GCA_949130495.1 Sambucus nigra | reverse complement strand
CAATGAGCTTATCTTGCCCTCTTTTCAAACTACTTTGTCTTTTAAATGCCTTACGATATTTCTTATAGAGCTATTTTGTGACGGGACATTGTGATTGCATGTGACAGCTGTCTTGGGAGAAGTGAAGAGTTTGTTTCAAATTTCCCCCAATGCACTTCATCTCCCCCATGTTGAAGAAAATTTAAGCGTGGCTCAATATTACTCTGGACGTATCATATTTAGTGAGGTTGTCATTTCCTCTTCTGCACTCTACACATGGCATCTCTGGGGTTAGCGCATTTTTCTCATGCAAGTGTAATCATGTGTATCTTCTTGAATAGTCATCATTATGGCCTTTGAATCCATGCCCCTATGCATGCGTGCATGTAACACGAGGTAACTCAATCATCACCATGTTTCCCAAAGCAGTGGCATTTTTTCCCCTATTGCATTTTGTGCTGACCTTATAAAAAAGCATACTTGGATTTTCAAACCTACACCCTTGGGTTTATTTGCAATCATGTAATTTTAGAGAGAGATTTTAGTTTTTTCTTTTTGCCATTGTTCCAAACCCTAACTATTCACTTTTCTTTATTTTCTCCCTTTTTTGTATCCATGGCAACCGTAGTGAATAGGAATCCTTCTGCAAGGGGTGTTTCTCCCAACACCCAATCACGCCAAAAGCAATGGGCATGCTACCGTCGTGCTCCATATTTCAGTGAGTTCGACCATTTATGGGCACTAGCTGAGCATATCCCCGGTGACATTGTGTTGGTAAAACTGAGGATATGACGATGGAGGAGAGTGATAGCGCCAAACATTTTGCCTATATCCCCACCGCCATCATAACTCGATTTCATATTGAGTGAGGTGATTATACTTTCTCAAAGGTGGTGCTGGAGTCCACCTTAAGTACCAACAAATGTCTAGTTCCCTAGACTGACTATATCCATGCCAAGTATCATGTGTAGTTGGCCTTGATTGGCTTGTCTTCTACCAGCAGGTTAGGTGATCTCACCCTTGTAAAGAACAACAATACCCTTCAGTTACTTGTGTCTCAATGGAGCCATCGGTCCCACACGTTTGTTGCTTCTTGGGGGAATTTACCATCACTCTCGAGGAAGTCTGTGAGATTCTAGGTTTGGAAGAATCTGGTTTTGATATCTTCTTTTAGGAGGATGTCTTGAGCAATGAGAAGGTCACTTGGGCATAACTGGAGGCAATAGTCAAAGACTGCATGGTGACCTATAATAAGTGCACTTACTCAGAGGTGATCCGATATTTTTACTTCATCGAGGATAAGGCTTTGATCAAGGCCCCTGAGATAGCCAAAGAGAATCCAAAGGGGAAACACGTGTTTGAGTAGTCCCCAATTGGGAATGAATTTGGTTTGAAGATTGAGCTTGCGGGTTATATTTGGGTCGTCTCGTCGAAGATATTTCTTCCAGGTAAGCCCCATTACTGCCTTAGGAAGGATATAATTAACATGACCATTCGCATAACGAGTGGTATCAAGCTCCCTCTAGCTGCCATCACCCTTGGTTCACTATACACATAATTGTATCGTGTGCAAGATGATTCGGCCCAGAGCATCGGTAGGTTTGATTTCTTAAACTATGCTAATCATGTGATGCTAACAACCTTTCTCTACGCTCATTTCCCAGAGGATGCCCCAACTAGTAATTACCCTATCTCTCATCCTATTAATGTTCCTCAAATTTGTTTCTGGAACCATAAAATTTCCAAAACGCCCTTTAAATCCTTAATTGATATAGTTAAGAAGTTTGTCCCTTGCCCCTATGTTAGGGTTGATCAATTTTTTAAGAACCATATTTTTGGAGACGAGGAATGCCCTATTATCCCCATCGAGGAAGTGCTGGCTAGGAATTTTCCTATGAACATTGTTCCTTTGTTGTTAATTCCCTCTTATCTAGCTTCATACATAGAGTGGTCCACCTTTTATTACATCTACTTTCCAAATCATGTGGCTATGCAGTTCGGTTATGATAAAGGTAACCGCATGCTAAGTCATTTCTCCCGCTAGAAGCCTACTAATTTGCCATTCGCCTCCGGTAACTTTCTTACTTCTACCATCATCAATCTTCGTTCGAGTTATGATGTCAACCCTGCTATCCCGAGGGGGAGGTCTATTGTGTACTTGAAAGTGTTTTGGTCAAATCCGTTGGGCCGTTTCAAATGAAATCTTCTTAAAGAACCTCGGTACCCCTATATTGAAAGGTCTCCTCCGATGGAGATTGGATTGAGGAATTTCACTACCTATAGCTCCCTATTTTCTCTCAGTACCACCAATATTTCTATTCCTTCTGAGTTGCCTCCCTTGGCCATAGTGGAGAAAGCTGTAGTAAAAAAAAGGCAGCTCAGTCTTCAATTCCAGTTGATATGTCAAATATAGACCCCTACCGCAGATCCTTGAATATATGCACAGAAGTTGTGGTACCGTGACCCAGACCTTTGCACCTATAGGGTGTGTCCTTACACTCTATAAGATGAAGCCCTAGTCTATCCTCTTAACAGGCTGTATCCCTCTCCATTCACAGTAACAATTCATCACATACATCTCCTATAAATAAATATCCACACCTCGAGATTAAGGGACCTCGCCTGATCTGATTCTAGATCGAATCCGAGCTCATTCCTTATACTAATTCATAGTCCAGACACACGAGACTGGTGGAGGAATTGTTAAACACTCTGGACCCGTCGATAGAGCTTGGGGGTTATTCATCGGCATCGTGGTTATCTTTTCAACACTTTCAGAACTCTCATAGACATGTATTTTATTATCTCAACTATATTGTATGCCAATTATGACATTATAAACTTATACTACAACACATATAATGAGAATGGGATAAGAAAGTGTACATAGGCTCGTTTTAATAGCCAAACCACTCTATATCTTGTCTTTTATCTCTCTTTACTATCTCTTTCTGTTAATTATGTACTTTACACTTGACTTGCTGATACGACGAGGATAAGTCGATGATTTCTCGTATCATCAATATGGCACCGTCTGTGGGAAACAAGGTATTTCAATATCATTTCTCTATATTTTGGGTTCTTAAACACCTTAGTTTATTCATGGGGATCCTTTACATCATTATCTCATGGGTGAATTTTGCTTATTGAACTCGTACTTTGTATGCACACCCTCAAATGGGTATCGTGTATATTCAGATATGTCTATGGGTCTCCTTTTTAGGACCCTAAATCTATTTCTATAATACTCCGATGATGTTACCTTGCCAAGATAACACTAAAAAGTGCAGAGGGCAATAGCCTCGCAATGGTGGGTACCTAGGGATGAGATCTATTTCCTCGTTTGCTACTTTCTCAGCCTATGATCCAGGGTTTCCCACCATGATTGTGCCTTATTATGCACCAAGAGGTTGTTCTGCCTAGAATAGACCCTAGTAGGTATGTTCTCCACGTGTTTCATGTGAAAAACTAGATTTCTAGGTTCTAATTATGGGATTCCTCCATTCTGCCCAAGATGGGATGTAGCCTGGTAGTTTAACTGCCCTTTTTCCACAGCCCCTACTAGTGCAGTTGGTTTACAGAAGATTGAAATCATCGGGGAATGGACTCAGGTGGCCTTAAGTTCAACCTTGGTGAAATACACTAAAAGGAAATGGCAGTGCACATATATGCCTTACTAGTTGCGGCCTCAGTGGTAAAATCATGCAGCGATGTAAACACTGCATCTCAACCTAACACTTAGTTCATCTTATATTCTGTGATTACTCACTTATGCCAGTTTTGTCTCAGATTATGTATTTTTTAGAGACTAACAAAGCAGAATATAGAAAGAGACTCCAGCCAAAGCACATAAATAAAGAATGAGATTGCTCAGTTGTAGAACCACCTCAATCATCTATATAACAGTCACGCCTCACTCCAGACTTAGGTTAACTTCTTGACCGAGATGGTTCTTATGCTAGAGATTGTGGCACCCAAAGTTGTTGTCAAATTCGTAGTGTCCGAAGCCACAGAAGCTACTATCCTTGGGGTCGCAGCCTTGGACCAAAAGAGGAAGAGGGTGAAGAATGCAGAAGAAGACTTTGAGGTCTACACCACTTTGATTTACAAAATTGAAGACATCGTAGAGCTCATCAAGGGAGACAAGTTATTGAAGTGAACGGAGAAGCTAAAGACTCCTCCACACAAACGGGATTGAGCTAAGTGGTCCAAATATCATACAGACCATGGCCACGACACCGACGCATGCCACTCCTTGAAGAACTAGATTAAAAGGCTTGTGAGGCAGGGGATGTAGAAGCGATTCCTGAAAAATGCTTAAATGATGCATCTTTTACCAAATAGGCCACATGCTTAACCCCACCTTAGTCTATATTTTTGTTAAATCCGAAGTGTTGATTTTACACACAAGCATTGTATTTACTTACAAACTTAACATATATATATGAGGAACATATTTAGTTATGTTTTATTTCTTGACTTCCCATTTATAGAAATCTTATGAATAACCTTCGTCTTAAACAGATTTTAAGGGAAAGATGGCCAGTTATCTCGAAAGATTATTTATTTCAGGAATGTTCCAATGGTTCAAAAATTCCAACATTATTTGTCTTACAATGCCACTCACGGTTCAAGGGCATATTCTTATATTTATAAGGCCAACCATCCTTCGGCATATGCTACTATCAGCTTCAAGGGCTAAATTGCCCCCACTCATCTTTCAGGATGCATTAATTAGTCAGGCGAGGCTTGAAAATGTCCCATACATTAGCATGGGTAAGCTTCATAATACCTAGCCCAGGGAGGCCTGATAATAACCCATAGGAGTCGAAGACTTAAATGTCTATGGATAATCTGATATTTGAAGGGGTCGAAGACTTAATTATCTACGGATAATCCTATCTTTGAAAGGGTCGAAGACGTAATTGTCTGCGAATAATCCTATTATAGACTAGGAAGGCTTTATATATATCCAAACATAGCTTGGGGAATCTTTATAATACCTAGCTTGGGGAGACCTAATAATAACCAAATAAAAGTGACTAAAAGAAGGTATGGAAATGGTTTCGTAATAAAGCAACTAAAGGAAAGACATGAAAGGTAATTGAAACGACTAAGGGATGTTGTGACACTGACATCATGAAGCATAATAAAGCTACAGAAAGAAGTTGGCCTCAGCCCAGCTGTGACACCCCGCCTAATTAAATACCGGGCGATCACTCCTTTATTAAATTAAATCAAGGTAAACAGTTGGTTCATTCTCAGCATCACTGTCGATAAAAATACATTTTCCAATTTAACACCCTAAATAATTAAGCTAAGTGTCAAAACCATTTTCATACATACTTTCCAATTTTATTTAAAGAAAAATATTTATTTTATTAACAACATTCAATAAGTAAGAATCACACCATATTAAATTTTGCACATAAACCAAATAATATAATACATTCGTCAATCGAATGTCAACATACGAAAACTAAAGTCACAAATCCAAACGGAATAAATCCCATAGAACAATACTGGAAATAACTGAAATACAAATGTCCAATAATAATGGAATAATGGAAAGAGCTACACATGCTCAACTAGTGAAAGTACTAAGAGGGGATCCGAATGAACGAAGTCGTCTAATCAAGAGACCTACAACTCCCACCTAAGCTACAGCGCGTTCCTTCCAAGAGATCCTAAGCAAGACGCCCCTGTGGCTGGGCACCTGTAATACATACATATATATAGAAGAGAGAGAGAGAGAGAGAGAGAGAGAGAGAGAGAGAGAGAAATGGGTCAGAGCCCGAAAGTGTGTTTGATTTTAAAATACGTTTAGCAAGTATTTAAATTGATACAGGCCAATGCAACAACATATTAGTGCGTCACTCTCTTGAGAAATACTCACCTCTCTTCTAATGTGCACACCTATCGTACTAACCTTTCCAACGGTTTATCTTATCATTTTATCATACTAACCTTCCCAATAATTTAGCGTATCTTAACTTACTCATAAGATTTCAAAACCGAACAATATTATTATTTAAAAAGAATACTTCCAATTAGCAGCACAACTCTCGTTTTAGCTTTTATTAATTTATAAAGTTTCTCAGTAACATATTATACTTTCACAAAACAAGTATTTACCATTTGAGTCATCAACCATGTCCTACTTATCAAATCACAGTAGGCAGTTTCAAATTTTCAAATCTCATATATATATTAACTACTCGTATAATATATATAGATAACATCACCCCACATAAAACTATGGTGAGTGCATAATCTACTATCCAAAGCCCCATATCACTCATATTAAGGGGAATACATTCAGAATCACTCTCGAATTGTATTAACAGACATACACAAACAATATTGAGGCGAAGTATAGATTCCAAGTCTCTAAGAGGGTGGCACATGCCTGCGTCTCTTAGGACCGTCTGAACTATCGATTCGATAGCCTTTACCAAGGATATCTATCTTCTAGGGTACAACTCAATATCCCCCATAAAGGTCCCATCGAGATAAGACTTGTCCCAGCGCGGTAACCTCAGGGATAGCAAGTAGCGTGGGCATGATTTTCACAAGTATATAATATATGTACACACAATCATATAAATATACCACTTTATCATATTAATATAGGTTCTTCTCGTCACCCATAATTACAACATTTATCCTAAATTTCACATTATTAGTATTACGTATAAGGTTTCATCTCTAACCTTAACTCGAAGAGTTTCCTCACTTATTACGTGACATTCGTGGATTCTATCCTTCCAAGTAGAAAATTCAGTAGGTATACCTCTATTTACTATCGTAGCTATTCGCCGCAAATCTCTCACTTGAAATACGTAGTTTCATCGTTCATTATATAATTATCCCAAAAACAAGATTCTCGTCTTAATATAAAGTTCCCAACACTTATTCATATGTCCTACTGGTCTTTCCTATCTCCCAAAACATTTCTTTAAGAATTCCCAAAAATTATTTCGCGATAAATATAATTTAACTAATTAAACAAGGGAAATAGGAGTCTGCCAGGAGGGGTCGATCGATCAAGATCTGGGGCTCGATCGATCGAACCTTCGATCGATCGAAGCTCTAGGCTCGATCGATCGATCAAGCAGGTCTGCGAAAAATCTGCAGAAATGCAGTTACGGGTTCTACCAATTTTCTTCATCCAAAACCATGTTTTTCCATTCTAAACGTCCCAAAAATCCTACTACTATCATTATAACAATATACCAGATGTTTTCAACGTAAAGCATGTGTATATCTAACCTTAAACATGGATAATTAACCTCAAATTCCCATCTAATCATCAAGAACCCTAGAGTTTTTCTTAATCATGGTTCTAATCTGTTTTTACCAGAATTTCCTTCAACTATATCATCAAAATTTCGTGGGTTATATTCCTCTACATGGCAAGGATTCCAGAATTTTCATATAAATCAATACTACATGCATTTTCCTAACACAAATTGGGTTTTCTTACATAGTTTTCATCTTTAATCAATCCTAAACTAATATGAAGATTGCACTAACGAA
This sequence comes from Sambucus nigra, assembly GCA_949130495.1. NCBI lineage: Eukaryota > Viridiplantae > Streptophyta > Magnoliopsida > Dipsacales > Adoxaceae > Sambucus > Sambucus nigra. Next base: position 305,086,996 of record OX422212.1, on the reverse strand, counting down.
AATACGCAAGATAAATACTTGCCTGGGATTTTCATAAGTCTGGTTTGCAGATGAATTCGGTGTGGTTGCGTCCCCCTTCTCGCGATCTACGCGTTGGTGGTGGCGGCGATGCAAACCGGTGACTTTTTGGCCTTGAATTGCCTTGGAGCTCTCTCCTCTCTTCTCCAATGGCCGTCACTTGTGTTCTGAATATTCTAACCCTAAAAGACTAACCTAAATGGCTGATATAGGTTACTGAATTTCGTGGGTTTAAATACCCAATTATGTAAAATGACTAAAATGCCCTCCCGGGGTACTAATTTGGCCTAAAAATGCCCCGAGACCCAAACTACACCCCCGGGTACACTTTTCTGACTATCTCGACCCTACCGGACGCGTTGGCGCACTCAAAATGACCGTATGGGCTACTTATAAATATTCACTTTTTATTTATCAAATTTTAGTCCCAACGCGACACGAGCACGTTCCGACTTAAATTTCCGAAATCGTCATTTAATTTACTCATGACATTCGATGTAACCAATATCATATATATTACTTTGCTTATTAGTAATATTCAACAAATTTCCCATAATTACTAACTCTCGTCACGTTAATAATTATGTCATAATTAATTTCTGGATTTTTATTAAATAATTAACTCGTATTAAATTTAATAAATCCCCGTTTAAATCCCCAAATTAATATTGCATAAAAATACAGGGTATTACATACTCCCCCCCTAATAATGGAATTTCGTCCCGAAATTCGGAGAATAAGGCCTACCAGGTAGCACAATTCTAGATATCCTTGTCAGTACGCAAACTATCTACATAGTACGGCGCTCAATCACTATAGCTTTTTCCTCATAGAAACATTGTTTTACATTCTCATTGGAGACACTTCACATTGTGCTCCCACCCGACAACATTCGCATAGGTCACGCCTACACATTAAAATTTCATTATCTCGCTAACATTAGGAGGCCGCACCTCACTTCATGACAAATACTCGGATTTATTCATATACAAAACTCCCATTCTGAGAAAATATTACGAACATTTGATCACTCTTGCTCGCTTAAAACAGTCGTGGAATTCTACCACATTTATCGGATGTTCTCTCGACCGATCCAAAATTCTGATTACCTACTCTCCTATAAACATATGGAAGGAGAATAGTCGAGGTTCTTCCATAACAAAACCTTAATAAGTACCTTGTACGCGACAAAAAGGTACGAGTGATTCTACAGAGCATTCTTGAAATCATCGTATCAAGATTCCAAAATCCTTTACGTGGCTCCACAAATCTTTAATCATCGTGCGCTCATTCCCTGGCTAAGGGTGATACATCCTACTCGAAACGAAATCTTATCTCTGCTTGTTCCTGAAATCCCGTATCAAAGGTGGGATTCACCAATCTCATCCTGATTCCGAAATTTATACTTCGCCGGGCCATGCACTGGCGCGATCCTTCCTTTCAAAGGAATTCTGGGGCATACTAGTTAATATTGTAAGCCAGCCCAAAGGAATATCAAACACTTAATTCTCGGTGACTTAATTCACATGCTCGGGATAAACCCTTGATCTTGTTTTGAGGATGGCAACCCATCCAAGAACTTTACCAGCTTTACCGACCTCTTCCAAGTTCAGGAATTTTCGATAAACACACAATTCTTTGGTTGATTCTCCTCTTTCAACCAAACCTTACCTATGGGCAGTACATGTAGAGACTACTCACTACGTCTCGCTAAACATCGATTCTTCCCTTGAATTGACTCCATTAAGTGATACGTAATACTCCCCTTCCTTCCTTGGAGTATGCCGAAAGTTCTGGCCCGTGCTCTTCTCTCCACGAAGCGCACTTCTGGAACTCTTATACTATACTAACATCATTACTCTTTGTATGCGCAAGTCGTTTTCACACTTGACTAATAACCCTCTGCTCCGGGTGTGCTTCATAACAATTAAATTCTACTCTATTCAAGGGATACCAATTCTTGAATGGCTTCCCACAGCCTTCCAATCAAGTTAGGGCGTGCTATTCTAATTGCACACTTATGTATGGATTATCGCCCCTCATGTGACGTTTAATCCACTCTATCACTTCCACTTCGTTAAACTAGTCCCACAAACATATATTTCACACGTCTATTAACATGTCCCTTCTACTCGGACTATTTTAACTGTAGTTAACCAAGATGCCCACATTTTTGCAACACTCCGACCGCCCTGGGAGAGCGAATTTGCGTGCTACTCATCTGTAGGACTAACTAAATTCAACGGAATAGAAGGAATAGGGCATTCAAATTCCATGACAATAAAAGAGGAATAACAATCCTCAACCTTCCTTAGATAAGTACAACAATATTCCCCAAATAGGTACAACAACCAAAATAAATCACTATCGCTCTATTCATCAAAATAGTTACAGGTAATCTCTTTTGTATAATATAAAGTTCTCTCCAGACATTCCATTCTACAAAAAAAAATCCGACTCTTTATTCACCTTGCATTCTGTACGCGGTTATGACATTTGGGTACTCTCAATCACCCTAGAAATCAAAATTCTTAAATTCTCCTTATCATCGTTCCACCCCTCAACTCGTGGGGATAACTTTCAATGCTTTCCTACCACAAAAATCCGGCTCCAATGACCTTAAAACAAAATTCAACTTCCAACTTACATACATAATTACTTGATCCCATTTCGACCAGGGTACCGAACTCATGGAATAGTGACCAAACGTCTCCCTATTTCCAACCTTACGCTAAGTTTCATGCGTGGGATGTCTCGCAGAGCAAAATCCAAACAAGGAACCCCCCCGATACACTACTACCTAGCATTGTCGGTTATCGAAATCCGTTAGGTCCTCCGTCCATAGTATATACCCCTTTATTCCGTCCCTTGACAGAAAAGTTACAATTTCTCCCGTAATTATGTTTAACAAAGAATGTTTCACCAATTTCATTATCGTCCCGTATTGGTTGATGGTAATTACATTCTATAAACCTCGGATACATACGATTGGAATTCTCAAAAATTCTCTTCCCTAATAATAGGGGCATAACTATTAACTCCCACATCTCTAGAGGATAAATATAACAATGCACTCTTCTTATCACTAAGTCCGGAGTGCTAAACATAATACTGAGTTAAATCTTTTCACTCAACGGTAAATCCCGATACGTATGGAATTATACTGACAAAGTCTATACATACGCTGGCATCGAATATCTCGAGCCCACTATCTCCTCTGAAGTCTCTAGGATAGATAATATAAGTGCGAGTCTAACCTTATCACAGGTAAAGCCTCGCCAAAACAAACGTAAAACATGTTGCACCAATGCAAGTACTCCGATAGCCTTGTAATAAATGCTTACTATCATACTACCCATTTCTATAACATTTTAACAAAGATAATATCATACTCGTGTATCGTATCACTACAACGAGTAACCTCAATAAAGTAAAAAACTTGTTAATATACTCATCCATCCTCCGCGGATAGCACTAAAGGAAATATCCCGCTACACTAGGGAAGAATATTCACATACTAATAATAACGTTTAAAATGATATGCATTAAACTCGTCTCACATGCTAATCTAGCAAGGCACAAAATATAGTGACTCTCTCGTGTCACATAAACACGCCTCATCTTCTGACGATACAACTTACACTTCTACCTTGTCAATCATCTTGACTGCGCAAATGGTTTTCGGACGTAACACGTCTACTCAAACCCAAACAAAATTACTTTAATCATTGCCTTTTACTAGGCATCGTATTCTTGTCCTTTCTCACTTTGGAACATATTATCGCGAGCGATCTTACTCCGCACCAAAATACCTCAGTACATAATTCACTTATCACCTGTCCTACTAACCAGGTTAGGATTGTCCTTCTCTCGGACTTTAGTAGACTCGATTTCTGTTAGGCCATAAAGATCATGTTACTATCTATAATAGTACTTACTAAATTTACCATCACTTGGTAAGAATTTAACTATCTGAAGCCTTTAAATGTTTTTCCTAATGTGTATCCACATCCTTTTGTGGTGCTATACCACCATCGTTGCATTCAGTCTCATTCTCAACTGAATCCTTCGATTACTTTAACTTCCCCCACAAAGAAGCGTTATCATCTATTTTGACAAAATATGACAATGTCAACCTCTGAATCGGTCGTCCATTAGAACTTCCTCCTCGAGTATTATCAACTATTATTACAAGTTGGGATCCCACTTGGAGTCATTTCCTCCACTAGTATCTACCTCTTCCGATACTAAATTCGCTAACGGTTAAGATTCATATTCACGAATGGAACCCTGACATGCCCTCTCTCAATGAGTTCAGAACCACAATTGCTTCTAATCCTGAACAGTTAAGGAAGGAACATACGGTCAACACTGTACCTAAGGTTCTCCTATAGGCATAGCATTCCATTTCTCAAATAGGTGGTTGACTCCAACCATTATAACTTCGTCCCGAAAGTCAAGAAAATTTTTCTCTAAATTTTCACTTTCTGTTTGCCACACTCCGTCCTATATTTAAGCTTTTGGATACTTTACCGCCTTTGGTAAAGACACATACAATTTTTGCATTTCTAAAATTTCCCATTGATAGTCTCTTCACATTTTTGTAATACGTGGGGTAAGTTTACCCTCGCATCTCATTTGACTATAACAGCATTCGAAAATCATTGCTGCACCTTAGTCGCCTTTCTAGTCTTGGCTTCTCGTGCCACAATGGAGGTGACCTCGACTACGGTCATCATCCTCGGATATATTTCATAATCTCAACTGAGCCCTGCCTCCTGATGTACGCTTAACGATCCCCTTCTGACATCCGTCATCGCTCGGCACACGCACACATCCGAACGAAATTAGAATATACTAATGTATACATTTGATAGCAGGAGAACGAAATCTCGTCATAGGAATTGACAATCCTAAACATAGGGCTCTATAACAAACAAAGCAACGCTGAAAGCATAATAAACCGTACAGATCCTAAGGACACTAGAAACTGATGCCCTGATACCACCTGTGACACCCCGCCTAATTAAATACCGGGCGATCACTCCTTTATTAAATTAAATCAAGGAAAACAGTTGGTTCATTCTCAGCATCACTGTCGATAAAAATACATTTTCCAATTTAGCACCCTAAATAATTAAGCTAAGTGTCAAAACCATTTTCATACATACTTTCCAATTTTATTTAAAGAAAAATATTAATTTTATTAACAACATTCAATAAGTAAGAATCACACCATATTAAATTCTGCACATAAACCAAATAATATAATACATTCGTCAATCGAATGTCAACATACGAAAACTAAAGTCACAAATCCGAACGGAATAAATCCCATAGAACAATACTGGAAATAACTGAAATACAAATGTCCAATAATAATGGAATAATGGAAAGAGCTACACATGCTCAACTAGTGAAAGTACTAAGAGGGGATCCGAATGAACGAAGTCGTCTAATCAAGAGACCTGCAACTCCCACCTAAGCTGCAGCGCATTCCTTCCAAGAGATCCTAAGCAAGACGCCCCTGTGGCTGGGCACCTGTAATACATACATATATATACAAGAGAGAGAGAGAGAGAGAGAGAGAGAGAGAGAGAGAGAGAGAGAGAAACGAGTCAGAGCCCGAAAGTTTGTTTGATTTTAAAATACGTTTAGCAAGTATTTAAATTGATACAGGCCAATGCAACAACATATTAGTGCGTCACTCTCTTGAGAAATACTCACCTCTCTTCTAATGTGCACACCTATCGTACTAACCTTTCCAACGGTTTATCTTATCATTTTATCATACTAACCTTCCCAATAATTTAGCGTATCTTAACTTACTCATAAGATTTCAAAACCGAACAATATTATTGTTTAAAAAGAATACTTCCAATTAGCAGCACAACTCTCGTTTTAGCTTTAATTAATTTATAAAGTTTCTCAGTAACATATTATACTTTCACAAAACAAGTATTTACCATTTGAGTCATCAACCATGTCCTACTTATCAAATCACAGTAGGCAGTTTCAAATTTTCAAATCTCATATATATATTAACTACTCGTATAATATATATAGATAACAGCACCCCATATAAAACTATGGTGCGTGCATACTCTACTATCCAAAGCCCCATATCACTCATATTAAGGGGAATACATTCGGAATCACTCTCGAATTGTATTAACAGACATACACAAACAATATTGAGGCGAAGTATAGATTCCAAGTCTCTAAGAGGGTGGCACATGCCTGCGTCTCTTAGGCCCGTCTGAACTATCGATTCGATAGCCTGTACCAAGGATATCTATCTTCTAGGGTACAAGTCAATATCCCCCATAAAGGTCCCATCGAGATAAGACTTGTCCCAACACGGTAACCTCGGGGATAGAAAGTAGCGTGGGCATGATTTTCACAAGTATATAATATATGTACACACAATCATATAAATATACCACTTTATCATATTAATATAGGTTCTTCTCGTCACCCATAATTACAACATTTATCCTAAATTTCACATTATTAGTATTACGTATAAGGTTTCACCTCTAACCTTAACTCGAAGGGTTTCCTCACTTATTCCGTGACATTCGTGGATTCTATCCTTCCAAGTAGAAAATTCAGTAGGTATACCTCTATTTACTATCGTAGCTATTCACCACAAATCTCTCACTTGAAATACGTAGTTTCATCGTTTATTATATAATTATCCCAAAAATAAGATTCTCGTCTTAAAATAAAGTTCCCAACACTTATTTATATGTCCTACTAGTCTTTCCTATCTCCCAAAACATTTCATTAAGAATTCCCAAAAATTATTTCACGATAAATTTAATTTAACTAATTAAACAAGGGAAATAGGAGTCTTCCAGGAGGGGTCGATCGATCGAGATCTGGGGCTCGATCGATCGAACCTTCGATCGATCGAAGCTCTAGGCTCGATCGATCGATCAAGCAGGTCTGCGAAAAATCTGCAGAAATGCAGTTACGGGTTCTACCAATTTTCTTCATCCAAAACCATGTTTTTCCATTCTAAACGTCCCAAAAATACTACTACTATCATTATAACAATATACCAGATGTTTTCAACGTAAAGCATGTGTATATCTAACCTTAAACATGGATAATTAACCCAAATTCCCATCTAATCATCAAGAACCCTAGAGTTTTTCTTAATCATGGTTCTAATCTGTTTTTACCAGAATTTCCTTCTAATATATCATCAAAATTTTGTGGGTTATATTCCTCTACATGGCAAGGATTCCAGAATTTTCATATAAATCAATACTACATGCATTTTCCTAACACAAATTGGGTTTTCTTACATAGTTTTCATCTCTAATCAATCCTAAACTAATATAAAGATTGCACTAACAAAAATACGCAAGACAAATACTTGCCTGGGATTTTCAGAAGTCTGGTTTGCAGATTAATCCGGTGTGGTTGCGTTCCCCTTCTCGCGATCTACGCGTCGGTGGTGGCGGCGGTGCAAACCGGTGACTTTTTGGCCTTGAATTTCCTTGGAGCTCTCTCCTCTCTTCTCTAATGGCCGTCACTTGTGTTCTGAATATTCTAACCCTAAAAGACTAACCTAAATGGCTGATATAGGTTGCTGAATTTCGTGGGTTTAATTACCCAATTAGGTAAAATGACTAAAATGCCCTCCCGGGGTACTAATTAGGCCTAAAAATGCCCCGAGACCCAAACTACACCCCCGGGTACACTTTTCTGACTATCTCGACCCTACCGGACGCGTTGGCGCACTCAAAATGACCATACGGGCAACTTATAAATATTCACTTTTTATTTATCAAATTTTTGTCCCGACGCGACACGAGCACGTTCCGACTTAAATTTCCAAAATCGTCATTTAATTTACTCATGACATTCAATGTAACCAATATCATATATATTACTTTGCTTATTAGTAATATACAACAAATTTCCCATAATTACTAACTCTCGTCACGTTAATAAATACGTCATAATTAATTTCCGGATTTTTATTAAATAATTAACTCGTATTAAATTTAATAAATCCCCGTTTAAATCCCCAAATTAATATAGCATAAAAATACGGGGTATTACACCAGAAAGCCATCATCAATTTATTATAAAGGGTCTTAAAGGCGTCGCAGCCTTATCAATATGTGTGCAACCATTATATACTCCACTCATTTATTTGGAATGTGGAGAAGAAAAAATAATGACAAACATCTCAATTGTTCAAAGGTTGCGGAAAGACTTCAAACGAATCGCAGTTTATGAATTGCAACCAAGACTTAGAAAATTGACAGAAGTTAACTGAGGCAAAGGAAGTTAAGTCGTAGCCCCAAAGCCATTTTTCTTTGGCACTGCGAATTGGGGGATGACAGCCATACATATGGGGTGAAAATTTTGAAAAATCCAAGGCAAAATACAATAGGTCGCAGCCCACTTGGAGGAACTATTTACAACGTGTTTCTGCGGCCTTATATCTACATTTCAGTTTTAGTTATTGAAGAAGCATATTTGCAAGTGATTTAATCAAGCAATCAAATATTTGGAGACAACATTCATTCAAAAATCAAAGCAGATAATAGAGAATAAGCAAATGAGAAATTAAGCAGTGAGATTAAAGGCTGCAAGCTTGGCTAAAGGTTGTAAAATGTTAACAAGTACAAACAAATAGTCGCAACCTAAATAAAGTTAAAATGTTTAAAGGCCGCAACCTAGTGTACATCACAAGAAAAAGAGGAGAAATTTCTAAGTCTAAGATGCTACATCATCCTCAACATCTCCTTCTTCACCCTCTGCGGCCGTCTTAGTCTCATCATCTATCACAGCCTCCTCGAGCAACTTTCTTGCTCTCTCCTCTGCTGCAACCATCATCTCAGCTACGCAGGCACTGTGCTCTGCATCACCAACACTCTAGGACATAAGGCTGCCCTGTATCTCAGTTCTTGGTAGCCACGGATGTATGGCTTGTTGTTTGTGAGGAAGAAACCTCAAGACTTTTGTAGTTTTCTATAGCAACCTCTCTGGCCTGGTTGAGGTTTGTGGAGTGAGAAACCTCCATTTTCTTAAGGGATGCGGCATGCTCTATATCCCTATGGCTATATTTATCTTGAATCTCCCTCAGCTGAGACTCAAGACTGAAGTAATGAAGAGAGGCTAGAAAGACTTCGCGGTCGTTGTCAGCTTTACCTCAACGTCATTTTTGGTCTTGACAGTAGCATCAAGGTCCATTTGTGTTGCTTGAAGTGCCGCAACAACAGATAATTTTCCAGACTCAAATGAAAAATTCCTAGCATTCTGTAGGTTAGTGGCATGCACCCTCTCCACAATGTTCTTGTAGAGGGCCTCATATTTGAGCTTCTGAGACACCACAAAGTTCGGAAACTAAAAAGACAATTAATGTTAGAATCAAAACATGAAGTATAAAAAAAAAGTATTAAAAATGAAAATTTTCATTTACCCTCAGCAGGCTGTGGAGAGAATAGTCCTCAAGATGCTCATGGTCCTCATCCACCAGGCAGTCCAAGTCCATGTTGTTAGGATCTCATGTTATGGAGAACCCTGACAGTTATGTCCCAGGAGGACTAAGGATCTAGTCTCCTTAATTGGGGTCACAGAAGGCCATTTGGGCCAATGATGGAACAGCTTTGAGGAGGCACCAGGTTGGCATTAATAGCCATTATTCTTAGAGGAGGGGTGAATATGATGAAGTATTGGTTTCGGGAGTTTTGTGGCCTTACTATGGCTCAGAACCAGAAGGCATTAAGCCTACCGTGACCAGATCACAGTTGATGCGCCTTCAGGCCTATCTTGAGGAGCACACTCCTTAACCTGAATTGTGGGCCTGACAGGATCTATTTTGTCTCCCGTAGTGGGTGCGGAAGGACACTTTGACTTGGCCCTTTTCCTCTTCTTCTATCTACCTACGTTTTTTAGGGCATCCGCATCCTCATCCATTTCAGCCAATTGAGCTGCTAGGAGCTTCATATCTATCTCCTAACCTGAAGCAGAAATGAAACAAAGTAAAAATTAGAAGGTTTAAAAATACTTACCGCAGCGTTAATATAGAATGGGATTAATGCCTTTCGCAACCATCACTTTTGCAGAGATTTGTTGGTGAAGTAACCTCCCTAAAAAATTGAAGCTGAAGTCACTAAGGTGATAAACTTTTTGTCATTAGCACTTATTTCCCTAGTTCTTCTTATTCTGTTCTCCTGTCGCTCACTTAGTGGCAAATTGTCAAGAGTTGTATAAAAGTTCAATGTTAGTACAAAACAATAGAAGGAATGCGAACTCTGGAAAAAGGACGCGACATATACTCAAATGTCTGCAGCCTTTACTTACCTAGTTAGGATAGGAGTCCCCATTATCGCGACATCCTGAATGATTTATCTCTTTTAGACTAATCTGGGTGGATCTCCAATCCTCCAAGACATAAATACTTGTCATTCCAGTTTTTTACACTGGTAGGTTTGCCAGTGTAAAGGTTTGCATCATTGTAGCAGAGGGCGAAGTAATAATACCATGGGAATTTCATAGAGTTCTCCTTTGGTCTTTAAAAAGGGAAGAACTCCGTGGGAGTTACATCCCTCCTAAATCTATTCTTCCACAACACTATAGATGTGAGAATTACCCTCTAGCCATTCGGATATAGTTGGGCTAGGTCTAACTTCATGGTCTGGAAGATTCTCCTAATTGGGACTGGCACAGGTAGCCGCAGCCCATTAATGAAAGGATAAAGGGGGAAGCAGACCCCATCATCAGTAAGAGCAGTGCATGGCCTTTGTTCTGAGGAAGGTGATAATCAAATTACATTCTCTGGGAACTCAAATTCCTCATCAACTTGGTCAACTCGCTCCCGAGTCATGATGCTGTAGACGTTTAAGGCTACAGGGGATCTCTCTATTCTGTTTCATGGGCTAGCAGGCATGTCCCTAGCATCTGAAGGCCGACCAACCGCGGCATCAATGTCCATAGGGTTGGTGCTTGAGTGGGTTTCCTCATCCATTACCACATTATTTTTCCTACAAGTAGAATTCGCGAAGTCATAATCTAGAGTGACACAATTTGGGCAATTTTTGAGCATGCAAGGCTAAAATATCTTTAGAGGACGTACATAAGGGAGTTTGGGAGGAGAAAATCCAAAATGTTTATTCCAGAATTCCTTCAGAAATTTGTTAGGATTCCATCTCATATGGCTGCAGTAAGACCTACAAAGCAAAAAGTCCCGCAACCAGTATTGTTAGATAAGCCCCTTAAAGGCCGCAAAAGGAACAACTTAATAACAAGTTGGAAGAAAAATAGAAATTTCAATAATTTCAGCTAATTACACTAAGTGTTGGGTTTTGGAATCCTAGAGACTACAACAACTATTGCCGCGGAACTTTGTTTTTTGGGGGAGACATTAGGTATGTGCTGATATTTCGCAGTCCTTTAGTTTATTAGCCAAAAGTCGCAGCTGTAAGCCTAAGGCTAAACCTAAGGGCAAAAGGGCAAGTATTGACACGAGGCCTCTGTCAAATAGCATAAGAATGCTACCTTCCGCGGCCAAACTCCTAAATAGTTTGATTGCGAAGGTTGCCTAATCTAAAGATCAAATCCATAGAATTTGAAAGGTTCACTTAAGAACATCAAGAAGATAATGGTACGTTTTCATTACTTGTAATACACTAAGGCCAACAAATTTTATCCTGCTCTCAAGTATAGGGAATTCAAACCAGTTATATATAAAAAAAATTTAATCCTACACAAGTCAGCAAAGTCTCATTTATTAAGTCAACATGAATTTAGCAGTTCATTTCGATTCGGTATTAGTTATTAAAAATGGTTCAACAGAATTAGGAATTCGTAAACAAAAATCAAGAAGAATAGTAAAAAAGAGCAGTCCAATAGCTGAAATCAAGAACTTTTGATTTGTTACCTGGAAAGCAACGAGAAAGGGAGGCTTGGGTGTCGCTCAGCCTTTAACCACTAGTTACTCAGCCTTGAACCACTTGAACAATCGCGTGAAGATCGCCATAAAGCTTAAAGGAGGAAATGGCAGAACTTTGCTCTCGATTTACTCTCAAAGATTTTGAAACGTAATGAAGTCCACTGTCAGTTGCCATTTATATACGATACCACATAAAGATGAAACGTCACGTTTGAATTGCTGCGGAAGCTTGAGAAAAGAAGACCTGACCACTCATCCGCATCCCTAGTCGTTATCTCTTGGCACTACGACTTGGGAGCTTATTGATATGGCAAATATAGGCCCCTGCCACAGATCCTTGAACATATGCACAGAAGTTGTGTTGCCGAGGCCCCTACCTTTGTGCCTATAGGGTGCGGCCTTACCATTATAGGATGCGGCCCTAGTCTGTCCTCTTAGCTTATCACATCCCTATAAATAAAGGTCCACACCTCGAGATTAAGGGAACTCACCTGATCTGATCCCTGATCGAATCTGAGCTCATTCCTTATACTGATTCACAGTCCAGAGACATGACTCTGGTGGAGGCATTATCAAACACTCTACACCCCTCAGTACCGCTTGGGGGTTATTCATCATCATCACGGTTATCTTTTTGACACTTCTGGAACTCTCTTAGACGTGTATTCTCTTCTCTCATCTATATTATACGCCAATTACGGCATTGCAAATATGTACTACAACACATATGATGAGAATGGGGTAACAAAGTGGACATAGGCTCATTTTAATAGCCGAACCACTCTATATCTTGTCTTTTATCTCTCTTTACTAGATCTTTCTGTTTATTATTTACTTTACACTTGACTTACTGATACAAGAATGACAAGTTAACAATTTCTCGCATCATCACCAGCCGAAGTGGTGGCTATTATCCCTGATCCCTCAAGGTCAGTCAAAGGGGGTGGCACCCCTCATACTGATTTGACTGGGGCAACTATGAGGGACACTAGAAAAGGCCCTAAGAAAAATCTCAAGGTTACTCGAGATGCCTAGCCAAACCTAACCCTTAATTCTATAGTTATCCTTGAAGTTAACCAGACGTTCGAGTAGCTTCAACATACCTGATAGAACTTTTCTAAGGAGGATAGGGATTTTATGTCAGTCCGGATGGACTCTCGAGGGTTTTTCTATGCTCCCCTAGCTCCCGAAGGTAGCAGGAAAAGGAAGTTGGCTAGTCTTGTCAAAATTCTGTTTAAGGAGAGAGGTGAGACGAGCCATAAGGATCATTCTGAAGAATAGATAGCCATTGATGAAGAGGTGATAGATGATGATGATGATGATGATGAAGAGGAGGAAGTATAAGAAAGGAAGGAAGTGGAGGAAGGGTATGAGTAAGAAGACAGGTGGAGGAAGAGGATGATGAAGAGGTGATATATATATTTGAGATAAGCAATTATCCATTTATGTATCTCACTATTTTCACTTATTTATGATGGTATTTGAGTTCATACCTGAAGATATAATGTATTTTAGATATATAATTGGCTGAAGATGTAAACGTGCAGTGTAATAAAATTGATTCAACTTTTCGGATCTTATACATTTAATATTTAGTGAAAAATGTTTCCTATTTAAGTGCGACGGATGACCAATAATATTGCCTCATAATGAAAATGTATTTATCCATCAAACTCATTTGATGTTATTGTTCCTAAAAAAATTCCAATTTTCTTGTCATATAAATGGTAACAAAACTTTACAAAGAACCTGCCGATCGGACGTACAAATTTTAGACACAATATGAAAATGTATGATTAGGAAACATTTACCTTGGATTTGTTCAGCTGTCCTCTGGTACTCTCTTGGTGGATCATAATCACATGATGGTGCTGAATACTGAGGACTTACAAATATGGGGCTTATTGGTACTCAGTTCATGAATTTTTGCATGCGGAGTCAAGATTCATGCATAGCGTGTACCAGTATTTTCACTCTCACTAACCACCTAAAAAGTCTACAAAAAATTTGGTAACATAGCTTTGGAAATAGAAGCTAAAGCACACCCTTGTACTCTAAACCACATATTTGGGGCCTTCATATTCCATATTGAGGGGTTGATTACACATCACAACTAACCATGCTTATCATCAAGCACCCTTTCTCATGCAACTATCATGTGGTCTTGTTTTCCTTAATCCCACACATTATCAAATAAGGGTCACTTTATTGTGTACACAACTGATCAGAGGTAGTTTTTTGTTCCTTTGGGTTGTCTTAAAAATGACATAATTAAAAGTCTCTTCAAATTGGCCGAAGAAGAGTACGAATTACCTTTTAATGGGTCAATCATGGCGCCGTGTGATGCATTATTCATGGAATATGCAGTTTTTCTAATTCAAAGACATGCGGCTAAAAGTCTGGGAATTTGGGTTAGTCGTGTCATTTTCGAGTCGCACTGATTTTGAATTAAGTGTAAATTTTGGGCACTCTTAAATCTATACAAGCTAGTCATGTCATATTCAGGTCATTTCGGGTTATTACCATAACGAGTTATCATGTCAAATATTGTCTGCCCTACTGCTCATGTCTATAAAAAATGGTTGTTGCTTATAATCTTCCCACACTCAACTAGGACAACATAATTAAAAATTTCTTATCAGAAACTTCTGAAGAAAATTTAACTTTGAGATTTTTTATATGATTAACCATACTATACATTGACACGTCTAATGAAATAGCTAGCGGATTTCCATTCATGTTTCTGTTTTATTTCCATAATTTAATTTACTGGAATTTAGGCGCTCTATGCATGATATGATATGAGTACATCCGAGAGTTGAAACTGTAACATCTACTGGATATCTCAATCTGCTCATGTATGATATTATTTGCTTATTAGTATAGATTTTCATAACTATGATCTTGTTAATTAATTTATCCCATAGTGGACTATGAAATCATGTGGCCCCATATGATGGGATTAAGACAAGAATGATGATGATAATGATGATGATGATGATGATGGAGTATTAAACCATATTTTATACGGTTAGTTCGAAAATTTAATACCACTTTAACAATGATATTAAGTTTGTTCAGATTAGAATTTATGCAAACCGTGTCTTCCCAAATAAATAAAGATAAAAGCCTTTGAATTTCACAAGACACTAATTTTAGTACAAACTCGGTAAAGTACTAGTTGTACTTTTATCTACTACTCTGGAAATCACATAATGATGCGTGCCCTGTTTGTGGAGTTTTTCATTGAATTGATCCATCAAGGATCTTGTTAATGGAATATGAAGTAAATCATTATAATTAATTGTTCTTCTTAATAAAATTATAATGTCGTACTTTAAGTGATTGCAAGACACAAGATTGTGCAACCACTCTATATACTTTGGCAAAAACTATTGTTATTTCAAATCCAACATATCACATGAGATGGTTCTACTAAGATACTTCACTTTTATTGTCAAAAGTTTGATAAGTAAGATTTCAAAAGTAATTTTAAGTTATTTACAGTGAACAATTCAAAATTTAAACTAATCTTACGAGGTAATAGACGAAATATTGATATTATCATTACCATGGGCTACCAAAACCATGCGTTGAATGTGAAAAAGACCCTATGTGTGGTTGTCTTATTCATTTTATGGAGTTACTATACAAGGATGGACCATAGAAAAATATCATATATCATTCTAGTGGTAATAAAATGGAGAGCATGAAAAGAGAAGGAGAAAAAAATATGTTATGTCTACTATTTAATTTATCAAATAGTACATAATTATGAATTATAATTACATAGAGAAAACAAAATTACAAAAATAAGAGTTATTTTTTTTTTGCTGAGATAATTAATAAAAAAATCAACAAAGAATTTTGAGCCCTGTGTAGTACCACAGTGTCCTTAAGACAATTTAATTCACCTCTATCGTACTTTGGATCTGAATTAATGTCTCCTAAGATAGAACGGAATTTCCGAATCAAGACATGTAGCACAACAATGAATTGATTTTGGCGAAGTCAAATACTGTGTCTTTTACTCAGACTATGAACAGTACTGGTAGATATGAAATTTTGGATATTGGATGGAATATTTAAAAAAATGAGGAGGGTTGTTATATATATAGATTTTTGGTTGACTGATTAATTACGTAATTAATTAATGCGGTCCAAAATGAAAGGAATTAATTTTTATAAGCCCAATACCGAATCGAGCAGAGTCGAGTTGAGTAGAGTCGGATAGACGGTGCGCGCACATGTGGGCTTTTGAACCAAGCCCAAAACGTGCATAGTGTAGGCTATCTCCCCTTCAAAGAGTTGGAATACCCCAAATGGATTCAAGCCTTAGCCCATAATTGAGGTTTTATTAACTCTTCAAATTCCCACTATTCTTCCTATGTGGGAGAAGAGTTAAAACACACCAAATTCATTAACTTTCATTACTTTATGAGTCACTTTGGATACATATTTATCATTCACAACTTAATGTAACTGGACATGTGAATATACTACTTTAATCATCTTGCAAGAAGAATGTGTTCGTATATGGTTCCAAAATTATCATGGTATGGGTCCCACCTAAATTTGAGATCAAAGTTACTCAAATATTTTTGTCCAATACCCATTTTCCAACAGTTTTTTTAATTATTTCATTCACTTGCCTTGAAATATATAGGCAGATTACAAATTTCAAATATACATAAAAATAGGAAACTAATACTCTCTTACGGTAACTAAAAAGCCTAAAATATTGGCTTAAGATATTGGATTGTTGTAAACTTGTTGAAGTCATCCAACAACCCCCATCAAGTTGGAGTTGGAATTAAGATGTCAAGAACACCCAACTTGGTAAGTAGCCGGTGATGAGCGTCACCTCCAACTGGTTTTGAAAAATGGTCCACCAATTGGTCACGAGAACATAGGTAAGAAGGAGCAAAGAGGCTTGCTTGATTTTTTTCTCAAGCAAAATGATAATCAATCTCAATGTGTTTGGTGCGTTCATGAAAGATAGGGTTTTCGATAATGAAGATAACAACTCAGATATCACAATGAATGAGAATTGGTTGTCGATAGTTAAAACCAAGATTCGAAAGAAGATATATTAACCATTGCAACTCAAAAGTAAGTGAAACGAGAGAATGATATTCGGCTTCTGCAGAAGAACGAGAAATTGTTGGCTGTTTATTGGTTTTCCAAGAAATAAGACAAGAACCTAACATGGTGAAATAACCCGTGGTGGATCGTCGAGTTCTAGGACAACCATACCAGTAAGAGTTAACATATCCTATTAAAGTAAGAGAACTAGAGGTAGAAAGAAATAACTTTTACCAACGGTGCCCTTAAGATAACGGAGAACCCGATTGACAACATCAAGATGTGTGGAATGAGTGCATTGCATGAATTAACTGTGTGCAGCATATTGAATATCGGGTCGTGTTATAGTGAGGTACAAAATACGTCCCCCAAGTTGATGATAGATTGTTGGATTAGGAAGGGGAGTACCTTTTTTGGCGTAAACGAAGATATTTCTCCAGAGGAAAAATTAATGGTCGAGAACTAGACACACCAAAATTAGATCAGATGTCAAGAGTATATTTGTGCTACCAGAGAAAAATTTCGTGTTTAGAGCAAGAGACTTATATACCTACAGAATAATGAAGATTACCAAGGTCTTTTATGAAAAAAGGTTGAGCAAGAAAGTATTTGATGTCATTGATGTCATAATTATTTTTTCCAGTGATAATAATATCGTCAACATAGACAAGAATAAAAATAGAAGTCTGATCATGAGTATATCAAAAACGAATATAGTCTAAAATATATTGATGAAAACTTCGACGAATAAGAGTGGTTGATAATTTAGAGAGCCGTTGATGAGAAGCATGTTTAAGACTATTGATAAATTTATTTAATTTGCCCACATCAGTATTCGCCTTGCGAGAGAATCCAGGAGGAAGTTTCATATAGACTTCTTCATCGAGATCTTCTTGGAGAAATGAATTATTGACATCAATTTGGTGTAATGACCAATTTTTAATGGCAGAAACAGAAAGAATGATACGAATAATATCTAGTTTAGCCATAGGTGTGAAGGTATCATGATAATTTAACACCCTGCCAAATTAAATACCCGGTGATTAGTCTTTTATGTAATTTAAAACAGAATATCTGGTTGGTTCATTCTTAGCATCACTGTCGAAAAATATTTTTCTTTATTAATCATAAAATAATTAATTATTCTAGTGTCAAAACATTTTACCTAATAATTAATGTCAATTAATTTAAACCATTTCACACATTCACCATTCTAATGAATAAATGAATAATGAATAAAACACCATCTAATTGAATATGATAAAATTGGAATAATCATCCTAGTTAAACAAAATCTAAACCATCAATCGTAATAATACTAAATCCAACTAAAACTCAAATACTGAAATGAAATGAGTACACTGTCTCTCGGACATTAATAAAATGAGGATACGCGACACGTGCCCTAACTGAGAAGCCTAAATCAAAGAACAGAAATCATAAATATGGAGGCGTCTAAATACGAGTACTTGCAACTCTCACAATAGCTGTAGCATGTCAAAAGATCCAATAGTCTAAGCTTGGCTACCCTGTGGCTGGACACCTAAAATAATTTCACAAGAAAATGAGATTTTGAAAAAGACGGGTCAGAGCCCGAGTGTAAAATATTTTAAAACAGTTTAGCAAGTAGTTAAAATGCAGTAAAGAAAATATAATACACATGTTAGCTTTTTAAATACTCACTTGAGATTATCACCTCTCAACTACTGTGCACGCCTAACGTACCTCTAAACCATCCTAGTTATCGTCATCACTTAACTATAATGTAGACATCCACTTTATAACTATCACTCATAGTAATAACCCGTATTTTCCACAAAATATTATTATCAAATGTCCTGGCATTTATTATTTCGAATAAAACTTTCAGAACAAGCTTAAGTGTTTCCATACTTAAGTTACTCAAGAATTTATCACCTTCCTTATCTACAATTTCACATAATAGATAATATCACAGACATATATACATATTCAGCACTATATATCATATATACTAATATGGCACCCCTAGATTCAGTTGCGGTGCATGCATACTCTACTATCTAGTCTCTGTACATCTCGAACTAAATAAGGACTATCGATTCAGAATCACTCATGAACCCTAAAATACAAATCATACATATTGGAGGTGAACATAGTTCCAAGCCTAAAGGATATACATATACCTATGCACCCATATGACCACTGACTTATCAGCTCATCGATAAGTCATTCCTAGGTTCTATGTCGTGAGGCACCAATCTAAAATCCCCCTAGTGGGATCATCAGGATGAGACTGTCCCCTTTCGAAACCTCCCACGATAACAAGCAGCATAGGTATGTCATACACATAATAAATCAATCATATAATAGGTATTCATCTCACCTATATATGTTCATAACATAAATATAGGTATACTCACGTCCCATATCATAAATCTCATATGTAGTATATCATTATCCCTAATATCCTATGCTTAATTGAATGATAGATTCACTTCTTTAGTGTACGCTCTCAAGTATTACTCACCACTCAAAGTGTACCCTTTATTCTACCCATAAAATCATTAGGTGACTCATTATATCCTACTGGTCTAAATTATCGTTGTCCTCAAATTCCCATAACTTGAATTAATTTCCAAATCAGGTAATCCTCTCATGGTAATCGAACTACGTTTCTCCCTAAATACGCCATTATGAGATCAAGCCTAATACCCACCTAGGCCTAATAGTCTTCCAATATAAGTCCAAGTATTTTAAAACAAATCCCAAGAATAAATTCCAAATGATTTTCTAACGACAATAAATAAAAGGAGAAAACTGGGAAGCCGAATCGATTCGCTCGTACAGTTTTGAATTTTTTTTCATATGTGTTCTTTTGGGTTTCTCCAATTTTCAACCACAAATCCTTATTTTAATCATCCCATACACCAATTCAAACATGCTAAATGTCATAATAACATAATTAAATAATTTCTAATATTCAAGAACTACAATTTCACCGAAGGGAAACAATAAATTGAGTTTATTTCAAGGATAAGCATTAAGAACCTTAGTTTGTCATCTTCTTAAAGAAATACGTTAAAATCCTAGAGTTATTCATCAATATTAATCTAATTTCGTGGGTTATCATCTATATATCATGGGGAATCAAACCTATACCAATTTCAATTCTAGATTATGATCCAAATCCTTAAATTTCATCTTAATCATATACAATACATGTTCAATTTCAACCTCTACTAACATGGGTGATATTATTGCTCAAAGTTCGAAAGATTAAACACTTGCATCTCGAAGGAAGGTCTGGTCAGCTGGTGTAGTTGGTATGATTGCGTTCATCATTCCCCGATTTATGCAATGGCGGTCTCGGTGGTGCAAGATGGTGGTTCTTGGCCTTAGCCTCCTCGAATTAGCTCTCCTACTTCCTCTGTGACTCTCCCTTGGATTTTGTGAATCAAAACCCTAACTTAGTTAACTTATAAGATATATTCCCTCTCATAATTTCGTAGGTAATTAAAGCCCAAAAATAAAAATTACCAAAATGCCCTCCCGGGATGCCGGTTTAGCTTAAAATTGCCCCGAAACCCAAACTAAACCCGAGGTAGACTTTTCAGACTATCTCGACCCTTCTAAACACATTGGAGAACTCAAAATGACCATATGGATTACATAAAAATAATTTAATTTTTATTCCATTAATTTAGTTCTGGCACGACTGACACGTGCGTCCCGACTTAATTACTGTAATTGTCAGTTGCCATATTTCTAACTCGCAACAATTCTCATAAATTCACAATCATATATTACTTTATTCAATCAGTAATATTCAATATAATTCTCAATAATAAATACTAACTCTTATCTCACTAGTTAATATTTAATTTAATCCGAATTAATTATCAAATAATTTTTCATATTTAATTTAATTAATTCAATTTTTAAAAATCAGTAAAAATAAGAGGTGTTACATACTTCCTCCTTATAACGAAATTTCATCCCAAAATTTGAAAAGTAAAAGTATACCTGGTATAAATAACTTTGAATAATTTTTGCGCATCTCCTCCTCGCGCTCCTAAGTAGACTCCTCGACATTATGGTACCGCCACTAAACACGTACTAATGGTACCACCTTTGACCTCCGTTTCCTCTCGCTATGGTCTAGGATAGCAACTGGCCCCTCCTCATAGGAACTATCGGGTTGTAAATCAATCTCCTATAAATAAATATGAGTATGAGATAACTCATCCCGAAGATATCTTCTCAGTGAAAAAATATGGAATACATCGTGAATCCTATGCAAGTCCTCGGGTAACCCAAGTCTGTAAGCCACTAGCCCAATCCTCTCAATAATACGGAATGACCCTACATACCTCAGTGCCAACTTGACTTTTTTCATAAATCGCATTATCCCCTTCATAGGAGATACTAGTAGCAATACATGGTCCCCCACAATTAATTCCCTGAAGAACCTCTTGGCATCGGCGTAGCTCTTATGTCTTTCCTGAGAAACATGTATGTGACTCCTAATCATCTCAATCCTGGTTGATGTATCCTGAATCACCTTTGGACTGAGTAGCTTGTTGTCCCTCGCCTTTAACCAATAAGAAGGAGAACGATAAGGTCTACTATACAACACCTCTAATGGGGCCGTATCAATAGTAAATTGATAAGAGTTGTTGTACATAAACTCCACCAATGGAAGGTACTGCTCCCAACCTCCCCCAAAATCCAGAATACACATACATAACATATCCTCCAACATTTAATTAGTCCGCTCGGTCTGCCCGTCCGTCTGTGGGTGGTAAGTCGTACTCAAATGCAACTCAGTACCCATGGTCTCCTGGAAACTCTCCAAAAAATGAGACATAAAATCTTGTCCCTGCCGGACACAATATTTAGGGCCACCCTGTGTAATCTCACTATCTCCACCATACAAATCTGGGCATACTGTTCCGTAGTATAGTTAGTCCGGACTGGAAAAAAGTGGACTAGCTTAGTCAATCGATCCATAATCACCCATATCGATTCGTGACCCCTCTGATAAGTAGGCAACCCTTTGATGAAATCCATGGAAATGCTCTCGCATTTCCACATAGGAATCTCTGGCGACTGAAGAAACCTTGTCGATTTTTTATGGTCCACCTTGACTAGTTTATAGGTGGCACACTTTGAGATGAACTTAGCAATGTCTCTCTTTATGTCACTCCACTAATATTATCTCCTCATATCCTGGTACATCTTATCCCCACTGGGATGTATCGAAAATAGAGATCCATACGACTCTATCATCACCTCATTCGCAGATCCTCCCCCTCTGGAACAACAAGACATCCATTGAAGCACAAGACTCCCTCGAAAATCACTGAGTAAGACTTGGATCCCTATGTTAGAAGATGTCGAATCCTCTCCTGACAAAATGGATCCGATGCCTGACCCTGTATAACCCTCGTCACTATTTGGGGCATAACTATCATAATTGACATGAATGATAGGGTAACTGGATCCTGATGTCCCAAATCCTTCAATTTCACCTTCCATGCCTTTTCCACCTCACCTACTGGCCTATGGATCAATGCATCAGCTAACACGTTAGCCTTCCTCGGATGGTACTCGATCTCAAACTGATAATCCTTCACAAATTCAAGCCACACGCACTTATGCATATCCAGCTCTCTCTAGGTGAACAAGTATTGCAGTGGCTTTGGATCTGTGAATATGCAAAATTTCTCCAGCAACAGATAATGTCTCCAAATCCGAAGTGAAAACACGACTGTTGCTAACTCTAAGTCGTGGGTGGGGTAATTCTTCTCGTGATACTTAAGCTTGAGGTAAGCATAAGTTATATCCTGATCATCCAGCAATAACACTCCATCAAGTCGCTGTAGGGATGCATCAGTATAAACTAAGTGCTCCAATCCCAACCTGGGCAGTGCTAGAACTGGTGCTAACGTCTACTTATCCTTTAGCTAAATTCGGCTTATCCTTAAGATCATCCTTCAGCTCACCGATTCGCTCGTATAGGTATGGGAAATTCTGCATATGTGTTCTTACGGGTTTCTCCAATTTTCAACCACAAATCCTTATTTTAATCATCCCAAACACAAATTCAAACATATCAAATGTTATACTAACATAATTAAACAACCTCTAATGTTCAATAACTACAATTTCATTGAAGGGCATCAATTAATTGGGTTTATTTCAAGGATAAGCATTAAGAACCCTAGTTTGTCATCTTTTTCAAGAACTGCCTTAAACTCCCAGAATTATTCATTAATATTAATCCAATTTCATGGGTTATCATCTATATATCATGGGGAATCAAACCTATATTAATTTCAATTTCAATTCCAAATTATTATCCAAATCCTTCAATTTGACCACAATAATATACAATACATGTTCCATTTTAACCTACACTAACATGGGTGATATTATTGCTGAAAGTTCACAAGATTAAACATTTGGATCTTGAAGGAAGGTATGATCCACTGGTGTAGTTGGTATGGTTGCGTTCCTCATTCTTCGATCTACGCAGTGGTGGTCTCGGTGGTTCAAGATGGTGGTTCTTGGCCTTAGCCTCCCAGAAGTGGCTCCCCTACTTCCTCTGATTTCTTCACCTACTTATCCGGGAAGCCATAAATCTGGTAGCATGCGACAAAAGTATGGCCATGCTTGTTATAATGTTCACAAAAAGAATGTTGGTGCTTTCCCACCGACCAAGATGGTGGTTTAGATGCCTCACGTACTGTCGGATCAATGGTAGGAGTTGTTTGAATATTAATATTTTGTTGTTTTTCTTCTTGACATACCAAATTGTAGATACGCCGAATTGAAGGAAACAACTCGATCAAGAGAATTTGACTGTAAATAGATATAAAATGATAATGGATTCCCCGAAGAAACTCCATGTGACGATCTCGATTTTACTAATCAATAATGCTTTTAGCATTGCCACATATAAATGGAGTGATGGAAATAATGGAATTGAGTTTGTCCCATAAAGATTTGAGTTGTGTGAAATATAATGAAACAGATATACCTTCCTGCTTGAGGGATTGAGGGAAGATATTGATTGTTTCAATTGATAGATCTTTGAAGCATTTGATTGAGAAAAATAATCCTTCAGATTTTTCTAAATTTGTGCTACAATTTTAGCATACAGGATACTTGGATGGATCTCAGGTGAGACAGAATTAAGAATCCAACTTCCAACTAAATCATTACATCAGCCACATTTGGAAATATCATCTTTCTCCTATAGAATTGGAAGTGACCCATCAACAAAACAAAGCTTGTTTTTTGCACGAAGTGCCATTGTTACTGCACGACTCCATGATCCATAATTCTCTCCTCTCAATAGAGGTGTAACAATAATTGTAGAAGGACTATTTGAGTGATGAATGGCATAAGGATCTATTTTGATATGTACTAATGGTTATGGAGATGATTATGGCGATGTGATGTTGGTAGCAAGATTTTCAGCATACATGGTGAAGAATAGAGGGAAAAAATTGAATATAGGACTAAAATATTGTGCACTCCTCTCGTACCATAATAAAATGGAGAGCCTGGAAATAGAGGGAGAAAAATTCTCTTTTTATTATTTCATTCACTTACCTTGTAATTTATAGGCAGATTACAAAGTTCAAATATACATAAAAATGGAAAACTAATACTTTGTTACAGTAACTAAAAAGCCAAAAATATTGGCTTAAGATATTAGACTCTTATAGACTCGAATTCGTCCCAGCAATTCAGGCATGTTGTGCCATGTCATTTCAAGTACATGTTAAGTACTAGTCAACTGTAACTTGACTTGTTTAACTAATCGTGTCAAGTGACTTACACAAACTAAAACCTATTCTTTTTTTTTAATTATTTTAAAAATTCTACATGCTCATGATTGCTAAGTGAGAAAAATTCTAGAAGCGCTTACTATGAAAAAAATAAAGTCAAAGAGTTGAGATTATATTGTAAATTATTTTTTGGAAAAACAAATTGCAAAACTATTTTATAACAATACATGAATATATTTCCTTAAGTACACAATTAGCTCAAAAGAATTATCTACTTTGAGGTTACCGCTACCTCAGTCTGAAACTAGCTCCCGGGTTTAATATTGCCTAAAATACCCCAGTACATGAATATATTCACATATTGAGGTACTTATGATTAGTGTGGTGAAGGCCTAAATTCCTGTTGAGAGGCTGCTATCCCATTTATTGAGTATATGCTATATTTGAGCCACATATTATTTCTTATCAGGTATTTACAGCTACATGTTGGTTCCAATATGCTTTGTCTTACACCTTCCTAACTTGAAAATTTGATGAAAATGTCTTCTTAATATACTGATCAGGTTCTCAGCACTATATTATAATCCTCCTAACAACTTTGGATCATATATGCCATTGGACCACTTGATATAAATGATAAATGAATTAGCACATGGTTTTCACCCATGATTTTCTACATAATGAAATCTACACCCAG
Source organism: Sambucus nigra (assembly GCA_949130495.1). NCBI lineage: Eukaryota > Viridiplantae > Streptophyta > Magnoliopsida > Dipsacales > Adoxaceae > Sambucus > Sambucus nigra. The sequence continues at coordinate 305,061,495 of OX422212.1, read as the reverse complement.
GAGTTTGTCTATGAGACTGTGAGTATATATAATCAATTCAAGTGCCATTAACTCAACACCACAAATAAAGTTCAGTTTTTCAAATTTGAACCTTATCTTTCTTCTGTAGGTCAGAAACTAACAAGTAACCATGATCAATACCATGAAACTCATCAAGATGGCTAAAACATCGCAGAGGGCAGCAGCCATAGGGAGGAGAAGAATTTCTCCGCCAAGAACCAATGGGGATGTGGGTACCTACAACTCATCATCCATGGCTGATAGAGGCCATTTTGTTGTGTACACTGCTGACAAAAAATGCTTTGTGTTCCCCAACTCATATCTTAACAATTTCATATTCAGTGAACTTTTAAACTTGGTTGAAGACGAGTATGGATTACCGCTAGAGGGGCCTTTCACAGTGCCATGTGATGCAATCTTCATGGAGTATGCAGTTTCTCTAATCAAAAGAGATGCAGCTAAAACTCTAGAGAAAGCATTCATCATGTCCTTAAGTTATGATTGTTACTTGGCATGTTTGTACTCTCAATTAGAACAACACAATCCTCAATATCTAATCAATAGCTTCTAAAACGACATGTACTTCAACTTTGTAGATCACTAACCACATTTGTAGATTTAGAATTCTAATTAAATCTTCAAATGACTTCCATTTATTTTTCATATTGTTTCCATATATAATTGAATGGAACTTGTGATTTCTATTTGAGATTTCCTGATTCGTGACTAGTATAATGCATAAACGAGTCCTTAATATATGAGATATGAAATAAGAATTGTGGACACATACTACATCGCTTTTTAATATGAAACTGCAACATTCACTTCCAATTTCAATGTGCCAATGTAAGGTATACTTTGAGTACAAGCATTGAATCATTGTAGCTATTGTAAATATTTTCTATTTGACAATCACAATGATCTTAATAATTTATTTATTCATTCTATAGCAACTTTGTGTTAATTCATAAACATTACAGTAGAAGAAAGCTAGGAACTTTCGTTGGAAAACACGTGAACGTAAGTAGCGTAGTCCAGGGTTGATAATGGAACCTTATTGGATAGTTTTTATGTTTTTCCATGTAAGATTTCTATCAAATTCCTTTTAACGGGAGTGAGTGGAGGTTTAGATTGAAACATTTAGCATGAGGTCTAAAATTAAAAATGATCTTAAATTCTACGTTAATTTTGCAGTTGTCCCTTTAGATTAAGGATTAAGATATGTGTACCCACTTTGGTACACATATCCCATACCCAATGTTCTAAATGCTTGAATTTTAGTGTTGTGGGTCCCGCCAGGGCAGCAAGTACAATCCTCTATTACCTTGTCTTATTAGGTGGGTAAGGGAAATGGGTAAGAAAGTGTGTATGTGAAGTGATGTTCTTAGATTAATGGAAATATTCACCTTGCGGTCATAAACTCTCATGTCCAACATATCACATGGGATGGGCCACTGAGATAACTTTGTATCCATTGTTAAAATGTTATAAATAATTCTTCACAAATAAGTTCTAGGAATTTTCACTGAACAGATTCAATTTTGAAATCGTTTCCCTTAAGATAAACTTGTATATATGATGTATAAATGAATGCTATGTGTATGATAAATTAGTATATTTAGAGATTGGTACCATTAAAAATAACAAAGATAGCAATAGAGTAGTTGTTCTTGTTGCGGGGGCACCTAAAATGAAACATATGCTTCTGCCTTAGAAGTAAAAAAAATATTAAGACCCTAAAATGGAACATAATGTTCCGCCTAGGAACATCACCCTATTGTTTTTTATTAGATTTTTACCCCCAATGTTTTACAACGGTTATTTCATTTCCAATGGTTACTTTTTTATTTAAAAACACAAGTACAATAGAAATAATCATATTCAGTAGTACTATATATTTACATTCCATTATATATTATATTATATTATATTATATTATATTATATTATATTATATTATATTATATTATATTATATTATATTATATTATATTACATTACATTGCATTTCATTTAATGGGGTGTTTATATATATAGGATAAGTGGCCTTTATGTAAATAGAGTACTTAGGTTTTTTTTGGCTCTTAGGGCGGGTTTGGTTCGGGGTAAATATATTTCAACATGGTGAAAAGTAATATGGTGAAATATGTTTTCACCTATCTAAAGTTAATTTTTTTTCTCTAATCTTTGTTAAAGTTTTAAAACTATAGAGCGTCCACTTATTCACAATGTCAACTCAATAAAAATTAAATTTTAACTATGTAAAAAAATATTTCACCATTTACTTTTCACCACAGTTACAAATATTTCACCTTTAGCCAAACGGACCCTTAAAGGAAAAATATTTTCCCGCTTTAGGAATAGTGCTCAGGTCTTAAACGGAAAATCATTTTTCGCTTTAGGAATAGTGCAACTCCAAAATGACATAGTATCAGGGTTTTCAGGCTAAATTTATGTTACTTATAACATTTCCTTCCATTTTACCCATGTATATTTAGACTACAATTATCTAGATTTATGCTACCCAGAAGGGTTTCTCTAATGACGGATCAGATTGGTTCTAAGATTTCGTTTCCATAGGAAAATTACTATAAAAGATGGAACATAATTGTTGATACCAAAATTTATTTATCAACATACACAATTCAGATACTGACACATGTTATACAATGGAGGATTAATCCTAGTATTTAAGGATGGAACACCGACCAACACCAGGGAGGCCGACCAACGATGACATGCAAACACCAACAGTTGTATACATTAACGATTATAAATATGTAAATGTATACAATATAAAGACATTCCATCATTTGATATTCCAACTCTTGTACACCCCCTCAGGGCTATAAATACATTGTAAACCCTACATATAGGGATAGACAAAAAAAAAGGCAATTGGATAATCCTAAAGCAATACACAATAGTGGACGTAGGCTCTTCCTTTAAGCCAAACCACTTTAAAAATCTTTTGTCTCTTCTACTTATATTTATCTATGATCAATTAATTAGCCTAGTCTAGTTTCTTGCATCAACAGATTGGCGTTGTGTGTGGGAACGATATTTCTAATCAATCTCACTCAACCAAACATCTAAATGGATGAAATTCCCTAATCAAGTTTCAATAAGGAAGGTATTCTTACTTCTCCTTCTTCTCCTCCATCTGCAAATGATTTAACCGGAATTCTGGCCAGTCTTGCAAGAGGCCAAGAGGCCATGCAAGATACTATCACGCAACTTTCACAAACCCTCCAAGCCAGAGCACCTGCTCTATCTACTCCAGGACTTATTCCATCACCCCCACCAAGATGTGGTCGACTCAGGCACTCGATATGAGTAAGATACATCTCCTACCATCCAAAGTCGGCTTCATTACTCATAACATCATAATATTTTCATACGAAGTCTTATTCTCCAGAAAGGCCAAATGCCTTAAAAAGATTAAGTCATGCATCTCCCTTTGAAAGTTTGGGACCCAGGGGGAATAAAAATGTTCATAGGGAAAGATTTGGTAATACTAGACGACCATTTGATCAAAGGAAAAGCACGGTTCAATCTAGATCAAATGCCCGACTAACTGTTACTCAGACCGAGCAACGATTTTCGAAAGAAATCTCAGCAACTAATAAAGTTACAATGCATAAATTTGGTGCTACCAATAATTCATGGAAAGGCTCCGTACAGAGATTGGAGGAGAGATTGGGAGAAATGGCGAAGACAAGAAACCCACTACAAAGAAGTTTTGTAAAAGGGTCTCCATTTATGCAAGCAATTGTGGATTTCCCTAATATATGAAAGTTCAAGGATCCAGTAGTAATGCCCAAATATGATGGAAAAACGGATCCAGTCCTCCTTATAGAACAATACTAGGAACGTTGCTGATATTTATGTCGTCCCCGACGAAATGAGGTGTAGAGCATTTTCTGGAACCATTATCGTATACGCCCAAATCTGGTATAATGGTCTTCCTCGGGGATAAATTTCTAGATTCAACCAACTGGACAAGATATTCATTAATGACTTTTGCTTTGGAACAAAGCCTGTGAAAAGGGTGGTACACTTACTTAGTGTGAGACGGAAGGAATGAGAGAGCACTCGAGATTACATCACTTGTTTTAATTATGAGAAACTAGAAGTAGTAGACTATGAGGATAAGACTTCAATAATAGCCCTCATGAGTGGATTGCCCCCCAAAAAATTATATTACACTCTTGCTAATGATCCTCTGAAGACAATGGCAAAATTAATGGCTAAAGCATCAAATATCATGAATGCCGAGGAAGCAATCGCAGCCAAGCGTAGTTCGGGCAAAAAAGTTAATGGAAAAAATGATAAGAAAGATCATAAAGAACCCAGAGAACACGTGGAATCAAGACAAAAAGGAGTCTTGGAGCGAGTCAATAAGTACAACGACTACACTCCGCTAAATATAGGAATTCACCATGTTTGGGAGGAAATCAAGCATAATAAAGATGTGTGTTGGCCTGATAAGTTGAGAACTTCCCCGACCAAGAGAGAAAAAACTAAGTACTGCGAATTTCACAGGGAACACGGTCGCACGACAGAATGTTGCATAGCTCTTAAAAATGAGATCAAAACTCTCATTCGAAAAGGAAAACTGAATCAGTACGTTGATCGGTAGAACAATGCGGGAGGTCGGCATAGATCAAAATCTCATTACAATCCCAGAGAGGAGAAGAAAAGAACTCATGAAGATGATCATGATGATTATTCTGATCTACCTAAAAAGATCGGCAACTACAACGTAAGGTATTCTGTATTGATTTTGGTTCTTTTTATTACCAAATGATTACAGGTGGAGACGGGGGAGGAGGAGATCATACAGCAGAGCAAAAATCTTACCTCCATGAGGCATAAGCTTTCTCGTATATACAAAGGATCAACCTTGAATAGGAGGATCACCCAAGGAAGGTTAATAGAGACAAACTAGCAATTGGTTTCTATAAAAATGACCTTTCAGGATTACGGTATCCTCGTGACGACCCACTGGTAATCAGAGTCAGAAAAGAAGAAATCATTGTCTCCAGAGTATTAGTAGATAATAGTAGCTCGGCGTATATCATACTCTATCCTTATTTCAACAACATGGATTTTAAATATAGCCAATTAGAGCCTTATCATCGACCACCAATAGGCTTTATAGGTGAGAAAGTCCTCCCTTTGGGAACCATTGAAATGGAGGTGATGATAGGCACCTTGGAAACTAGCCGAATAGATAAGATTAGTTTGTTTGTAATGGATAAAAATGTCCAATCATCTTATAATATAACCATAATAAGTTCGAAGCAGTACCATCCACTACTCATCAGTGTCTAAAATTCACTACTAATTTTAGTGTGGGAATTGTGAAAGGTGATCAGAAAGTAGCTCGGGAGTGTTAATATTCTTCTCCCGAGCAAGAAGACTTGGAAGAATTAAAAAAGAAAACCACTACCTATCAAGTGGATACTCATGAGCTTGATGAAGAATATGAGGTTGGAACCTTAGATATAAGAAAGGAAACATAGCTGGTTAAGGGAAATATTGTGTAAGAAACTGAAAGAATTGTGTTAGATGATGATAAATCGGAATGCACCACTCAAATAGGGACAACATTGGATCATGTTCTTAAATAAGCACTAGTGATCTTCCTTAAATAGAGAAAGCATACGTTTTCCTGGAGTCAGTAAGACATGCATGGGATAGATCCCAATTTCCTTTGTTATGAGCTCAACATAAACAAAGAAGTTAAACCAGTCAAACAAAGGTAAAGAGTGTTCATCCCCGAGAAGAACCAATCCATACTAGAAGAGGTTGAAAATCTTTAGAAAACAACTTTTATTAATGAAGTTAAATGCCCAGACTAGTTGGCCAATGTAGTTATGGTTAAAAAGAAAAACAGCAAGTGGAGAATGTGTGTAGACTTCATAGATTTAAATAAAGCATGCCCAAAAGATCAATTTCCATTGCCCTGAATAGATCAACTCGTGGATGCTACATCAGTACATGAGCTTCTCAGCTTTATAGATGCTTATTTTGGTTATAACCAGATAAAAATGAAACCTGAGGACAGGGAAAATACTTATTTTGTCACTCCCCGAGGAACATACTGTTATATTATAATTCTTTTTCGTTTGAAAAATGCAGCTGCCAGATATCAAAGGCTGGTCAATAGGGTTTTTGAGGAACAGATATGAAAGAATATGGAAGTCTACATATATAATATGCTTACAAAAAGCAAAAAGGCACCCAATCACATTGCTGACCTCAGCCAGACTTTTGATCAACTTGAGAAGCACTAGATGAAGCTGAATTCGACCAAATGTGTTTTTGGAGTGCAAGAGGAAATGTTCCTCGGGTGCATAGTAAATCAAAGGGTAATTAAAGAAAATCCAAACAAGATCAAGGTACTAATTGAAATGAAATCTTCAACTTGCAAAAGGGATGTGAAAACACTCACCGGACAAGTAGAAGCCTTGAACAAATTCGTATCTCGAGCTATAGATAGATGACTGTCATTTTTTTAGGTGCTCGAAAAAATCTTTAAATGGAATGAATAATGTGAAAAATATTTTGGGGAGTTGAAAAATTATTTGGGGTCACCTCCGTTGCTCTCTCGACCAACCATAGGTGAAAATTTATACCTGTACTTAGCTGTTTCTAAATCGGCACTGAGTTTCACATTGATTCGAGAAGAGAATGGAGTTCAAAAACTCGTCTACTATACCAGTAAGGCTTTTCGAGGAGCAGAAATTAGATACCCTCATTTGGAGAAATTAGCATTGTTATTAATTGAAGCATCTAGATACATAAAGCCTTATTTCCAAACCCATACAAGCATAGTGTACACTGATATTCCTCTAAGGAAGGTTTTTCTTAAACCAGAGAAATCTGGTAGATTAATGTACTAGCCTGTGGAATTGAGGGATTATGATATCATATATGAACTAAGGTCTTCTCTGAAAGGCCAAGCAGTGGAAGATTTCATAGCGGAGTTCACCTATTCTGAGGTCCCCAAGTAACAAAGTGATCAGACAGAATAAGAATCAGGAGAAAGTAATGTTACGAAGAAAGCTCTCGAAGAACATTCTTCAGAAGAAGCGAGTGCAAACCTACTAGACTCCTCTTCCTGAACGCAGGAGATGAACATGAAGTATGAAGAAGCTAAGAGAAAAATATTCCACTACGGGAGTTTAACAGATTAAGCATTCGATAACAATGTCCCCATATGAAACTTATATATTGATAGATCATCTTGTTCAACCCGAAGGGAGCAGGTATAATACTTAATACCCCTGATGGTATTGATATTGAGCATGCACTACGTTTTCAATTACAGGCTTCAAACAATGGAGGAGAGTACGAAGCTCTTATTATAGGCCTAAGTTTATCCCCCTCATTGAGTGTCGAGCAAGTTGTGGCACATAGTGACTCTCAGCTGGTAGTAAACCAAACACTGGGTTTATATGGAGATAAAGGAGAATTGACAACCAAGTATTTATCCTAGGCGATGGAAGCTATTACAAAATTACTAGCCATTCATATGGACAGAATCCTAAGGTTAGAAAAGGCCCGAGTAGATGCCCTTGCTTGGCTAGCCTCTGCTACCAGAATTAAACTCCGACGAACTATCCCTATTAAGATTTTGTCCAATAGGAGAATAAATGAAGATTTGATGATAAATTTTATTGCCATATATATGGGGCCATCCTGGATGGATCCCATCAGAGCATGCATTAAAGAAGGAACTCTACTAACAGATATGATGGAAGAAAAGAAATTAAAATACAAAATAGCCCAGTATGTATTAGATAATGGTGTTCTGTATAGGAGAGGACTCGCAGTCAATTTGCAGCATTGTGTGCATCCATCAGAGGTCCAAGGTCTAATTCAAGAGGTGCATGAAGGATCATGTGGAGCTCACATAGCAGGAAGAACACTTCTGTAAATAATCATTACTCAAGGGTATTACTGGCCAACAATGCGAGTAGACTGTGAAATTTTTTCCAAGAAGTGAGATAAATGTCATCGATTTTCTATAATTAGCAAAACTCCACAAGCTGCTATCATTCCAATCACTTCACTATGGCCATTTTCCACGTGGGGGATAGACGTGGTCGGGCCACTGCTAACCACCCGAGGAAGATTTAAATACTTGGTGGTTGTCGTGGATTATTTTACAAAATAGGTGGAGGCATAGCCTTTGATAGATATGCCTTATGAAAAGGTCTATCAATTCATATGGAAAAACATCATTTGTAGGTATGGGTTACACTACGCTTTCATTACCGACCATGGAACACAGCTCGACAATGGTGAGTTCGCAAATTGCTGTGCTCAATCTAATGTTCAAAAATTGTATTCTGCTCCAGGACATACTCAAAGTAATGGAAAAATTGAAGTTATGAACAGAACCTTTCTTAATGGGTTAAAGAAATGGCTTGATGATTCCAAGGGAAATTGGAGAAATGATCTAGACTCTATCTTGTGGGCATACAGAACAACACTGCAAATAGCAACTGGAGAATACCCATATATATTAGCATTTGGGATGGAAGTTTTAATTCTTACCAAGTTAGGCTTACCATCCCATATAGTATTAAATTTTAACTCTCTTGTAAGTGATCTAATGAAAATGTTGGATCTAGACATGCTTGAAGAAGTAAGATAAGATGCTACCCTACGCAATGCATCTTATTAGCAAAGAACAATCCATTTTTACAATAAAAGGATGAAATCGACCAACTTGAAGGAAGGAGATTATATATTGAAGAAAGTGCTGCAGAAAAATAATAAGATTGAAGCCAATTGGCATGGGCCCTACCGTGTTTCAGCCATTATCCGACCTGGAATCTATCGAATTAAAACCTTAGAAAGTGAAGAATTCAAAAACCTATGGCATGCAGAGCATCTTCGAAAGTATTATCAATGATGTTGTAATCAGTTTTCAACTTGCAATATTAATAAAATCTCCAATTTCTTTCCATTTTTGTTGTTCATTTTTTGGGAGTACTCGTGTTATGCACTACAATAGCTTGATAAAAAGTTGTAAATTGTTTCTCAGTTCAAAAAATTATTGCTCGGCTCAACAAATATTTCCTTAAAAGTTTCTTGACATAAGTAACGAGTTTCTCGGAGCAGCCACAAACTTTATCGTTGATACACGAAGTCCAAGTCAACAGGATGTTAAATCCTCAAGAAACTTGGTCCGCAAACATAAGGATATAACAAGATCTTTGTCCTACTGGTCAAAGTATAGGAATAACATTGTAAAGGTTCCTCAAGAGGAAAATAAGCACATATTCCATAAACGCTTGGTCACACCACTGGTATTTAATGCAAAAATTCAATACTTGGATGCATTCATAAAACCTTTGGAGACACATGGGTAACTAACTCTAAATTTAGATTTTAATCTAAGTATGCTAGTAGAACCTATGTATTTATCTAACTAGCCCTATATTTAGATTTTAATCTAAGTATGCTGGTATAATATCTGCACTCATCGATCATTAATACTCAATTTAATCAAAGTGTATCAATAGAATTAATGATAAAAAATGATTAACATTCAACATAAGATAAGTTAATCAAATCTCCATTTCATTAAATCAAAGTAATTACATGACTGTATTAACAAAACAAAGTACAAATCTTCATTCTGCAAGAAATTTCCCTTCAAGTTTTGAAATTGGATTCATTCCAGCAGGAGGATCATCTAAAGTATAAGGAGAGTTGATGAAGTTAAAATCCTGAAGCATTCTGATATTGCTACTACTAAGATGATCAAGCAGGTGAGGAGGTCGGATGATGTCTAATTCATCACGAAGCTCGTAATCTTCCAAGTATTTTAAATCAAGCATTGAGGAATACGATGAACATGAATCCATTTGACATCTAATTTAAAAGGAGGATTGTCAAGCTCAAGAAAGCCTGGATCATACTAGTCCCACAATGATCTATTTTGATCCACTTTTATCACTTCCAAAGCATTTATCTAACCCCATTTATAGCTCTCATTCTTAGCTTGTTGAAGCTTATCATCAAGATGCCCCAGAGCTTCAATATACCCATCCATCTAGACTTCCCTTGGTTGTTTATGGAATTTAAAGGTTAATTTGTCAACCTGAGAATGAATTTTCTTCAACACTCCATCCTTAGCTTGTAACTGAGAAGATTGAGTGGATAGTTATTCAGATAAGGTCTATATCTTCTGGGCATCTCAGCAATAGCTTGATCTTTATCTTTTAATTGCGCAACTTGATTGGCAAGGGCCTGTCGGGTCCTTACTTCCTTTGTAGTACTTCGATTATTACCTTTGTCCTGTTCGACTCTATCTCAACAAGATGAAGAAAAAGGTTTTATGTTCTTCAAAGCCTCCAACTCCTCACTCCACCTTGCATTTTCAGCCTCCAAGAAGGAATGAACCTCATCTGTAGTAGCAACAACACTAGTAGATGACTTCAGGGAATCAATTTCATCTCTCAAGTTGTTATTTTCTTCCTCTAGAAGCTTGGAAATGTCCCTTGATTTATCCATTGCACATTTCAACACTAATTCTTGTCTCCGAAAATGAGAAGTGAATTTATCTAACTTATGCTCAAAGCCCCAGCCTTCACTAAGGGCCTGGAATTTCTTATCATAAACCTCATGAAAAATTGCCTTAGCTTCATTATTCTCCTCCTGTATTTCTTCAATCATTTCAAAGTAGGCAACATTATTAGTCACTGCATGATCAACAAGACACTTCAAATGAACATAGGCCTCTTTGGCCGACTCGGATATCCCTTCCCCGAGCAACTGCATTAAGTCGGCATTAATCAGAGATAAGTGACCCTATTTGAAATGATCATTACACCTCTAGAGTAGCTCGAAGTCAGTAGATGAGAAGTAATCTGATTTATCCATAAACTATTCAGAAAAAGAAAGTCATCAATCAACAAGGTGTGGAGTATTGAAAAACACAAGCAAAGGAACATAAATATTTCTCTTTTCATTAATAAAAAGGGAAGTACAAATACATCTTAAAAAAAGTACAACTAATGAAAAAGAAAATAAAAGCTACTTGGTTTTACACCTTCTTCTTATCTGCTTTAGGATTAGCTGAAGAAGAAGCGGGAGATGAAGGAGGAGGAGGAAGAGGATTAACTTTGGAAGGCGCAACAAAATACACATCTCGGTGTTTATTGACAAACTCCAACATTATCAAATATTCACTAGAACCCCCATCATCGACTTCCTCATCAAGGTTTGGAGGAGATTCAGGATCATGTCGCGAGAATAGTTCGAAATCCTTTGGAGTGCCGACCTCCACCAAAAAAGCAGACCAACCATCCTTGAAGCATTTTTTCTTCGCAAACTCAATTTGCGAAGAAGCTTCACTAAAATCCTTATCCCAACCTTTGTTGAAGACAGCCTCTCTGGCCTTATCCCTCTTCACCTTCTCAATGCCCTTGTCCTTTTGTAGCTGGGCTGACTTGACTTTCTCAGTATATAAGTCCTTCTGCAACTTATTAGCCAGATCCCGAGCAGTCTTAGCAACTTCTTCATTAGTTTTCATCCTCTCCTACCATTTATTTCCTTCATTAGACAATGCTTATTGGGAATCAAGTAATGACTTTTTCAACTCGTTGGAAGCTTATTCAACTTCACTAGAGGAAGAATCTCTCAAAGACTCATATTTCTCCAACATATTATTGAAGTCAACAAGGAACTGCACAAGAACAACAAGGAAAGTCAGTATTCTAAAGAAAAAATCAAGAGATAGTAATTAATGAATGTAAAAATAATATACCATAGCAAGTCTTTGAGCAGCCCTCTAAGAACTCTTGGAGTGAGGTAATACAGTAGCAGCACTCCTATGGTCTGGCAAAGTCCCAGACTTTATTAATTGTCTCGTCAATCCAGGGCCAAGGACCACTAGAGAGGTAGAAGAAGATATTTCGACCAACTCACATTAGTCTGCTTGAGAAGAAGAACCTTATGCTAACTTATAAGGCAACCCTTTCTTTATTCAAGTCAGGTAACTCTCTTTAATTTTCTTGGTTAGGGGCTTCTTCCCAGTCTCATTTTTATTTTGCACCCATGTATCAGCTCGTTTGGAAGAGGGATTGGTAGCTATGTCTCCCAAAATGTTAGGATTCTTCCTCTTCCCCGTAGACACAACAAGGGGCAAATTTGAATCTAAGGAAGAAGGGGAAAGGGAAGCAAGATCACCACTTCCAGATACAGTGGTTGAGGAAGTATAAGGAGGTTCTTGTTCAAGGTCAATTACAGGGGAAGGAGTAGGATGAGTAACAAAGAAAGAGATTATGTTCTTCTACCACCAATCCTTTGATGAAGTCCCCAAATAAACTTCAACTCCCTCAAATTCACTTCACTTTCCTTTAGGAACCTTATCTTCTGATCAACTCCAATAAGAATTTACAGAGAAACAATTAATGTAACATTTAAACAGATATGTACAAGGAAAAATAGTTAAATGAGGAATAACCTATCCCATTGCCAAAAGTAGGGCACCTAGGCCTGTGGTACTCAGCATTTCTAGTTAAAGGGGCATATTTCCAATTTTTTACAACAAACCATGCTCACAATAATCCCTATTGGAGTCTGGAAGATTAACTACTAACGCTTTATTTACAATCCTAGTCTTTAAATAAAACGTTCTATCACTAGTCACCCACTTATAATAAAACATTATCTCGCGAATCCCTAGATGGGTTCCAAGAATTTGATTCAACATATACACTCCATTCACAACCCTACAAGTATTGGGAGATCCCCTAACTGGGACAATGTCAAAGTATTGATAAAATTCAAGGCCCGGTAGGTTGGGAGGAAAGGAAAAACCACACTCAGCTATAAAAATAGAGGGAAACCAGTGACCCCCAGCAAGTGAGAAAAAATCAGCAGGTAAAATAGCGTGTTCCAAAAAAACCCAAGATGGAATTGTGATAACCCGCTCACCAAAATAAGGGGTGGCCATCCTGATACTCCAATAATAATGGGAATCATAGATGGACCATTCTCACCATCACAATAAGACAATAAGTATACGGGATAACCACCCCATATTCAGAAAAACGGGTTGCCAAATATTTTGTTTTAGAAGTTAAAGAAAGAATTTAAACAACCCAATTTGAAAAGAAAGTGGAAACCCGAAAGGACTTATAATATATCTGCATCAAGTATACAATAAGGGGACTGAATATGCTGTCGATCAACAGTCTCTTACAACAATGAAAAACAAGTTCATTAAGTTACATAATACATTACAATAAGCAAATACAAAATATTGGGACACGCGCTAGAGTAAAAGACCCGATCATAACTAGAGTACAAAAACAAAAGCGTCTATAACAACATATCCCGTAATATCCGCAAAGTATCACGGATCCCCAAAAATACCAGAATAGGAAAATCAGTACGGGTGTCCTTGCGACGGAGCACCTGAGCGAAAATCAGATTCATGCACAACAAATAATATGAACTAGTCAAGGCCCGATTTCATATGATCACCAGATGAATAAAGAGTATGACAATTATGAACAGTTAATCATGAAGGATATAGATAAGAATCTACCTATACAATCTCAATGCATAAACTAAGGCAATTTAAATGATCATAAGTTTAATTTAATTAAGCAAGAGGATATGAATGATTAACATTAATTAAAAAACTTCATCATTTACTCCGTTCCATTTCATTGTTCCATTTCTCATTGCGAAACATAATCACAGTTATATGCTCTTCATGGCATTTATCATAAATCAAGTCCAACTTGAATAAGAATAGTTATATTCATATACATATAACTATTCTAAGACCGCCCGTCCGGGTTTCCCCACTGTGCGCGCCCCTAAATGACTATCATCTTCCAGGGCCTATCCACCAAGACAACCTGGGATCCTAATGCAACGTCGGGAGGTGGCCATATTCCTGCGAGTGAGTCATAACCACACCCGAAATTACCTCACAATCGCACAAGAAATACAACATACATAATAACCGATCATATGGCCGAGGGCTATATTCACCCTGCATTCACTAGCCAGGGGACTTCACCTCATGCGCGAACTTCCCTTGTGATAGCATTTAGAGAGGTGTGTTTAAGTAAATTAATATTTACCATTTTCGTTTCCAATTTCATTTTAATAGATACATCACCTTTTATCCGGAGCCATACGTAATTCATAACATCATTATAGCTTCAATGATTAATGAACCTCTTATTCGTACACCAAGAATTTATGGTGTCACTATAAACCACCAAGTCTAACATACCTCAAATGAGCTTCTAAAGTCTCCAAATATGCCCTTACAACCCCTAGTCTCATAATAATTAACTAAAGGAAAAGAATGCCCTAACATCTATTTGTACACCCCCGAAATAAACCCCATTTAATCCATTTCTAATGTAGGGTAGTTAACCAACTCATCTAGGACTCTAGGATCTACGTTTAATTCATACAAGAAGGTTCCTAAGTCCTTAGCCTAAAGAAAAAGGGTGAAAATAGAGTTGGAAAAATAACTCAAAACAGCCTGATTTCGAATCGATTCGCCCAAAAGAGAATCGATTTGGATGAAAAATCCAAGTTTCCGCCTCACCCGAATCGATTCAGCCTTAACCCGAATCGATTCCGATTTACAGACCTGTAGGCTGACCCCTTAGCGAATTGATTCGCCCTAGGGCCGAATCGATTCTCCCTTGCGAAGTTGCCAAGAATGGGCTACGATTTATGAACCCTAGTTTTTTCCAAAACCCAAATCTCCTCCATTTTTACACACATCAACCCACATTAATCTGCCCAAAATCATCCTACATGATTATTAACTACCATAGCCTACAAAATCATCAACTCAGACTATGATTTGGGCTAACACACCATAAAGTCCATAAATTCCATTTGATTCACATACACAACAATCCATACAATTTATTCATCTTAAATCACATATTAGCATGTAGAAAAGTTTCCTTGAGGTTGAAATCTCATATTTATTATGGTAGCAACAATCCTAAATCTTCAATCTTCCATATCTTTCTTTTATCCTCTTTTCTCCACAATTTCTCTTCCTCTCTCTTTCTCTCTAGGTTAGTAAAACACTTGAGAGAAATAAATGAGGTGCAAGACTTAAATCGTGCCTTTTAGTCTCAATTCCCAACTTAAATGGTTAATTTCACATTAAGATGATTCATAACTACACATTTATGTTAAAACCAGACAAAAGTGCCCGAAACATAAAAATACAATATGGCACTTATTCTGACTATCTCGTATTTTTCGGGACTAACTACGCCCTCTAAATTGGGATCCGGAAATTTTATAAATCATTTCAAGTTCCGATTTCATTTAAACCATAAATGTCATTTAAAGCATGAGACACTATGAAACGCAACATGATGATATTTACATACACATACAGTAAATATGCAACAATCTAGTAAATATGCTCAATTCTCTCTTTTAGTTCATATTTACTCCATCATTCATATTTTATATAATTACTTAATGCAGTAAATTAATATAAAATAAGTCTCTTAAAAGCGAGGGTTGTTACATACTCCCCCCCTTATGAGGGAATTCTGCCCTCAAAATTCAGGCGTGCCTTGTATAAAGAGATGCAGATATTTTTCCCGCATATCGTCCTCACTCTCCCACGTTGATTCCTTGGCGCCGTGATGACCCCATTGAACTCGCACCAAGGGAACCACTCGCGATCTCAATTTATGCTCTCTGTGCTCTAAGATTGCAACCGGTTGTTCTTCATACGAAATGTCGAGTTGCAAATCGATATCCTCCAAAGGAACATGCCAAAGGGCTCCTTCACACCTCTTATACTTCTTCAAAGAGGAAATATAAAACACAGCATGGAGTTGTTGTAAGTGTTTCGGTAAGGCAAGTTGATACGCCACTGGACCTACCTTGGCAATAACGGGAAAAGGTCCAACATAGTGCGGCACAAGCTTTCCTTTCTTCCCAAAGCGCTTTATACCTTTCATTGGCGATACCCGCACCAAGACTTGATCCCCAACTTCCAACTCTACATGCCTTCTATTCGCATCGGCATAACTCTTTTGACGATCTTGAGCTATTCAAATGCGATTCCGAATGAGTTCAATCTTGGAAGAAGTATCCTGGATCATTTCAGGTCCAAGAAATTTATTATCCCCCACCTCCAACCAACAAGTGGGTGATCTATAAGGCCGTCCATAAATAGCTTCATAGGGTGCCATTCCAATAATTGGTACGAATTATTATAAGCAAATTAGACCAAAGGGAGATATTGTTCCCAACCACCTTTGAAATCAAGCACACATATTCGGAGCATATCCTCCAATATTTGGATGACTCTTTCTATCTGCCCATCTGTTTGAGGGAGATAAGAAGTACTCAATTTCAATTCAGTTCCCATAGCTTATTGGAAACTTTGCTAAAAATGGGAAAAAAATATCTTATCTCTGTCAGAGACTGTATTTATTGGCACCCCCTGGAGTCTAACAACCTCCGCAATAAATAGACGGGAATAATGAGCAGTATTGTAATCGGTGTGTATCGATAGAAAATGTGCCGACTTAGTGAAACGATCAACGATAACCTAAATATAATTGTGACCATTTTGCGACGTTGGCAAGCCCGTGGTGAAATCCATCGCTATACTTTCCCACTTCCATAAAGGAATTTCCAATGGTTGCAACAAACCCATTGTTCGCTGATGATCTATCTTGACCAATTGACAAGTAGTACATTGGGAAACGAATTCAGAAATATCCGGCTTCATATCCGCCCACCAATATTGACGGCGCATGTCTTGGTACATCTTGTCCCCACCAGGATGCACTGAAAATTTAGACCCATGAGATTTGGTCATCACGGACCGTCTTAAATCCCCTTCATCCGGGATAATGAGTCTCCCATGGAAGCATAATCCACCCTCTGAACTTATAGAGTAGTATTATGCTCCCTCGGCCAACAATTGGCATATACGGTCCTGACAACCTTTGTCCCTTCCTTGAGCTTCTACAACCCTTGCCACAATAGTAGGCGTAACGGTCAACACCACCATAAACGCCCTAGTAACCGCGTCCTCCTGACTAAGCTCCTTCCATTTGAATTTCCATACCTCCGATAACTCCCCCTCGGGCTTTCTACTCAAAGCATCAACCACCACATTCGCTTTACCTGGGTGATAGTGGATGTCGAATTGGTAGTCTTTCACAAACTCTAACCACCGGTGTTGTCACATATTTAGGTCTCTCTGGGGAAAACAAATATTGAAACGATTTGTGGTCCGTAAAAAGACTAAATTTCTCACCTAGGAGATAATGCCTCCAAATCTTCAAGGCAAAAACAACTACGGCAAGTTCCAAATCATGCACAGGATAATTCTTTTCATGGGGCTTTAGCTTGTGAGAAGCATAAGCAATAGCCCGTTGCTCTTGTTTAAGTACACCTCCCAATCCTTGTAGAGATGC
This sequence comes from Sambucus nigra, assembly GCA_949130495.1. NCBI lineage: Eukaryota > Viridiplantae > Streptophyta > Magnoliopsida > Dipsacales > Adoxaceae > Sambucus > Sambucus nigra. The sequence continues at coordinate 305,044,020 of OX422212.1, read as the reverse complement.
ATCGGTAAAGACTAAATAGTCCAATCCTAGCCTTGGTAACGCAAGGACTGGAGCAGAAGTCAACCTATCCTTGAGCTCGTCAAAAGCCGACTAACAAGAATCATCCCAAACAAACCTCACCCCCTTTTGGGTTAAATTTATCAAAGGGCTAGCAATTTTACAAAAACCCTTGATAAATCGACGATAATAACCCACAAACCTAGAAAACTACGGATCTCGGTAGGTGTCATGGGCTGACCCCACTCCCTCACCGCAACAACTTTACTTGGGTCCATCGAAATACCCTGGGCTATCACAATGTGACCCAGAAACTATACTTCCTACAACCAAAAGCCACACTTCTCGAACTTGGCATACAGTTGGTGATCCCTCAACCTCTTCAGGACCAACTGCAAATGAGTATCATGGTCGACCTTTGTTTGAGAATACACCAGAATATCATTAATGAACACGATGACAAACTGGACCAGGAAGTCTCGAAATATACTATTCATAAGGTCCATAAAAATTGCGGGGGCATTGGTTAGCCCAAAAGTCATAACCAGAAACTCTTAGGACCCATATCTCGTTAGGAAAGCGGTTTTGGACACATATTGTTCTCGTATCCGCAACTGGTGATACCCCATCCTCAAATCTATTTTAGAGAAGTACGATGCTCCCCTAAGTTGATCAAATAAATCATCAATTTGAGGAAATGAGTATTTGTTCCGGATGGTGACTTTATTTAACTCTCTGTAGTCAACGCACAACCGGAGAGAACTGTCCCTTTTTTTCACAAATAACATTGGAGCGCCCCACAACGACGTGTTTCGCCTAATAAACCCTTGCTCTAGCAAGTCCTGAATTTGATCCTTTAACTCCATCATTTGAACAGGAGCCATACGGTACGGAGCTCTAGCAATCGGTCTCGTTCCTGGCACTAAATCAATTACAAACTCAATCTCCCTACTCGGAGGCAAACCCGGTATTTCTCAAAAAAAATCTTGGAAATCTCTAACAACAGGAATCGAATCTAAGGAAACAACTACATCTCGAGAAATCTCTTCTACAATACAGTAAAAGTAAGTGTTAGTACCTCCTTCTGAACGAGGCATAACCACTAAAAACATTTCTTGCCCCGGAATGCAAAAAACTATACTCTTCCCATAGCAATTAACTATCGCATGATGCTTCACTAGCCAATCCAAACCCAGAATTACATCATACCCGACCATATCAAGGACGATCGAATCGGCCTCAAAACACAAGTTACCAAGATTTATTCCTATTTGTTTACAAACAAAGAAAATGAGTGAACCATCACCCATAGAAGATTCAACACTAGTGAAGGTACTCTCTGTAGATTTAATCAACTCTGTAGTCTGAGAAAAACATTTATAAATGAACGAGTGTGTCGCACCCGTATCAAATAATACATGACTCATATGCCCCTGAATGAGAAACTTACCCTCAATAGCTGGCGGCACCGACTAGGCCGGGGGAAGCATAGCATCCTGAATGTGGTAAACACGACCATACAATAGATGTACCGGTTGTGGAGGGACAACTAGATTAGGTACTTGTGGCGATAACTGAGCATGTGGATGTTATGGAACTTTAGGAAGTTATCCCCCAGTCAACTGAGGACACTCCTTCCTGTAGTGACCCAACTCTCCGCATTGAAAGCATCGTTCGTCACATTCTCCTGATTTCGGCCCCAGTTATTTCTAAACTTCCCGAAGCCTTGGCCTGGATGGCCTCTACCTCCATTACCACCCCAACCTGCTTGTAGTTGTTGCGGGGCACCTTGACCATGCCTAACATTACTACCACCAACATTGAATCCACCAAAATGCTGTCATTTAGACAAGTCCCCTTGCTGGGGGTCCCTTTCTTTTTGTTTATTTCTCGAAGATTGGGACGAGGGTAATGCTCCTCCTCATATCCCATTGCCTCCGGATTTCCCAGCTTTCCCCAAGACTGAAGCCTTCCTACTACTTTGAACATACAACCGATGTTCTTAACAATGGAGTAATGCCGCATTCATCACATCCCCAAAAGTCTGCAAGGTTGGATTACCCAGCAGATGTTGTCGTATCCTCCAGTGAAAACCTCTAATAAACTTGGATATCCTCCTCTCCTCCCGAGTCACCTAATCCGGTACTAAAATAGCTAACCGCATAAATTCCTCTTCATACTCCGCGACTGAACGCTCTCCTTGCACCACATCTTGAAGTTTTCTTCTCATCTCCCTTTGAACTGTGGGAGGGAAGTACTTCCGATCAAACAGAACCCAAAAATCATCAATGGTCATAGCATCTCTCTGCTCTGGCGTAGTCATCGACTCCCACCAATGTAGTCCAGCTCTAACAAGTTTAAAAGTAGCAAGGATTTATTTTCTTTCCTCACTACACTCCACCATGCGCAGATGGCACTGCATATCCTTTTTCCACTGATTAGCTACTATGACGTCAGAACCTCCTTGATATTTTGGGGGATGACCCTTTAAAAAGGATTCCCTAAATCTCTCCCATGGGGAAGGTCCCGCAGGAGCTTGTACATCATGAGCCCTTTGTTGTTGGGTTTGCGGTAATTGCTGAACCACGACGGTCATCGCTGCATTGATCGCTTGGGCCACAATATTTGCTAATACAGTAGCATTTATAGTTCCTGGATGTGGCGATGGAGGACCTACCTCCTCTTCTACAACTCTATTCTTTCTAGAGGGGCGACCTCTCTTAGGCGGCATCTGAGATGAAGAAATAATAGAATTATAACACTATATAAAACCATCTATCTTGCAGAAGATCGCAAACATAGGCAACAAAACAATCCTAACATTAAGATCTATATCAAAGACCGCTACGGTAGAATGAGGCAAGTCCGCATAGATCCTAAAGACTCTAGAACCTAATTCTCAGATACCATCTGTGACAACCCGCTCACCAAAATAAGGGGTGGCCATCCCGATACTCCAATAATAATGGGAATCATATATGGACCATTCTCAGCATCACAACAAAACAATAAGTATACGGGATAACCACCCTATATTTCAAAAAAACGGGTTGCCAAAAATTTTATTGTAGAAGTTAAAGAAAGAATTTAAACAAACCAATTTGAAAAGAAAGTGGAAACCCAAAAGGACTTATAATACATCCGCATCAAGTATACAATAAGGGGACCGAATATGCTGTCGGCCAACAGTCTCTTACAACAATGATAAAAAAGTTCATTAAGTTACATAATACATTACAATAAGCAAATACAAAGATTGGGCCACGCGCCAGAGTAAAAGACCCGATGATAAATAGAGTACAAAAATAAAGGCGTCTATAACAACATATCCCATAATATCCGCAAAGTATCACGGATCCCCAAAAACACCAGAATAGGAAAGTCAGTATGGGCGTCCTTGTGGCGGAGCACCAGAGTAAAAATCAGATTCATAAACAACAAGAAATAGGAACGGGTCAGGGCCCGATTTTATATGATCACCGGATGAGTAAAGAGTATGAAAATTATGAATAGTTAATCATGAAGGATATAGATAAGAATCTACCTATACAATCTCAATGCATAAACTAAGGAAATTTAAATGATCATAAGTTTAATTTAATTAAGCAAGAGGATATGAATGATTAACATTAATTAAAAGCCTTCATCATTTACTCCTTTCCATTTCATTGTTTGATTTCTCATTATGAACACATAATCACAGTTATATGCTCTTTATGGCATTTATCATAAATCAAGTCCAACTTGAATAAGAATAGTTATATTCATATATATATAATGATTCTAACATCGCCCGTCCGGGTTTTCCTACTGTGCACGCCCCTAAATGAATATCATCTTCTAGGGCCAATCCACCAAGACAACCTGGGATCCTAACGCAACATCGGGAAGTGGCCATATACCTACGAGTGAGTCACAACCACACCCGGAATTACCTCACAATCGCACAATAAATACAACATACATAATAACCGGTCATATGGCCGAGGACTATATTCACCCTGCATTCACTAGCCAGGGGACTTAACCTCATGCGTGAACTTCCCTTACGATAGCATTTAGAGAGGTGTGTTTAAGTAAATTATTATTTCCCATTTTCGTTTCCAATTCCATTTTTAATAGATACATCACCTTTTATTCGGAGCCATACGTAATTCATAACATCATTATAACTTCAATGATTAATGAACCTCTTATTTGTACTCCAAGAATTTATGGTGTCACTATAAACCACCAAGTCTAACATACCTCAAATGAGCTTCTAAAGTCTCCAAATATGCCCTTACAACCCCTAGTCTCATAATAATTAACTAAAGGAAAAGAATGACCTAACATCTATTTGTACACCCCCGGAATAAACCCCAACTCATCTAGGACTCTAGGACTCTAAGTTTACTTCATACAAGAAGGTTCCTAAGTCCTAAGCCTAAAGAAAAAGGGCGAAAAATGAGTTGGAAAAATAACTCAAATCAGCCTGATTTCGAATCGATTCGCCCTAGGGCCGAATCAATTCGGATGAAAAATCCAAGTTTCTACCACAGCGAAATCGATTCGGCCTTAACCCTAATCGATTAGGATTTGTAAACCTGGAGGCTAACCCCTTAGCGAATCGATTCACCCTAGGGGCGAATCGATTCGCCCCTGCGAATTTGCCAAGAATGGGCTACGGGTTATGAACCCTAGTTTTTCCTAGAACCCAAATCTCCTCCATTATTACACACATCAACCAACATTAATCCACCCAAAATCATCCTACATAATTATTAACTACCATAGCCTACAACATCATCAACTCAAACTATGATTTGGGCTAAAACACCACAAACTCCATAAATTCCATTTGATTCACATACACAACAATCAATACAATTTATTCATCTTAAATCACATATTATCAAGTAGAAAACTTGCCTTGAGGTTGAAATCTCATATTTCTTATGGTAGCAACAATCCCAAATCTTCAATCTTCCATCTCTTTATTTTCTCCTCTTTTCTCCATAATTTCTCTTCCTCTCTCTTTCTCTCGAGGTTAGTAAATACACTGGAGAGAAATAAATGAGGTGCAAGACTTAAATCGTGCCTTTTAGTCTCAATTCCTAACTTAAATGGTTAATACCACATTAAGATGATTCATAACTACACATTTATGTTAAAACCAGTCAAAAGTGCCCAAAACATAAAAATACAATATGGCACTTATTCTGACTATCTCACATTTTTTGAGAATAACTACGCCATCTAAATTGGCATCCGATAATTTTATAAATCATTTCAAGTTCTGGTTTCATTTAAACCATAAATGTCATTTAAAGCATGCGACACTATGAAACGCAACATGATGATATTTACATACACATACAGTAAATATGTAACAATGTAGTAAATATGCTCAATTATCTCATTTAGTTCATATTTACTCCATCATCCATATTTTATATAATTACTTAATGAAGTAAATTAATATAAAATAAGTCTCTTAAAAGCGAGGGTTGTTACATGAATTATAAATTCATTTCTAAATTCATCAAGAGAATCAACAAAGTAAACCATGATGAAGAATAAAAGATAAAAGAAAAAATTCTTACAGCATTTAAGGATTCGGCAAGAACTAAAGAACAGAAAATGATCGCCCGAGAAAGAAAAAGAAAGCTTGAAGACACTGTAACTCAGAAACACTTAGAAGATTTGAGGTAGAAAAGGTTCATGGATTTTCCCGCTCTTTATAGGTTAGCTCAAAAATTAAAAATGTAATAATTAAAAGGTTGCATCGATTGAACTGATAGAGGCTAAAAGACAAAAATACGGATTTGCCCAAAAATGATTCGTTAAAGTTGGGGATAATTTCAAAAATACCACGCTCGTCATATTTCCATAATTAAACTATAAATTTTTACAAGTAGGGGAAGTCAACAACCGACGATGCCTAAAATTGTTGCCCGAGCAACTTTAAGAGCCAAATGCTCCATACTCTTCTAAAACCTTAAGTATGAAACATTGGGGGCTTCTGTTGATACCAAAAATTGTTTATCTGCATGGACCATTCAAATATTGACATGTGTTATACAGTGGAGGATTTATCCTATTCAGTAAGGATGAAATACCAACCAACTCCAAGAATACCGACCAACACCAGGGATGTCGATTAACGATGATAGGCAAATACCAATAGTTCTATACATTAATGATTGTACAAATGTAAATGTCTATGATATAAAGACATTCCATCCTTTGATATTCCATCTCTTGTACACCCCTTGAGTGCTATAAATACATTGTAAACCCTATATACAGGGACAGACGAAAAGAGAGGCAACTGGATAATCCTAAAGCAATACACAACAGTTTACGTAGGCTCTTCCTTTAAGCCGAACCACTTTAAAAATATGTTATCTCTTTTACTTATATTTATCTATGATAAATTAATTAGCCTAGTCTAGTTTTGTGCATCAATAAGAATCAACAGTTATATCTTATCCATCTGTTGAGTAGTTCCACAAAAGCACTCCCTTTGGTTTAGCTGCCAAGCCGACTACCAATTACACAACTTTTGGAGCAAAGAGAAATGATTAAAGGCACAAATTCTTCACATTACAATCTCTAGAAGCCATGTCTAGAAATAATATAATAGTTTTGGAAATTTATGAATCATAGATCTCATTAATAAACAACTTATAATGGGAAAAAAATAATTTAGACTCTTCTATATTTATCTATTCTATAGTCTGCATACTGATGGGAAGAAATTCATTCTTGTTTAGAAGTTGTTATCCCATTTAAATAAATGATATTTGGAGCCACGTCTAATTTTTGTTTGGTTATTAACACCTACATGCTAGGCCCAACATGCTTTTTCTTTCCCTACATAACCCTTCAAAAATTTATGAAAGATTTAATCATGTAATTTAATATGAGAAAAAAGTCCTGGGTTCTCTACACTTTCAATGGTAATTGTCCAAACAACTTTGGACAAGATGTGGCATTATACCACTTGATAGAAATAAATACTAATTAGAAGTTGGTTTCGAACCCACCAATTTCTACATCTTGAAGGCTACACTTTAGCTAGCATCTTTGGAAATATAAATATATATAATTGAAACTAGTTCCATAAATTTATCACAACAATATCATTTTCAAGTTTTCTAAGATACGAAATCCTGTTTTTCCTATCTATTACAGATACACCATGATCAATACCAAGAAACTCATTAAGCCGAAAAAATGTGGCAAAGAGTAGGGGATAAGTAATTTGTACACATCCTTATTAAGTTTTATGGTGAAAATAAGGCTTAAACCCTATGGGAAAGGCATCTCGTCCTAATGTCCCAAACACAAACATCACATAGCATGGTGAAAAAAACAAAGCATATACTACACTAACCATAAATAATGGCAAAGACAAGTTGACAAATATTCGAACTATAATATAAACGGCATGCCTAATATTAAAAAGGTAATCAAATATTGAATAGATGTTCATAAATCCTCGACTAAAGAGATGACTAGAATGCATCAAGACTGTCTTAGGAGACTCATTGAATGGAAGATTCATTAAAGAGGGTAAAGATTTCCCCTTCTGCAGCTTTCCTGAACCGTGGTATGATCATCAGGACAAAAAGATGAATTCATGGATGAAGATCTTTTTCCAAGATAGTTATCCGTGGGCCAAAAGTTCCCTGCATCAGGTGCAATCACTCACTGGAAAGATCATAGTCGATATCAGAAATTTTGAACAAAGTGACTCCGATGACTCTTTCAATTTACAAACACTTGGGCTAACACTTTGCATGACACATACACATATAATATAATCCTCGATTGGATTTATGGATTAAACACCACCCCGGTGTTTTTTGCGAATTACGTGAACTTTGATGCCTTTTTAAGATACGTACGCATCTCAGGTAAAATCCAAGATTCGAGTCCTCCATTCGGATTTTTGTTCATATATTATTTCCATATATTATATTTGTGATTCTTGCTCGTGTTTTGTCCAACCTATACTATCGCCTTTCTATAAACGATCAATACCTAGATAAATGCACACATCATATTTTCAATTACTATTGTGGGAATACTCCTACGGATGACCTCACTACGCCTTTCTCCACGACGCAAGTTGAGTAATTCCATTCTCCATTTCTAAGACAAGTTGCTATGTGTTACTTTGGATGGGCATGAGGTGTTCGTGCCACTCGCGGTGCAGTTTGGGGTCCGTTGGTAGGGCCCACCAAAATCTAATAGTTTGATCCGCCATTACGATCATATTACCTATTCTGAGCTATTTCGACCATTCTGGATCACAGTGAACGCAAAAATGCCATTTGAGTCACTCAACTCCAAATATGTCAACATTTAATTAATCAGTGCCGACATGTGCATACTATACGTGTCGCTCATAAATTATATTTATCCACTGATGTAACACACTTTCGACATATAATATTAGATTGCCGCGTTCACTCATACGCTTTTGCGAACTGCATTTGTCGAAGATGTAGTAGTAACTGCCTATAGAACTAAAAATGGCCCAGCGGTTCATGAAATGTATATTGGTTATTAAGTTTCTTGGACTTGGTTTATATGACATTACTTCGATTTTGATGGAGAGGGCTGTCAAGATAGATAGATAGATAGATAGATAGATAGATAGATAGATAGATAGATAGATAGATAGATAGATAGATAGATAGATAGATAGATAGATAGATAGAGAGATAGATAGATAGATAGATAGATAGATAGATAGATAGAGAGAGAGAGAGAGAGAGAGAGAGAGATAGATAGAAGGTCAGAACAACAAGCTAGGTTTATGGCTTAGATGGAAGAACAACAAGCTAGGCAACTGGAGGGACAAACATTGGCTAGGGTTGGGGAAGTAATACACCGGGAAGAAAGGAGTACTTAACATAAGAAATTTATTAAGATAATTCCACCATCGTTTGAAGGAGCGGTTGATCCAGTAGAGGCAAAAGTATGGGTTGAAGATATTGAAACTATTTCGGCCTCATTTCTATATAAGGATAATAATTCAATCAAGTTGAGACAACATCTAGGGTCTATCCCACCTTACAATTTGTTTTCAATATTTATGTAGTCTTCAAAATATATTAGTTCAAGCTCCTACAATAGAAACCTGAAATCAAGGAATTTTTTAGGTCTCATTAATGGGTTTGTTTAAACCATAGTTACTGCAATCACTACATCGAAATTTTAAAACGACCCAAATTTCAGGTAACATTATTTTAAACTTTTCACACAATTCATAGAACTATCAAACAATAACAGACTGTGGACAGACATGCAAGAACAATGAATAGGAACACCGACACACTAGCCTCAAATCTTCTAGCTAGTTTCTTGGGAACAAAGATTTGGAGGAGAAGAATATCATTACCAGCGACCCATAGTGGCAGATCATCATCCGTGGCAGATAAAGGCCATTTTATTATGTACACGACTAATGGAATAAGCTTTTTTCCCCATTGCATATCTGAATAATCACATCTTTTTAGAGATCTTCAAAATATCTGAAGAGGAGTTTGGACTACCGGGTGATGCACCCATGACATTGCCATGTGATGTAGTGCTCATGGACTACGCATTCTCCCCAGTTCAGCGACGTGTCACAACATAAGACATTGAGAAATCTCTTCTTATGTCTATAGCTACCAGATGTTCATTATCTCACTCTTTCATTCAACTAGAAACAAAACACCAACTACTAGTGTGTGGATTCTGACTCAATATCATATAAAATTTTGTAAATCACCCGCTAGGTTATTGTTCGATACATTTGTGGATACTCCCTAGTTTTATTCATTATTTATTAGTATATTGTACGTCCTACATAGACATCTGCTTTACTTTGTAAGTTACTTGTCTCATAAAGCACACCTAGAAATTTTATCTCTTGGTTACGAGCTCCATTAAGCTAAAAAAAAATTGATCAACTATTCTATGATCTTTTCCCTTTTTCTTTGAAAACTTGTTCTTACAATAAAAAATACTTTCGAGAATTAATGTCAACAATGTCATGTATCAAATGTTATTATCATTACAATAATTTTATGTCAGCTTAAGATCGTCCTGAATTCAGAGTCAACTATTCATTTTCGGATTGTTCCAAATTAAAAGTTCACTTCCTATTTCGGATTCCACTTTTCTATTTTGGCGATAATCAATTAACGAAAATCCATGGCAGTAAATAAGTGTTGATCTTAAACATTATTTGAGTGTATCATTAATCCATAAAAAAATATAGAGAAACTCTTAATTTGAGATGGATGGAGTATAACACAATGGAAGTGACATAAAAAGTGGATATGTGTCCATTGAGTGGCGTAGGTGTGTGGGGGGTGGCAGGGGCAGTGACAGATCTAGAAATTTTCGGGGGGTGGGGTACAAAAAAATCTTCATTCGAAAAAAGTCAACCTTTAAAATATATTAATGTTTAATATATATTTCATTTCATTACAAAAAAGATATTGAACTTCCGATCTCATTCCAAAAAGTGTATCAAACTCCCAAAATGCAATTTATTATTGCCCCCTACGAGATGTCATGTTTTTTAAATAATCCATCTTGACATCATTGCAATATTATCAAAGACAACCTTTTCAGCATATGTGACCACCCAATCATTCATTCACTCATCACCCATTCGATTTCGAATATCCATTTTCAACTCAAGCGGTAGCAACTGGTAATATTAGTGACACCTTTATAAGCTTATAAACCAATTTTTACACGATATACATTATCATCTCAACCATCTTCTTAGAAGGAAAGAGAATCATGTTCCCCAGAAAGTACTCAAGAGGGGGGGGGGGGGGGATTAGGTATAGAAAACTTTTCTTTAAATTTAAATTTTCAACCTAAATATATATATATATATATATATATATATATATATATATATATATATATATATATATATATATATATATATTGTTGATATTCCAAAAGATTTTTTTTGATAGAATTTTTTATGTTGAACCAAATAAGGTGTCAAAAGAATTCAAAAGCTTAAATTAGTTTAAGAGCAATTTTCGCATTAAATAAATATTAAAAATTTATTTATTAAATATTGGAATTAACAAGAATAACAAAAAAATCGTTTAAGAATTTTTTTTGATTTTATGGTCCTTAAAAGTTGGCCAAAAAAATTATCAATCACACACAATAAAAATAAAAAAACACCAGTTTTTAATATGGTTCAGCAAAACACGACCTACCTCTATGCACCAAGATTCACTCCCGTCTCCCACGCTTACTAGAGTGATCCACTTGTTGGTAGGATCAAACCACCATTTTACAACAGCACCACTAGCTACAAATTTTGTGTAACAACCCTCGATTTTGGAGACTGAGAAATTAAATTTTTGGGAAAATAAAATTTAATTAAATTGGAGAATTTTAAAATTTGGGAATTGAGGTCCAAAAATAGAGAACGTTTTGAAGTATTCCGGATGATGATATTGAGTGTACCATCGATCCCAGAAGGGACGAGATAGTCAAAATGACTGTCAGTGGGTTTTATTTCGGCTTTGGAATGTTTTTAAGTCAGTTTGACTCCAATTGGAAACGAGTCATTTAAAGTGTGTATTAACATTTAAAATTGGGACTTATGTTTTAAGGTTTAAGAGGCTTACGGATCAAGCCTTCTCATTTGAGAGAAAGCGAGAAAAAGCCCAAGAGGGAGAAAGAAGAGAGAAAGAAGAAGAAAAGAAGAGAGAGAGAGGACGAAAAGCTTGGAGATTCCAGCCCAAACGCAACATCGAGGAAGATTCAACCTCTACAAATCTGAGGCAAGTGTTTAATCTTGCTAAATAAGTCATTTGTGCATTTGATTTCATAATTTTTGGGGAAAAGAAATGGTTTTTGGGTATTAATATCAAAACCTAAATTTTTGGGTTTAATCTCGAAATCAATGTTTAAATATGGGTTTAATGGTGTAGAAATGGTTGGGATCAATTTTGGGTTAATTTATTGTCTTAGAATCATGTTGTGATGAAGATTTGGGGGTTAGAATAGAAATTTTAGGGTTTTAAATTCATGGGTTCAATGAAGAAGAAGAACCCTTCAAATTTTGCAGACCCGAATCGATTCGCCCCTTAAGTGAATCGATTCGGCTTAGGCAAATTGGCAGGTCTGCATTGACCGAATCGATTCAGATCCAAGGCGAATAGATTTGGCTTGAGACAGAAGCCCAGGTCTTTGGACCCGAATCGATTCGCCTTGGAGGCCGAATCGATTCGCTGGGCCGAATCGATTCACTGGGCCGAATCGATTCGGAAACAGGGAATTTTGAGGAATTTTCTCAAGAATGATTTCTAACCCTTTTTGGTTGGGTTTATTGATTTGGGGGCCTTATCTTATAATGTAAGAGATATGTTTTGGAGATATATAAGGGTTTTCTCACATATTATGATTTTGGGACTTCTTGGAACAATTTCGAAAAAAAAATATATCCATGTATGCATTAGAGTTGCGTATAGATATTGTGGGGAAACCTCATCGTGATTAAAAAAAATCCTAATTATAGATCAAAAGTAAGTATAGATTTGTGGGGGACTAAGAACTCTTAGAGAGAGTTGCGAGGGTTTGTTGTGAAATTTTGGGCCGACATTTATATCGAATCCTTATAAAGGTAGGATATTATTAAGACACAATTTTGGGGCCCAATGAAAGAGAGTGGTTGCATATCCTTAGTAATGATAAAATTTAAGGAATAAATCAGAGAGGCGTTAGACTAGGGGATTCATAAGAGTTATTGAATCGTAGTCAAAATCGATAGAGATGGGATGTATAGTGTTGGTTTCATACACTAAACTTTGGGTGATAACCCTAAGGTTGGATATAAACATATATCTTTGGGAGACTATTCATCATAGGAAAAATGGATGAATATGCTGCAAGTGAAGGATTGTATTCACATATCGAGGTAAATTAAATGAGTTTGTGGTGACGGCTTGTATATTGAGGATTATGAATACCTATAGCCGAGTTTATATATCTTATACATATGAACGAGAATTAGTTTGTATATATATATATATATATATATATATATATATATATATATATATATATATATATATATATGTATGTATGTATAGATATGAATATATGGATATATTTATGTTGTGGACATCTAAACCGTATGTGATGGTTTACACATATGATGTAATCATATAGATGTGTATATATTGTGCATGTGAATGATATATATACTTATGTGGTTAAGCATACCTCGCTCATGCTATCATTGGGAAGTTTCCACGCAGAGGGTGAGCATCCTGGCTCGAGGAGCATGGTGTGGATATTCCCCAGGTCATATTCGTCCCGTGTGTTATAATATGATTTATATTTTTTGGGCGAGACATGGTGGGTATGTTTCGTCTCATTGACGGTTAGGAGATATGTCCGCTTCCCTGGACGTCGTGTGCGTGAGTTTATCGCGAGGTGGGTGTCGTTTAGCCCCACCAGGTGGTCCCCAGTATTGCTACATGAGCCGCGCACTGGGAAGATGATAGCATGGTGCAGTTTATCGGTGATATATATAGCCGGGTATATTATGTGCATGGCCATTGTACATCATATGTGGTATGTACACTTGGTCATGGGAATGGATGATGGTATATATATATGGTTAGAATAAATGCCTATATATATATTTATATATCCTATAGGTGAAAGGATATGGAATCTTTATAGAGTACATCTTGAATTATAATGGTGTACTGGATTATTGGGGGTTGATGTATCGCATTTAAGGAATATTTCGGTTACATCATCCCAAGGATATTATTGGAGAATTTAAGTTTTGTTTATATGGTAACCTAAATTTAGTGGAATTGTATGTATGGCATAATGGGTCCCTAGGATTGACATTGTCATAGAGTAGTGTAATGGGGTGGTTCCTTGTTTAGATTTCGCTTTGCGAGACCCCCACGCACGAAACGTAGTGCAATGTTGAGATTGGAGAGAAGTTTTGTCATTAATAATTTGTATGCATGTTATTTTGAAATTAAATCCTATGATTTAACCCAAATGTATATGGGTAACATATTAAGAATTATAATTCACTAAATTATAAACCGGAATCCATTAAGCCTAGTATGGCATATATGTTTGAAAATAATCAAGTATGATTAGAAAGGGTTGGATTCTTGGGTATGCTAGGAAGGCAGGTATTGGGGGTTTAGGCAATGCCTATGGTAAGTTAGGTTGTCCTTATAGGTGGGGTAACTTAACTAAAATTTCAGGACGCGAATAGGTGCGCACCGTTATATGAGAGGTGAGTTGATATTCTCACGAGAGTGCGATTCCCCTTTAATTACGAAATAAGTGCATCGATATTTATTATGCACGGTTAACACACTTGCTAAATATTTTTACACTCGGGCTCTAGCCCGTTTACTTTTCTTTCCTGCATGTATATATATATATATATATATATATATATACTATTACAGGTATCCTAACGCATGGATACCGGATGACCTTCTATCCAGAGTCTTGGGAGCCGTGACAGGTGCGAACTGTTGCGGGATGTAGAATGTAGTCTCTTCCTACTTATTTAAAAATCTAGGTAGGATTCATGTTGTATATTGGGTTTGTACCCATGGGATATTTATATATGTTTATATTTATTCCATTTCAGTTATTGTATTGTCTATGACCCAACAGCTTATTCGGGTTTATTCAATTGTAGTTACTCATTTCATATTATTCTCGCACTTCATTTATCATAGTTCTTGTGTGCACATTTTTTTTCTTTTCCTTTGTTAGTAGCTTATAGTGCTGGTTTGTTGTTTGTTGTTTGTTGTATGTTTTATTTCAATTTTAACATCTCGCTTATATGATACCGGGTAGTTAGTCCTATATTATATAGTACCGACAGTTGGTGTTGAGACTGAGCCATCTGAAACTCCTGATTTAATGTAGTATAGGGCTGGCCACCCGTTATTATTTTGAGCGGAGTGTTACAGATGGTATCAGAGCATCAGGTTCTAGAGTCTTTAGGATCTGTGCGGGTTTTCTGCGTTCTTCCATTAACGTTCTTGATATAAAGCCCTATTATTAGGATTGTTGTGTTCACAATGTTTATCTTTTTCTGTGAAGTGTATTCACTTGATCGACGTTCTGATAACAGTTGCTCTCGTTTCAGACATCGCCTAGATTATATCGTCTAGGAAAGGACAAGATTAGAGATACAATACCCATAACAGATTTTGGGTACGCTTTGATCGGGGGTATTTGTTTTTCCCAATTTCGGCCAAAATAAGAAAGATAACTCTAGTAGTGGTTCAGGGTGACCTACCGGTGGTTGAGTAAGAAAAGTAAATTTACTCGAATGGCGAATCTTGGACTTAGTAAGGTAAGTCTGAGAAGAGGTATGTAGTTTAGTCCTTGGGAGGTTTAAATCGAGAAACCCGTAAATCTTTTTTAGAAAACCTGGTGTTGGTGATTTTTACCGAGGGGAGGTAGGTGGAGTTATCCCAATATCAAGAGTATTGACTTCTGAGAAGAGGGAGAAAGAAATTGGAGACTCGGGTTCGTTGAGTAGGACTGGGGGAGTTTTCGATAGTCGCAATCGTGCTTTGTCCTTTAAAATAGGCAGGAAGGATTTGAGGAAGGTGTTGCTCTTGTGGAGAAATAGGTTTACGAATAATGATTGTCCTGGAAGAAGTAGAGGACTTTAAATAAAGATCCAAGGATGAAGTAAAGAAATTGGATTATGGAAGTATAAGGTAGAATACCTTTCTTTGGATTTAAGTTACGCTTTGTGTGATATTGGGAACGTTGCGCGTTAGGTATATTGAGCAGTTAGCCGTTACGCCCCTAGGGTGCATAGAATTTCCTTGGAGGAAGGAGTGAGCATGTATGGCCTTCGTATGGCATCTTTTGAGATAATAGACCATATTGTAAAGTGATAATAGGGAGTTGTTCTATTGAATTCCGGAAGTGAGGATAATTGGAGTTTGTTGAGTAGTGGTTATAAGACTATTGTCTTATGGATAGGTTTGGGTGTGTAATTATAGTGTTCCAATGAGGGAAGGACTTACTTGTAAGTAATGCTTTGGTGCAATGCAAGGGATTAGTATAGCTGAGAGGTTTAAAGTTTGGTAGATATATGTTGAGTGGATAATTTAGCTCATAGTTGTGCTAGTTTTGAGAACTAGGTATTGGTTAGAGTGTTGTATTTGTTGAGGCCTTATGTCCTAAACATAATGTGTTTGTTTGGTGTGTTGAAAGACACGGACTTTATTTATACTGTATTGTTGTATGGACCTTCGGGCAATATCTAAAATATGAAAATCTTTTATAAAACTTTAACCCTGGTTCGACTAATCCCAATCCCTGACCTAGCTACACAGCAGTGTTTTGGGAGGGTTCCTTGTTTGGATTTCACTTGCGAGACCTCCACCGCATGAAGGTGGCTAGCATCAGGAATTAAGGAGAGTTCAACTATTGGGAATTTTCAAACTTTTATATAGTTAATATGTTGTTACAGATTATATTGGAGATAGTTATATTTCGATATGAGTCTAATGGATCCTGATTATAATTCTACGAGTGCAAGCTCAGGTACGGGGTGTATGGGCGCCCTGGGTAGTAGTTGCTTTAAAATCTATATCGTTCGACGTGAGAACTAGGAAGGATCGGTATAGTGATCCTGAGGGTTGATGTAAGGACTATATGAGATTGAGGTCCTAGGCATATCTTAAATTTCGCGGGCGAAATTTTCGTAAGGGGGGAAGTATGTAACAACCCTCGATTTTGGAGACTGAGAAATTAAATTTTGGGGAAAATAAAATTTAATTAAATTGGAGAATTTTAAAATTTGGGAATTGAGGTCAAAAAATAGAGAACGTTTTAAAGTATTCCGAATGATGATTTTGAGTGTACCATCGATCCTGAAAGGGTCGACATAGTCAAAATGACTGTCATTGGGTTTTATTTCGGCTCTGGAATGTTTTTAAGTCAGTTTGACTCGAATTGGAGTAAACGAGTCATTTAAGGTGTGTATTAACATTTAAAATTGGGAGTTATGTTTTAAGGTTTAAAAGGATTACGGATCAAGCCTTCTCATTTGAGAGAAAGAGAGAAAAAGCCCTAGAGGGAGAAAGAAGAGAGAAAGAAGAAGAAAAGAAGAGAGAGAGGAAGAAAATCTTAGAGATTCTGGACCAAACGCGACATCGAGGATGATTCAATCTCTACAAATCTGAGGCAAGTGTTTAATCTTGTTAAATAAGTCATTTGTGTATTTGATTTCATAATTTGTGGGGAAAAGAAATGTTTTTTGGGTATTAATATCAAAACCTAAATTTTTGGGTTTAATCTTGAAATCAATGTTTAAATATGGGTTTAATGGTGTAGAAATGGTTGGGATCAACTTTGGGGTGATTTATTGGCTTAGAATCATGTTGTGATGAAAATTAGGGGGTTAGAATAGAAATTTTAGGGTTTTAAATTCGTGGGTTCAATGAAGAAGAAGAACCCTTCAAATTCTGCAGACCCGAATCGATTCTCCCCTTAAGCCAATCGATTCGTCTTAGGCAAATTGGAAGGTCTGCATTGACCGAATCAATTCGGACCAAAGGCAAATCGATTCGGCGTGAGACAGAAGCCCAGGTCCAAATAGATTTGGAATAGGGCCGAATCGATTCGGAAACAGGGCAGTTTGAGGAATTTTCTCTAGAATGATTTCTAACCCTTTTTGGTTGGGTTTATTGATTTGGGGGCCTTCTCTTATAATGTAAGAGATATGTTTTGGAGATATATAAGGGGTTTCTCACATATTATGATTTTGGGACTTCTTGGAACAATTTGGAAAAAAAAAATATATCCATATATGCGTTGGTTTTGCGTATAGATATTATGGGGAAACCTCATCGGGATTAAAAATCCTAATTATAGATCAAAAGTAAGTATAGATTTGTGGGGGACTAAGAACTCTTAGAGAGAGTTGCGAGGGTTTTTTGTGCAATTCTGGGCCGAAATTTATATCAAATCCTTATAAAGGTAGGATATTATTAAGATACAATTTTGGGGCCTAATGAAAGAGAGTGGTTGCATATCCTTAGTAATGATAAAATTTAAGAAATAAATGAAAGAGGTGTTAGACTAGGGGATTCATAAGAGTGATTCAACCGTAGTCGAAATCGAGAGTGATGGGATGTATAGTGTTGGTTTCATACACTAAACTTTGGGTGATAACCCTAATGTTGGATATAAACATATATCTTTGGCAGACTATTCATCATAGGAAAAATGGATGAATATGCTGCAAGTGAAGGATTGTATTCACATATCGAGGTAAATTAAATGAGTTTGTGGTGACGGCTTGTATATTGAGGATTACGTATACCTATAGCCGAGTTTATAAATCTTATACATATGAACGAGAATTAGTTTGTTTATATATAGATATATGGATATGTGAATATATGTATATATATCTGTATAGATATGAATATATGGATATATTTATGTTGTGGATATCTAAACCGTATGTGATGGTCTACTCATATGATGTAATCATGTGGATGTATATATATTGTGCATGTGAATGATATACATACTTATGTGGTTAAGCATACCCCGCTCATGCTATCATTGGGAAGTTTTCACGCAGGGGGTGAGCATCCTGGCTCGAGGAGCAGGGTGTGGCTATTCTCAGGTCACAGTCATCCTGTGTGTTATTATATGATTTATATTTTTGGGATGAGACATGGTGGGTATGTTTCGTCTCATTACCGGTTACGAGCTATGACCGCTTCCTGGGACGTCGTGTGCATGAGTTTATCACTAGGTGGGTGTCGTTTAGCCCCACCAGGTGGTCCCCAGTATTGCTACATGAGCCGGGCACTGAGAAGATGATAGCATGGTGCAGTTTATCGGCGACATATATAGCCGGGTATATTATGTGCATGGTCATTGTACATCATATGTGGTATGTACACTTGGTCATGGGAATGGATGATGGTATATATATATCTTATAGGTGAAAGGATATGGAATCTTTATAGAGTACATCCTGGATGATAATGGTGTACTGGATTATTGGGGGTTGATATATCGCATTTAAGGAATATTTCGGTTACATCATCCCAAAGATATTATTGGAGATTTTAAGTTGTTTTTATATGGTAACCTAAATTTAGTAGAATTGTATGTATGGCATAATTGATCTCTTGGATCGACATCGCCAAGGAGTAGTGTATCGGGGTGGTTCCTTATTTGGATTTCGCTTTGCGAGATTCCCCACGCACGAAATGTAGTGCAATGTTGAGATTGGAGAGAAGTTTTGTCATTAATAATTTGTATGCATGTTGTTTAGAAATTAAATCCTATGATTTAACCCAAATGTATATGGGTAACGTATTAAGAATTATAATTGACTAAATTATAAACCGGAATCCATTAAGCCTAGTATGGCATATATGTTTGAAAATAACCAAGTATGATTAGAAAGGGTTGGATTCTTGGGTATGCTAGGAAGGTAGGTATTGGCGGTTTAGGCAATGCCTATGGTAAGTTAGGTTGTCCTTATAGGTGGGGTAACTTAACTAAAATTTCAGGACGCGAATAGGTGCGCGTTGTTAGATGAGAGGTGAGTTGGGATTTTAACGAGAGTGCGATTCCACTTTAATTATGAAATAAGTGCATCGATATTTATTATGCACAGTTAACACACTTGCTAAATATTTTTACACTCGGGCTCTGACCCGTTTACTTTTCTCTCCTGCATGTATATATATATATATATATATATATATATATATATATATATATATATATATATACTATTACAGGTGTCCTCGTGACAGGTGCGGACTGTTGCGGGATGTAGAATGTAATCGCTTCCTACTTCTTTAAAAATCTAGGTAGGATTCATGTTGTATATCGGGTTTGTACACATGGTATATTTATATATGTTTATATTTATTCCATTTTAGTTATTGTATTGTCTATGACCCGACAGCTTATTCGGATTTATTCAATTGTAGCTACTCATTTCATATTATTCTCGCACTTCATTTATCATAGTTCTTGTGTGAACTTTTTTTCTTTTTCTTTTCCTTTGTTTTTTTTTTTTTTTTTTTTTGGTTAATACCACGGGATGTCCGGGCCAGCTATACGCGCACCTCGACTAATCCCCGATCGCTGATTTGTAGGCACCTCGATGGGTGGGACAGCTGGCCAAGAGATTTAAAGCTTCTCCATGCCCAAGGCGGGAGTCGAACCCCCGACCTTGGTTAAGGTTGGAAGAGCCCCTTCCGCTCTACCAAACCCCCTTGGTTTTTCTTTTCCTTTGTTAGTAGCTTATAGTGTTGGTTTGTTGTTTGTTGTATTTAAATTTTAACATATCGCTTATATGATATCGGGTAGTTAGTCCTATATTATATAGTACCGGGAGTTGGTGTTGAGACTGAGCCATCTGAAACTCCTGATTTAATATAGTATAGGGTTGGCCACCCGTTATTATTTTGAGCGGGGTGTTACATTTTTGCCGGAAGCTTAAATAATCATCTTCAATCTTTACAAGATGTGTAGAAAGAATAGATGAAGTTTTACACTCTTGAGTTGATACAAATTCCAGCTTGAGCGTTTCTTGAAATAGCTCCAAACAGATCAGTGAATAATGTTGTTCTTGTGATTTGTGATGTGGAAGATTTTGTAAGAAGGTACAGTTGTAGAATCAGATGTTGCTAATCTATATGAACTTTTTCTTTCTTGATATTCTTATGAGCCCACTCTTGGTTTTTCTTGCTTTAAATAAATCATGTTGAAGATTATATCTGATGGATGGACTTCTAGAGCTCTGATGTGGTATTAATTGCATAGTTGCTAAAAATGAAATGTCTGTCTCAAACATTTCTTGATGAATATTTTGCTTCCAAAAAAAACAACTTTGACTGCAAATTCGAATTAGAACAATAGAGAGAACTGATAAAAAGAAATAAGAGTGTAAACCATTTTGATGTATTGGAGTGGTCTTCAAGGAGCTTCAAATGAGCTGATAAATTTTAACGTTAACAGAATTACCCAAGACAGATATTGAGTGTCGTAAAGCTGACCATATCAGATATGAAAGGACGAAGGACAAGCAAACAAAATCGTCCTATATATATTTATATAAGTAAAGAGACTGACAACAGATTTTTTTGAGTATATAAATAATAATAAAAAATATGTACCGTTAAAATAGATGGAGTGTATATATTTAATGAAATAGAAACAAAAAAAATAACAACTATATCTTAACGTATATCCTTTATCTTAGATTTGCGCATGTGACAAGAAAAAATTGAGATGTTAGTCTACTGATGGATAAAGTGATTAGATAGCACACGCAATTTATGGAGCACCACGCTACTGCTAACCAAGTCAGCACACCAAGTCCCATGCGGTACTATCTTTCCAATCAAAACTGTAGGCAAAAACAGTAGGCATGTTTATATGTTGACAAGTATATATATATATATATATATATATATATATATATATATATATATATATATATATATATATATATATATATATATATATGTGTGTGTGTGTGTGTGTGTGTGTGTGTGTGTGTGTCAGCACGCCAAGTCCCAAGCGGTACTATCTTGCTAATCAAAATAGTAGGAGAAACAGTAACTTCCAACTGGGGCCAAGAAAACAAAAAAAACATGGGCTAACAATCATGTAGGCAGAGAAGGACCAACGAAGTCAGTGCAGGGCAATTTTACTAGCAAACCATCCTATGAGCTCCATTGGAGGGGCAGGTCTTTCCTGCCGGCTGCCTCTATCAGAGGCAAACATTTCCAAAGAAGATGAAGATGGTATTCTAGTCCATAGCAAGAAGAAACAAAAGGAGCGTCATGAAGACACCACTGGCATGCCTTGCAATGGGGAGATGGAGATGGATTGTGACAATACCCACCCACCACCCACCATGAAGGATGCATTTCCAGCCCATGGCTCTGCAAACCATCCACAGTCTACACCTGACCATCCACCCAATCCACTGTCGTATAAAGAAGTAGTTGAAAATAAAAAATCGCAAAACACTGATATATATTTTGACGACCTCAAGGGGACATGGTCTGATGAAGAAAATGAACAAAACTCTCAAGGGGACCTCGACCTCAACCATGACCCAGATGAAGATTCTGATCCTCTCTGCCCTACTGTTACCATCCCAAAAAATTATGTGGAAAAACATAGAAATAGATGGAAGGAGAGTGTCATTGTGAGCCTACTTGGGAGAAATATCGGATTCAAACTCCTGGAAAACAAAGTGCCTACAATCTGGAACCTACAGGGGGACTATGAAATAATCGATCTAGAAGAGGGACATTTCTTATTCAAGTTTACCATGAAAGAAGATTACTTCAATGTTCTAACAGGTGGGCCCTGGATAATCAATGGCCATTACCTCATTGTGAGGAATTAGACACCCAACTTCAACCCAACTGAGAACACAAATATCTCTACGGCTCTCTGGGCTAGACTACCGCGGTTACCCATTGAATGGTTCGATGAAAAAACACGATTCCAGATTGGGAGCAAGCTAGGTAAACCCGTTAAAACAGATTTCAATTTTGTTTCTTCCGCCAGAGGGAAATACGCTCGTATATGCATCGAAGTGGACATCTCCAAACCGTTAATTCCTTGCTACAAACTGGATGGAAGAAAGTACAGAGTGGAATATGAATTTCTCCCTTACCTCTATTTCTCTTGCGGACGAATTGAGCACAAAAGCGAGTTTTGCACTGTAAAAAGACCTCCGCTGGGAGAAACAGTGACGGTCGAAATTCAGACGCAATACCCGCCGGTGGAAAGGAACGATAACAGAGAACAACCCATCCCGTCTAGCCCCAACGATAACTTACCGACTTTGGGGCACAACCCTGGATCGATGGCAGAGAAAACAACTGATGGACCGGAAGAAACTACCTTTGGCTCATGGATGTTAGTGAGGAAAAGAAACCAACGTAATGTTGGACGGCGAACCTATGCAATTGAAAGGACACCTACAGCCGAAAACAACAAAGGTAGTAATGGGAACAGATTCTCCACTCTAGCTCAAGTCAAATCAACTGCATACCCACGTGCCTATACTCAGACTACCCACAAAAGTAAAAACCAAAACAGAAGTAATAATATCTACCCTCTGGATAAGAGACGAAATTCCAACGTGGTCCTAGGCGACTATATAAACATTGGGCCCATAATTGGTATTAACTAATTTGGAATGAGTGGCCAAAGCAACGTGGCATCCCATTTGACGAAACAACATGAAGACACAATAATCAATACTGCCATTTTGACACAAAAAAATCAAAACTTTAAGGTACGAGGAGATAAAACTGGACCGTCCCTTTCTGAACCCGCTCTACTAGCGGTGGGAGATACAGGTAAGTATTCTATGCCCATACATGAGGGTACGAGGTCAGCGACTATACCCAGGCCTAGAGGTGGCATTAAAAACACTGCTCAAATGAATGAGACATCTGGCAGTCTGATGAGTTTGGCGGTGGGTAATGAGATGGACATCACATAGGAGCGGACTGAGCCACGAGGGTTACAGCAAGAGACGGAGGCTACGTTCGTGACAGCTGGGCCACTAAAGGTGATGGGGCCAACAGCTAAGTCTTCCATTTCTGGTGCAAAGGTATGTACCCATATTTCTAACCCTAATAGCATTAATAAGATAGTAAATACTGATATTACTGATATTATTCATAACATAGTTGACCCCCATCTACCCCCCTCCCCACACCCCTATTTTAAAGCTATTATCCCCTCCCCAATACACAACAACTCTTGGAAACCCACTTCCAACCTTGACAAACCACCAGACCCCCTTTCTCTCTCAAATGAATACCCCTTCGTTCCCAATTGCTATGATAGGCAGCCTTCCTATTCAGTATCTGATGCTGTTAGGAGTGAGGAAGGAATTCATTATAGACCTATAGGAGGAGATGGTATTCTTCACAATGATAAAATGGAATGTAGCACAAGTTCGCATTCTATTCCGTGCTTTGGAGGATGGGGAGAAAGTGACGCTATTGAAGGGGAGGCTGATAGAAGTTTCCTCAACCAATGAGTCCATCTGTAGGA
The DNA here is from genome assembly GCA_949130495.1 of Sambucus nigra. Taxonomy (NCBI): domain Eukaryota; kingdom Viridiplantae; phylum Streptophyta; class Magnoliopsida; order Dipsacales; family Adoxaceae; genus Sambucus; species Sambucus nigra. Next base: position 305,019,894 of record OX422212.1, on the reverse strand, counting down.
TTAAAAATATCCTCCCCTGGTCTTCCGATGAGGAACTTCCCATCTCCAATAATATGTTTTCTATGTCTGTGCTAACCTGGAATTGCAGAGGGGCCGCGAAACCCCTATTCAAGCCCACCTTCGCTGAACTTTGTAATAATTTTCACCCCAATGTCGTCATTCTGATGGAGACCCAAACTGCGTTTCACAACTTCTCGAACTTTTTCGAGGGGTTGGGGTTTACTAACTGGGAAATATTCGAGACTAGAGGCCGTTCCGGGGGTATCTGGGTTTTATGGAACCCATGCACCATACAACTTCGTACCATTAATGTCACCGACCAAGCCATTCATCTTCTTGTCACTCTCAAGAATTATGATGACTGACTCCTTTCCGCCATCTATGCTAGCCCGTCTTATATCCTCCGCCAAACCCTCTGAAATAATCTTAAAAAATCTGGCCCAGGTTCTTGACACACCGTGGCTTCCCACGGGCGATTTTAATGACCACTTTGACTCTTCTGAGAAGAGAAGCTTCTCCAACCATAAAAAAGATCCTAGATGCAATAAATTTGTGGAGAATGTGAATAATTGCAACCTCACGGACATCGGCAGCACGGGTTCCCGCCTCACTTGGACCAACTGCATGGATGGCTTTGCGAATACTCTTGTTAGACTTGATAGGACCATGGCTAACCCTTCTTGGCGCCTCCTATTTCCTGACGCTGTTGTTGAGAACATCCCCCGTACTTCGTCCGACCACTGCCCCATGCTTACCCATTTCGAAGGTAAAAATTCTTCCTTTCATATACCCCGTCCCTTTAGATTACTCCCATGCTAGTTTGAGCGTATTGACTTCCATAATATTATCTTGAATAATTGGAAAAGTAGTCTTACCTTCTTCCAACACATCGATAACTGTGTCCCTATCATAAATTACTGGACTCACTCTACCTACGGCAATATTAACTACAATAAAAAACATATTCTTCGAAGACTTAATGGTATTCAAATTGCCCAGGAGAAGCAGTTTTCCCACAATCTTAATGTTCTCGAAAACCAACTTAAAAATGAGTATAACGATATTCTGCGTCACGAAGAACTCCTCTGGAAACAAAATTCCCGCATTAAGTGGCTTAGTGAGGGGGATAAAAACACAAAAAAAATTCACACATCCACTATTATTAGGAGACGTCGCAACAATATTGACCGTATTAAAATCAACGGGGAGTGGGTCGATAACTGTTCTATCATTCCCCTCTATACTAATAGCTACTTTACATCCCTTTTCTCCAACCCCAACAATCTCAACAACCCCACGCATAACGAGGCACTTCTCGACTTCACTCACCCTCGCTTTGATGATCGCGATAACACCATTCTTGACCTCCCCCTATCTCTGGAGGAGGTTAAGAGGGTTGTGTTTAGCATGAATAGGCTTAAAGCCCCTGTCCCGGATGATATCCAACCTTTGTTCTACCACACCTTCTGGGAGACTACTAAAGTCAACCTCTTTAAATTCCTGGACGATTGCTTTAACTCCCGCACCTTCCCTGAAGAGGCCAACTCGAGTCATATCACCCGGATCCCCAAAATTGACAACCCCGAAAATATCTCACAATTTTGTCCTATCACGCTCTGTAATGTGCCTTATAAAGTCCTAGCTAAGATCATTATCAATAGACTCCGCACGATCCTCTATAGAATTATCATCCCTAACCAAGATAGTTTCTTACCTGGTCGTCAGACCTCGGATAACATTATTATTACCCAGGAAATTATTCATTCTTTCAATATCATGAAAGGAAAGAAAGGGGGTGCCATTTTCAAAATCGACCTTGAGAAAGTCTATGATAAGATTAACTGGGAGTTCTTGAACCGTGTTCTCATATGGTTCAACGTCAGCTCGAATCTCAGATGTCTCATCCTTAATTGCATCACTAGCGCGTCCACTTCTGTCCTATGGAATGGGGAACCTCTCCCTAATTTCAAACCTTCTAGAGGCCTTCGTCAGGGTGACCCCTTGTCCCCCTATTTGTTTGTCATGTGCATGGAGTACGTGGGCACCGCCATCAATTTTTAGGTGGACCAGGGGATTTGGAAAGGTCTTAAGGCCTCGGCCAATGGCCCGACCATCTCATACCTTTTCTTTGTCGATGACCTTATCCTGTTTACGGAAGCCTCCACCACCAGTTGTGATGTTGTCATGCAAACCCTTAATTACTTTTGTGATATCTCAGGCCAGACACTCAGCCTCTCAAAATCTAAAATCTACGTCTCCCCTAATATCCCCAATCTAAGTGCTTGTAACATTGGTAGAAGCTGCGGGATTAACATCACGAAAGACCTTGGCATGTACCTTAGTACCAATCTCATCCATGGGAAGGTCACTACCAACCACTTCAACTATATCATTGACAAAGTCCAAAAGCGGCTATCGTGCTGGAAAGCCAACATCCTATCCCTAGCCGGCAGAACCACTCTTATCCAGGCTGTTACCTTTACCATCCCCGTCTACAATATGTAAACCGCAATTTTCCCTAGGAAAATTAACGAGAAACTAGATAAAATTAACAGGAACTTCCTCTGGGGAGACACGGAGGATAATAAGAATATCCACCTTATAAATTGGAATACTGTTTGTCATCCCAAGGAGCTGGGAGGCCTGGGGATCAGGAGTAATGAGGAGAACAATCGTTCCATCATTTCCAAGATTGGTTGGAAAATTTTCAATGACAAAAACTCCCTATGGGTCGGGAACTCAATTCAAAATATAAGACTCATAATAACCCCGGTAACTGGCCAATGAAAGCACAAGCATCTCATATCTGGAGGGGTATCCTTAAATGCAAAAATGAGACTGTTAACAACACCAAATGGGTGATTAATGATGGGATGTCTACTAACATATTAAATGATTGGTGGGTGGGTAACGCCCCCATCCATAAGACACACAACAACTACCATGTGTCTCGTGTGTGTGATCTGATCAAAGATGGGGCCTGGAATGAACATCTGATCACAGCCACATTCAGTCATGACACTGCCAAGTTAATCTTAATTACTCCCCTCCCCCATACTCCCAGAAAAATTGATAGTCCTAGTTGGGGCCCCGCTGTTAATGGGAAGTTCACTATAAAAACCGCTTATGAATCCCTGGTTAATATTGACCTTAATACTTCTTCCCTGATTAACTGGAAATATATTTGGAAGCTTAAAATTCCCCAAAAGTTCAAAACTTTTCTCTGTCTTATTTTTCATAAAAAATTACTTACTATCTGCCAGAGATTTAAAAGACGTCTAACTAATTCCAATAAATGTGAATTTTGTGCATTTAGTGAAGATATTGAGCATGTTCTCAGAAACTGTCACCTTGCTACTGCTATGTGGGAAACCACCTACTCCCCTCATGAGTGGAATAATTACAAAAATACTTATTTTGTTAATTGGATTAAAGAGAATATTTGGGAAAATCCGGTACAGAATGGAAATATTCTCCTTATCTCTACTCTTTGGCATATTTGGACTGCGGGTAATAAACGCATCTTTAATAAGAGTAATATCGCCCCGAATATGGTTTGTACGAGCTCTAGTACCCTCACCAGGGAGATACTTTGCATTACTATTACTAAAGCTAGTATTTACCATAGTCCGGGTAATATTCCTAACACCTCTCTAAGTGATGATACTTTTTCAGGGTACGAGATTTTCACTGATGGAAGCTATGACCCGTTTAGCAAACTTGGTGGATTTGGTGGAAAGGTTAGCAGCAACGACCAATGGTGGATCCTTGTATTGAACGGCAAGATTATCGGAGATAACAGCCCCATCAAGGCCGAATTAGTGGGAATTCTTCATGGTTTGAACCTGGCAAAAATCAAGGGCTGGACTGGGTGTTTACTTCGTAGCGACTGTTTGGATGCCGTGCATATCCTCAACAGACAGGGCCACCAGAACCATCCACTGACTAATATCATTGAGGAATGTATGTCTATCATGACTGAGATGGATATAAAAGTCAACCACATCAGACGCTCCAACAATTTGTGGGCGGATGGCCTGGCCAGGCTTGGGAGATGTCAGACACACGACTATGCTGAGTATGATGAGGTCACGGAGTCCCTTCTCTATCTCCTTGACCATGCTGATCGGGGTAAAACTAGGGTTGCCCTTCAGGCTTGTTCCGATCCCACATACCGCACGCCTCATTTGGTGGCTTTATCCTTGATGATGTGGGTCACTGGAAGGTCAGTTTCTATGGACGTCTAAGGGGTACCCCATCGTTGCTTCTTGCCTTGATGGAAGGCCTCTACCACAGCCTTAACCTGGTGAAGATGCGCGGGTGGAAAGATATTCTTGTGGAGACCAGCTCGCATGAGCTAATTGAGATATTCAAGGGTGTTCAGTACCGTGAGACGGACTTTGAGAATATCAGGGTTGACTGCTACGACCTCATGAGGATTGTAGGTGTGGACTTCATCTATGCTCACCCCGGTATGATTCAGGGTGCGGACTGGCTGGCGCGTGAGGCAAAACTTCAGGAGGAGGCCTTTGTTGAGATCGAAGAGGTGCCAGTGGGTTTGCGGTGGATCCTGAATAATCCTATGATGTAGCTGGGATACTGTATCCCCCTTTTTTGTTGCCTCCGGTTTGGGATGGTGTTTTCTGTTGCCTCTATGACTTATGTTCCATTACGTTGTAATGCTGTTGTAGCCTTTTTAAGTTAATTTATATGTTTACCAAAAAAAAAGTAGGAGAAACAGTAGGCATGTTTATATATTTATATACTAGGGTGTACCCGTGTCGATGACATAGTAATAAATTTGCTCCTGAATATTTCTGGTTATAACATATCGTACACGTGCCGAAGGAACTACTTGTCTCTATTCCAACATGCGTGGTGTTTAAACCCATCAACACTAACTTTCTCGAGAACTACACGTGTCGTGGCGAATCCAAACAGCATTGCATCCTAACTATACCATCACGCATGGTGCTAGTTTCTAACGAACAACACTAATTTTTCTACTTCTTGTTTCAATGTTTATACCATCAGCACTTATTTTACCGAAAGGTTTCAGTTTATGCTCTCCTTGTTTTAGTTTTTATACCAACACTACATCACGGCACAAATTATTCCGATATATTTATTTTTTAGACGTTTGTAGCATCAATTTCACGAAGTTTAATAGGCCCATAGGAACAACCACTTTAAAAAAATTACAATGCTCATCTCGATAATTACACTTTAGTACATGTTTTATTTTATTTTAATAAAGTTCATGAGTAACAATCAATTTTTTGAGAAAAGATGTGAGAACATGATTTGCTCATTTTGCTTCTTTCTTGTACCCGTGTCGATGGCACGACGATAAATTTATTCTCGTAATATTTTGTACCCGTACCGATGGTACAACAACAAATTTTTTCTTGTACTAAATTTGTTCATGTGCCAAAATGTCCGACAATTTTACGAACCCATTAGTTTGTTTCAACTACTACTTAAAGTGACCTTATAACTTTATAAACATTAGAGTTCAGTCTAAATAAGATTTTTTATAACTATTTTATAATACAATTTTTTTTATAATTTTTTTTAAAGTTGATGGTTGCGGATATTTGTACAAATAAAAAGTGTTGTAAAACTATTTTACAAATACGAACTTTTTTCATAAAAATAAAAATACAATTATAAAACATTTTCTTTATAAAGTGATTTTTTATAATTAATTTTTTTTATTATATAGAATATCTTTTGATAAATAAAAAATTGTTTTTACGAATTAAAATTTTACTTTTTTAAAAACATATTTCAGTATTTTTTTTTTGCAAAATAATTACTTCAAATTTGTTAAAAGGCACACTGCGATACATAAACACAATATACATACACACATTAGAGACCCACCCTAACTCACCTAACACACCATTAGAGGGTATGCCCCCAAAAAATACCCAAACGGTGGAGAAGAAATGTTTACCTCACACTATACCAAAAAAAATACCTATAAAAATTTAACAAATCTTTATCAAATCCAAATCTGAACCTCTGCTTCATATTTTTTTTTTAACCAATAAATGAAACATCCACATGCTTGTCCGTCGACATCAACCAACCCTAGCATGTCTTGTATTGTTACTGTCATCATATGGGTTCTGAGAAACACAACCATCACCTCTGCAACATCAACTCAGAACCACCATTTTCGGCCACAACATGAAACCTCCGTCAACTCAAAACCACCATTTTCGGCCACCTCTGTTCCAGAAAAAAATGAACACAAAAATGAAAATGAATCTGTCATGAGAGTTTATTAAATAAAAAAAACTCATCGAATGTTCTGGTTTTAAGCAACAACAAATAAAACTAAAAAAATAAGAGGCACAACCCTCCAAAATTAATTCATTAAACAAAAAAAAATACGTCATAAAGCAACAAAAATAAAGTTTGATCAACTAAAGTAGAAAATTCTCTGGCAGGAACAGATTAGTGTGGTACAAACCTTCCAAACTTCTTTGTGATCCTCTGGCGAGGAACAAAGAATCAAAAGCCACAATGATCCTCTGTGATCCTTTCTATCACACCGAGAAATCTTAGATCTGCAATTTACATATATAAACATAGATATGGGTCTTTAATTTTATTTTCAACATTGAAGCAAATAGGAAAATATGGAAATAAGAGAGGTTAGTTACGGTCACTCATTCGTCATTTTCATTTAGTTTTGGTCAATCATTACTCACCGGATTCCACATTAACGACTCTCGTGGAAAAACCTTCTTTTTCAGTACGACTTTAACATTAACGACTCTGGTGTAAAAAAAGAAGCTGTGAGTTCCAACATAAAAAAGTAAATCAAGAAAAAAATGTTCTCGGATGTACCCGATGTGAAACCGTTTGGAATCAAACCCCTATTGGAAACCCCAACTTCAAGAATAATGCATCAAGGAAAAACTCGTCTGGAATCCCCACATTGGAAACCCCCAAATGTGAAACAAAATTTTAGATGAAATACAACCGAGGTATGACGTATGTGTGGGTTCTGTAAACCCCAAAACCATCAGGTATGAGATATGAGATATGTGTGGGTCTTCAAACCCCGAAACCATTGAAGGCATGGGCGAACATATATGAGACATGATATGGTTGGCTTTCGCTAGATATCTATTTATGTGTCTTCTCTTGGTAAAGAATTGGGTTGGCATACGTGATGTTGTTGCAGTAATAAACAATTAAATGCAGAATTAAAATTAGGAACGAAATTACCCAATTTTTGGAGCAAATAAATCTGGGTCAGAAAAATATAAGAAATCCCGAACTGGACAGTCAAGAACACGGCTGAGTCGCGGACAATGTCGCTCTCTTTAAGGTGTTTTGCGGCTCTGCCCAAAGTGTGCTGACAGTCTCAAAGCCCCGCCACCCCAAGGATAAAACAGCCTCCAAAATTAAATTATGGATTGATAAAGCACAAGAATCAATCCGGTCTGTATACACCCATTATGTATAATTGCTCGATTCTAATAATAATTAATCTGTACAACGAACGAGATTAATTATTCTGGGAGAAGAGAAAAAAAAATTATTCTGGGAGAAGGAAATTGTTTTCGAAACTGTAGAAGAAATTCTGCTTTGAAAACTATATCGAAAACGGAGGTCTCAACCTCTTTTTATGCAAAAAGAAATTACCGTTAGTGGGCTAAAACGTGGAGAGAAAATTGGAAACGTGGGTGGAAAAATTCAATCAGTTAAGGCCCACGTTTTTTTCGGAATTAATTACCGTTAAAAATTAACTTTTAAAGCCCAAAATCGTTAATTTATTTGTCCAAAAAATTCTTTCTTATTGATCCAGGACCCGGACCCGGACACGGGCACGGGTCGGGCCGGACGGATGGCGGCGGCGGCGCGCGAGCGCGTGTGACTTGGCCCATTGGGTCTGCCCCACATACCCACAAAAACTTGAATGCCCAAAGGGCTGAACCTTTGTTCCCAAAAAATTATAAATATACCCAACACATTTTATTTCTCCCACCGATGTGGGACACTGCCTAAAGTCTTTTCAAAGTTTTGTACTTTGTTAATAGCAGCTGTTAGCGTTAATAGCTGTGTTCCAACAATCCCCCACTTGCAAAATTTGAAAGTATTTTATCGAGCAATAATTCATAGAATTGTGCATAAGCAAAGGTGTCTTTCGACTTGAACCTTTACGTAGTAAAGATGATTCGGAATATACTAGAGTAACCGTAGTTTTGAACTCTATCTCTGACAACATCCCACACACAACCCTACTTGGGTGTAAGTCTAATAGCTAGCACGTTACGGCCATGTGCTTCTATCCCAGTATAGTGAACGCTCTAGGAATTTGCCCAAAATATCCATAGGAAGCGGCCACACTTCCACATTCACATAGGCGAGTCTATCAAGAATACTCCTGTAGCTAAGTACCCCACTCAAAATAAAGCTATAGATCTCATTAAGAGTTATCATAACTCATCCTTAACTCGCTTCAGGATATCATGCTCCTTAGGGATGGACTCGGAGTAAAACCCCGTTCTATTTTAATTAATAATCGCATGATTCAACCCATATCACTTGTGACTTGTTATTACCCTTTGAACATATTTCTTGGGATCTCCAGTCCATATGTTGGGTTACCATCACAAATGACTCATTTATCCAAGGGCTTTAGTCCCATTACTTTCGTGGTGTTTCACACCTTCTCCCTAGCTAGTCCTTTCGTCAAAGGATCAGCTAAGTTCTGTTCAGACCGTATATGATCCACCCTCACAGCACCCGTAGAGATGAATTCTCTAACAGTACTATGCTTATGACGTATTTGTCGTTTCTTACCGTTATAATAACGGTTCTCAACTTTTTCAATAGCCGCGGTGCTATCACAATGAATTAAAACGGCTGGAATCGGTCTTTCCCATAATGGGATATCTGACAAGAGGTTTCTTAACCAACCTGCCTCTTCACTAGCAGTAGCTAGTGCTATCATCTCAGACTCCATAGTGGATTGATCCAAAAAAGTTTGTTTCTTAGATTTCCAAGAAACTGCACCACCAGCGATGCTAAATATATATCCACTAGTAGCCTCAGAATCATCAGATAGGGTGTTCCAATCTGCATCACTAAATCCTTCAAGGACAGCAGGATGCTTATTATAGTGTAATCCGAGGTTCATCGTCCTTTTAAGGTACCGCATGACCCTCTCAATAGCATGCCAATGCTCCATACTAGGTCTACTAGTAAATCTACATAGTACTCCCACAGCATAAGCTATGTCAGGTCTAGTGCAATCTGTAGCATAACGTAAGCTACCAATAATGCTTGCATAAGCATTTTGGTTTACACTGTCGCCAGTGTTCTTAAATAACTTTACACTAGGGTCAAATGGAGTACTAGCAGGTTTACAGTCAAAGTAATTATATTTCTTTAGGACTTTCTCAATGTAATGAGATTGATCCAAAGAAAGTCCCTTTTCTGACCTAGTAATATTAATTCCTAATATTACACTAGCTTCACCCAAATCCTTCATATCAAAATTGGCACATAATAATGATTTAACATTTTCTACGGCATGAATATTAGAACCAAATATAAGCAAGTCATCAACATAAAGACATATAATAGTGCAAATGTTCTCAACATATTTATAATAAATGCATTTGTCACTTTCATTTATTTTAAACCCATTAGAGATGACTAAGCTATCAAATTTATCATGCCATTGTTTAGGTGCCTATTTGAGTCCATAAAGAGATTTATCTAATTTACATACTTTATTTTCTTGATCGTGTATAATAAAACCTTCAGGTTGATCCATATAAATCTCTTCTTCTAATTCTCCATTTAAAAATGCAGTTTTAACATCCATTTGGTGTACAATTAAGTCATTTAATGCAGCTATAACAAATAGTACACATATAGATGTTATTCTAGTCACGGGTGAAAATGTATCCAAAAAGTCTACATTTTCTCTTTGTCTAAAACCTTTAGCAACAAGACGTGCCTTATATTTTTCAACAGTGCCATCAGGTTTTAATTTCTTTTTAAGAATCCATTTACACCCAATAGTTTTACATCCAGGAGGAAGGTCCACTAAATGCCAAGTTTTATTTGTTTCCAAAGAATCCATTTCATCATTAATAGCCTCTTGCCATAAATCGGCATCTAAAGAAGATAAAGCTTCTTGAATAGTGTTAGGATCCTCCTCTAAAGTGTAAGCATAAAAGTCGGGACCAAAATCTTTTTCAACACGAGCCCTTTTACTTTTTCGAATTTCTAAAATAGATTCATTATTTTCTTTATTTTTATTTAAAGAAATATTAGTGGATGACTCGCCCCCACTATTCCTCAATTTAAAAGGAAATTTATCTTCATAGAAATCGGCGTCATTTGATTCAATAATTACTTGATTTTTCAAGTCATAAAATCGGTATGCTTTGCTATTAATAGCATAGCCTATAAAAACGTACTCATATGCTATACTCGCCAATTTAGACCTTTTAGGGTCGGGTATACGTACATAGGCTAAGCACCCCCACGTTCTAAAGTATGACACGTTGGGCTTAATATTTTTCCAAATTTCATAAGGAGATATTTTCATTTTAGTCTTACGAATTCTATTAAGCACGTGACACACAGTCAAATTAATTTCACCCCACCAATGTGAGGCAGCCCCTGAATTTAATAAAATAGCAACAACTAATTCAGTTAATGTCCTATTTTTTCTTTCGTCTTTACCGTTCATTTCGGGGGAATAAGGGGCAGTTTTTTCGTGAATAATACCGTGGGTTTTATAAAATTCAATAAATAGTCCAGAATCATATTCGGTGCCTCTATCACTACGTAACCTTTTTATTTTCCGATTAAATTGATTTTCAATTTCATTAAAGAAAATTTTGAACATGTCAAACGCTTCACTTTTATTTTTCATTAAATACACAAATGAATAATCGGAACAATCATCAATAAAAGTTATAAAATAACGTTTGCCATTTCTAGTTATGACACCATCCAATTCACAAATATCCGAATGAATTAAATCAAGTGGTTCAGATTCTCTAAAAGCAGATTTATGTGGTGTCTTAGTGATTTTTGCTTGACTACACCATTCACATTTTTCAAAATCATTTAATGATAATTCGGGAATTAATCCTAAAGTGCTCATATTTTTAACAAGTCGTTTATTAACATGACAAAGCCTAGCATGCCAAATATTAAATGAACAAGCAATATAAGCAGAAGGAGAAATTTTATTCATTGCATCAACATTCAATTTAAACATCCCATTAGTGGCATAACCCTTGCCTACAAAAATTCCATTTTTGGTCAAAGTAAATAAATCAGCACCAATAGTTTGAGTAAAGCCAGCTTTGTTGATAAGATAACCCGAAACCAAATTTTTCCTTATCTCAGGAGTGTGAAGAACATCTTTGAGGATAACAGTCTTTCCCGAAGTGAACTTCAATTCCACATTTCCAGTACCAGCAACCTCAGTGGAGTGAGAATCACCCAACAACACCTTCTTATCTGCAGTCTCAGAATAAGTCTTAAACAGACTACGGTCAAACAGATATGGCGGGAAGCGCCAGTATCCAACCACCACCCTTCGGCACCGCTAATCATGTTGATTTCTGAAATCATAGTACATAGGTCCTCTTCGGTCAAATTCGCTTGTGCTTGTGGCACATTGCGACATTTGCGAGCCATATGGCCAGGCTTGCCACACTTGAAACAGAGAAACTGTCCCGAGTTGCTAGACTCTCCATTTCCAGGGTTTTTATACTTATTCTGAGTCTGAGTCTAATTTTTAAAATTCTGGTTGTGGCTCTTTTTCTGATTTTTCATATTCTTTCCGTTTGCTTTTAAAACAACTGGAGTGTGGTTCTTTTTCTGATTTTTGTTGTTAGACACAACAAGAATTTCATCTTTATAGTACTGTTTTCAGGATTCCTCCTCAATTCTCAATTTAGTAATTAATGACTCTAGTGAAAATTCTTTAGACTTATGCCTCAAAATATTTTTAAACTCTTTGAACAGTGGAGGCAATTTATCAATAATTACAGCCACCTGAAATTGCTCATCAAAAGCCATGCCCTCGGAAATAATTTCATGGGCAATCATTTGCAAATCATGGGTTTGAGCAACAACAGATTTGTCATCCGTCATTTGAAATTTCAAATAACGGCTGACGGCATATTTTTTAGTACCCGCCTCCTCCGTGTCATATTTTTTAAAAAGTGCGTCCCAAACATCTTTCGCAGTTTTATAATTGGCATAATAGTCATAAAGTTCGTCACTTAGAGCATTCAGAATATAGTTCTTACACAAAAAATCATTTTCCTCCCAAGTTCTAATTGTTTTGCTTTCCTCAACAGTAGGTGGATTATTTACTACGGGTTTGTCAAATGGAACGCATGATGCGACTTTTTCGTAGTTAAATAAAATAGAAATTTTTTGCTCCAACGTTTAAAATGAGTGCCTTCATATTTAAAAGGCTTATTTAGGTTACTTGAGTTAATTTCGTCCATGGCAGAATATAGAACACCTTAAAATTGTTGTTGCAGTAATAAACAATTAAATGCAGAATTAAAATTAGGAACGAAATTACCCAATTTTTGGAGCAAATAAATCTGGGGCAGAAAAATATAAGACATCCCGAACTGGATAGTCAAGAACAAAGCTGAGTCGCGGACAATGTCGCTCTCTTTAAGGTGTTTCGCGGCTCTGCCCAAATTGTGCTGACAGTCTCGAAGCCCCGCCACCCCCAGGATAAAACAGCTTCCAAAATTAAATTACGGATTGATAAAGCACAAGAATCAATCCGGTCTGTATACACCCATTCTGTATAATTGCTCGATTCTAATAATAATTAATCTGTACAACGAACCAGATTAATTATTCTGGGAGAAGAGAAAAAAAAATTATTCTGGGAGAAGGAAATTGTTTTCGGAACTGTAGAAGAAATTCTGCGTTGAAAACTGTATCGAAAATGGAGGTCTCAACCTCTTTTTATGTAAAAAGAAATTACCGTTAGTGGGCTAAAACGTGGAGAGAAAACTGGAAACGTGGGTGGAAAAATTCAATCAGTTAAGGCCCACGTTTTTTCCGGAATTAATTACCGTTAAAAATTAATTTTTAAAGCCCAAAATTGTTAATTTATTTGTTCAAAAAATTATTTCTTATTGAGCCCAAGCCCAAGACCCAGGACCCGGACCCGGACCCGGACACGGGTCGGGCCGGACTGATGGCGGCGGCGGCGCGCGCGCACGTGTGACTTGGCCCATTGGGTCTGCGCCACATACCGACAAAAACTTGAATGCCCAAAGAGCTGAACCTTTGTTCCCAAAAAATTGTAAATATACCCAACACATTTTATTTCTCCCACCGATGTGGAACACTGCCTAAAGGCTTTTCAAAGTTTTGTACTTTGTTAACAGCAGCTGTTAGCGTTAACATCTGTGTTCCAACACGTGACAGAGCGGATATGAGACCCATATCTTAGATTTTGAGTTCCAATGTAGACAGCTGTTGCGAGGCTCGAGGTACATTGTAGATTGAGAGGCTCGAGAGAGTGAGGCTGTTTAACCAGCCGTTAGATATCAACCCTCTTTCTCGGCACTTGGATTCAATTCTTTCCCATTTAATCTCAACCCTTAGTTGATAAAGACCAAATTTATCAACTTTCAATCTTAGCCATCAGTTGGTTTAGATAAAAAAACCCTTCCTCCTTTATTATATATATATATATCTGTGTGTGTGTGTAAGCCTTTACTCCAAAAGGAAGGGCCTTATCGAAAATAGTCGGCGGTAGATTTATGTGGACAAAAAAATGTTTGGAGAGAGAGGAATAAATAAATAATCTCTTCCAATAATGTATGTGAGTTCCAAGAATTCTGACCAAAAGGATGGAAGAGACATATAAATGAAAGGCCAAGAAAACTTCCCTCCAAAAGCTGGTATTATCACATGTGGCTCAAGGAGCATTAGCGCATGGCCCAAGGCTGTAGAATAATGTATATATATAAGTAATTGATAAACCGTCTAATATATATACATATATATATACAGAAGGTCTCTTGTAAGGACTCTTTATAGTACAAACCCCGGTATATATCATTTTTTAAAATAGTAAAAAAATATTTTTTTTATGAAACCTCACGTATATGATCTCCACGTTGAGAAGATCATTTCCAATTTTTTTCATCAAAAAATTCAGTAAAAAAACCTTTGAGATGAGATGATATGCAAAAAAAGGTATAAATATGCATTTTCAACCGTTGAAATGTTGGGTCGACCCCTGCCAGTTTATTGATTGAATTTTTTGATGAAACTTCATAGATATGATCTCGATAGTGAGAATATAATATCTATGAAGTTTCATAAAAAAATTCAATCAAAAATGGGTGAGATGGTCGCCAACATATCAATGGTCAAAAATGCATATTTATACAATTTTTTTACATATCACTTCATCTTAACGATTTTTTCTTGAATTTTTTTATGAAAAAAATTGGAGATGATCTTCCCACCATGGAGGTCATATCCATAAAGTTTCATTAAAAATTCATTTTTTTACTATTTTTAAAAAAATAGTATGTACTGGGATCTGCACCATAAAGAGTCCTTACAGGAGAGGGTCTCTCTCTCTCTCTCTCTCTCTCTATATATATATATATATATATATATATACAGAGAAACTAAAGTAGGAATGTTATGATAAAAATATATGTATGATATTTTAACTTTAGTGTGTGTGTGTGTGTATATATATATATATAATGTAATGTTGTTCAATTTTTTTGGCCACACGATTGGACGCTTCTTGTTCGTACACCCACACACACACACACACACACACACACACACACACATATATATATATATATATATATATATATATATATATATATATATATATATATATATATATATATGCAAAAACAGTTGGATATGCTAGTTTATTACATAAATATATATTTTGAAATATCAATATTAGGAACGTACACACACCATAATTAAGATAAATATTTGTTTGTTATCATCAAAAGGAATATTATAATAAATGAACATCCAAATAAATAAAATAATTTTATGATAAATTAAGATTAATTAATTAATTAATTAATGATAATTTACATTTTTATTTAACAATCTCCCCCTTTTTGATGATGACAAACAAGGTGATTCAAAGTAAATTTGTCTTAATAATGGTAAATCACATATTTCTCCCCCTTGTTTGACATAAGCAAAAAGGGAGAAAAAATAGTGAAAGGTGAATAAATATCTCCCCCTATCAAAAGTAATTATTGCAAAATGATGAAAATAGGAAAAAAAAATATTTATTCCAGCAACAAAAAACAAAGAGACATATTACATTTTCAGCTTATCGATCAAGTTAAAAACATCATTGGGATGCCCTTCAAGAGAAATTTCATTCCCATTTGCTTTCATCATTAGTTTGATAGATTTTTCGGTGTAAGTTCTGGAAGAGGAAGATTCAGCTTTGGTGAAAGTTTTCTATTGAGAGGGAGTAGGCATATGAGGCGGAAAGACAAGTGGCCATATAGGTTGTAACACCCGAGGAGAAAAAGTAGAAGAAAGCAGTATAACTTTAAGTGCTTTGGGGTAAGACAAATATTTTGAAATTTAGCATCACTTACACCTTTTATTTTAAGCTCGCATTCTCCCCAAGAAGTAAAAATCACGGGTTGTTTTCCTACCCAAACTATATAGTAAGATTTCAACTTGTGGGGTGAGAAAGGAGAGAATGTAAATATGTATATATAGGCAAGGTGTTTCTCGTGTAGTAATAAATTTCACACAATAATTGTACCGTATGAATTAAATAATAATAAATCCAAAAAAATATTATATTTTTAAGTCATTTAGAAGGTCATACCAAGTTCTGTACGAATAAATGAAAAACGGTCTTCCGGTAGAGGTTTTGTGAAAATATTCGCTAATTGGAGATCCATGCAAATAAATTCAATTTTAACATCTCCTTTTTTAACATGATCTATTAAGAAATGATGTGTAATTTCTATATATTTCGTTCTAGAGTGAAGAATAGGATTTTTACTTAAACATATAGCACTCGTGTTGTCACAAAAAATAGAAGTATTTTAAAAATATACTTTAAAGTCTTCTACTTGTTGTTTCATATATAAAGCTTGAGCGCAGCTGCCACCGGTGGAAATATACTCGGTTTCGGCCGTGGAGAGAGCTACAAAAATTTTCTTTTTACTAAACCATTAGGCTAGTGAGTGTCCTAAAAATTGACATGTACCACTAGTGTTTTTTCTATCAATTTTTCAACCGGCAAAATCCGCATCAGAATAACTTATAAGTTTAAAAGATGTAGATTTAGGATTCCATAATCTCAAGTCTTTTGTTCCACTTAAATATCTAAATATGCATTTTACGGAACATAAATGAGATTCTTTGGGATTAGCTTGAAAATGAGAACATAAACAAATAATAAACATAATGTCAAATCTATTAGTGATTAAATACAATAAACTTCCTATCATGCCCCGATATAAAATGGTATTAACTGATTTTTCTTTTTCATCATTATCTAACTTTATAGAAGTGCACATAGGTGTTCGAAGAGATTTAGCATTTTTAAACCATATTTTACCAAAACATCTTGAATATATTTTGATTGATTTATAAAAATTCCATTTTTAGTTTGTTTTACTTACAGAACTAAAAAGAAGTTTAGTTCACCCATCATACTCATTTCTAATTCATTTTGTATAAATTCTGAAAAATCTTTGCACGTGCCTTCATTTGTGTATCCAAAAATAATATCATCAATATATATTTGTACAAGAAGCATATCATTGCCAAGAAATTTTATAAATAGAGTAGAATCCATTTTTTTTCTAACAAAATTATTTTCAAGTAAAAATCCACTTAATCTTTCATACCAAGCTCTATGGACCTGCTTTAAACCATATAAAGCTTTATTTAACTTATAAACATGGTTTGATAAATTAGGGTTTCAAAAATCGAGTGGTTGTTTCACATAAATATCTTTATTTATAAAACCATTTAGAAAAGCACTTTTAACATCCATTTGAAATAACTTAAAGTTTTTATAACATGCAAATGCCAATAACATGTGAATTGCTTCTATTCTAGCTACGGGAGCATATATTTCATCATAATCAATTCCTTCTTGTTGGCTATAACCTTATGCAACTAGTCTAGCTTTATTTCTAAGTACTAAACTGCCTTCATCATTTTTATTTCTAAAAATCCATTTTGTTCCAATAATAGTTTTATCTTCGGGTATAGGAGCAAGTGACCACGCATTATTTCGTTCAAATTGTAACAATTCTTCATGCATAGATAATAACCAAAACTCATCCTTTTCGTCTTCAAAAATATCTTTAGGTTAAATTTGTGATACAAAGGCTAAATTATTACAAATATTTTTCAAGGAAGATCTAGTAAGAATACCACTAGAGGGTTCACCTAAAATATTTTCAAAAGGGTGATTCTTTAAAATATTTCAGTTTTTAATTAAACTAGAAACATTGTCATTTTCATTTTTATTTGGAGTCTTTTCAACATTTGTTGAATTATCAATGTTAGAGACTATATTTTCATTTAACTTCAATTTATCAAAAGATTCATTTAAGGCTTCATCATCATCAATATTCTTAAAAAAAAGATTGGTTTCATCAAAAGAAACATGAATAGATTCTTGAACAACTAAAATCTTTTTATTAAATACTCTATATGCTTTACTATTAAGTGCATATCCAAGAAAAATTCCTTAACTCGATTTACCATCAAATTTTTCCAAATTATATGTATCATTCAAGATAAAGCATTTGCATCCAAAAACTTTAAAGTAGCTAACAATAGGTCTTTTATTTTTCATAATCTCATATGGAGTTTTATCTAGACTTTTTCTAATTATTGTTCTATTTATTACATAACATGAAGTGTTAACGACTTCCGCCAAACAAAATTCTGGTAATTTTTGTTCATTTAACATAGTTCTAGCCATCTCTTGCAAAGATTTATTCTTTCTTTCTACAACTACATTTTGTTGAGGTGTTCTAGGTGTTGAAAAGTTATGTTCAAAACCATTTTCATCAAAAAGTAATTCAATATCTTTATTTTCAAATTCTTTTTCTCTATCACTTCTTATAAACATAATGTCACAACCTTTTTCATTTTCAATTTTTCTACAAAATTTAGCAAAAATGGGGTGAGTGTCATTTTTATGCGCAAGAAAGAAAACCCAAGTAAATCGAGAATAATCATTAACAATAACAAGAGCATAATATTTTCCTCCTAAACTAGAAACTTTGTTAGGTCCAAACAAGTCTAAATGCAATAGTTCCAAGGGCCTACTAATTTAGATATCTTTTTTTCTTCTTGAAAGAGGTTTTACTTTGTTTTCCAAATTTATATACATAGCATATTTTATCTTTATTAAATTTAGTTTTGGGCATCCCTCTAACTAAATCATTTTTAAATAAAATATTAAGTTGTTCCATATTAGAATGACCCAATATTCTATACCAAAGCCAACTAGATTCATTTAGGGTAGTCAAACACTTTACATTTTGACGAGACAAATTATCAAGGTTAAGAGTGTAAACATTTTCTTCTCTAGAGGCCACAAAGAGAACACTATTATCCTTAGTATTTTTAATTAAGAATAAGTCCTTTTTAAAAGTAACTTCATGACTTTTATCAAATATTTGACTAATGCTAATCAGATTATGTTTAAGACCATCAACTAGAAGAACATTCTCAATGCAAGGGGAGAGTTCCTTACCAACTTTACCTACCACGATGATTTTGCCTTTGGAGTTGTCTCCGAAGGTTACTAGCCCTTCATATTTTTCTATTAGGCTAGAAAACATGATTTTTCCAGCCGTCATGTATCTTGAACAACCACTATCTAAGAACCATCTACTCTTATGGGAGAGATATCTTAAGCATACCTACAATGGACATTTGAATAACTTTTCTTATGGTACCCAGAAAGTGTTGGGTTCGTAGGGATTAGTAAAAAGAGTAGTTCCCTTAGGAATCCATGCTACTTTAGTAGAGAATCTATATTTACAAAAGTTTGAAAAATGGGTTTGTATTCCACAATATGTACATAAACAATTTTCCATATTTTTGAAATAATTTTCAAGATTTTTCTCATTTCAATATTCATTAAATATAATTCCAGCCCTATCATACATCCATCTTTGGCTTCCAAGAAGCATATCTAAGTTGCTCTTTACATTTACATATTTTTCAAGACAGCACTTTAGGTCTTCAACTTGAAGTTTTAACTCATTATTTTCATAAATAAGATAATGAGTTGGAGAAGCTTTATTTTTTAATTTTTCAATTTCAGATTTTAGAGATTGATTTTCTAACTTTATTTCTTCTACATTTTAAGAGAGAGAATTATATTTAATTGACATAGATGAATGATTCTTTTTAATATTAATATATTTAGTCCTTAGTTCATCAAAGTTGTAATAAAGTTCATCAAAAGCATTTTAAAGTTCATCGTGATCATTTGAAGTTTCATATTCACTTTCAGAGTTAAGATCAGAAGATACCTCATCATCATTTTCCATAAGGTATAGATTTTCAACTTCTTCATCACTTGAGTCTTCACTATTATAAGAGTCATCTGAATCACTCCATGTGGTGGATTTCATGGCTTTCTTGTATTTTTATTTTTTTTCTCTTTTCTGCCATTCTTTCCTTCTTTGGCCTTTGGACAATTAGGTATGATGTGACCTAACTGTTTGCAGTTGTAAAATCTAGGCTCAAACTTAAATGAAGACTTTCCTTCATTTTCCTTCTTTGAAAATAATTTCTTTATTTTTTCAGATTGTCCATTTTCCTTGGCCATAAATTTTTTGAATTTTCTGGTGAGAAGTGTTATGTCTCCATTCTCATCATCATAAACTTCTTCACTTTCTTCATCTTCCTTAATGGATTTGAGAGAAATGGTTTTGCTTACTTTAGGCTTTTCTTCCTTAGAACTTTTTTTGAGTTCCATCTCATGAATAATTAGTGAGCCTAGCAGCTCATCAAGGGAAATAGGTATTTCTCTGATTGCTTCCTTGATAGGTAGCTTCTTTGCCATATATATGGTTGGTAATGACCTTAGAGCCTTACTCACTAATTCACTATCATTATAGGTTTTTCCAAGAGATTTCAAACCATTTATAATATTTGTGAATCTAGTAAGCATATCAGAGATGGATTCAACAGATTTCATCTTAAATAGCTCATAGCTATGAACAAGCATGATTATTTTATCTTCTTTAACTTGACTAGTTCCTTCATAAGTAATTTCCAATCTATCCCAAATTTCTTTTGCGGTTTCACAACAACATATTTTGTTGTATTCATTTACATCAAGATCATAATGTAAAATATTCATGGCTTTAGCATTTACTTCAATTTTTTAATATCAAAATCATTCCATTCATTTTCATCTTTAGGAAAATTTACATTATTTACCACCTTCATGGGAATATTAGGTCCATTTACAATAACCCTCCAAATGGCATCGTCATTTGATTGAATAAAAATTTTCATTCTATTTTTCCAATAACTATAGTTTTTTTCAGAAAATAGAGGAGGTCTATTAATCGATTGTCCATCGCCAAGAGAAGAGTCATAATGTTTTCCATAAATCGTATTGACTCTAAAGATGTTAAATAAAAGTAAATATATTAGAGTTAGGCTCTGATACCAATTGTTGCCCAGAAAGTACTCAAGAGGGGGTGTGGGGTGAATTGAGTATCGAAAACTTTTCTGTAAATTTAAATTTCTAACCTAAATATATATATTGTTGATATTCCAAGATATTCTTCTCATACAATTTTTTATGTTCAACTAAATAAGGTGGCAAAAAAATTCAGATGCCTAAATTAGTTTAAGAAAAAAATTTGGATTAAATAAATATTAAATTTTTTTTATTAAATATTGGAATTAACAAGAATAACAAAAAAAATCTTTTAAGAAATTTTTTAGATTTTATGGTGTTTAAAAGTTGTCCAAAAAAATTATTAAGCACACACAATAAAAATAAATGACTAAAAATAAAGGACACCAGTTTTTAATGTGGTTCGGCCAAACATGACCTACGTCCACGCGCCAAGATCTGCTCCCGTCTCCCGCGCTTATTAGAGTGATCCACTTGTTGGTAGGATCAAACCACCATTTTACAGCAGCACCACGAGCTATAAATTTTTCCCCAAGCTTAAATAATAAGCTTCAATCTTTACAAGATTTGTAGAAAGAGTAGATGAAGTTTTACACTCCATAGTTGACATAAATTTCAGCGTGAGTGTTTCTTGAAATAGCTCCAAACATATCAGTGAATAATGTTACTTTTGTAATTTGTGATGTAGCAGATTTTGTAAGAAGGCACACTTGTAGAATCGGATGTTGCTAATCTGTATGCACTTGTTCTTTATTGATAGTCTTATGTGCCCACTCTTGCTTTTTCTTGCTTTAAATAAATCATGTAGAAGATTATATCTGATGGATGGACTTCTACAGCTCTGATGTGGTATTAATTGCATAGTTGCTAAAAATGGAATGTATGTCTACAACATTTCTTGATGAAGATTTTTCTTCAAAAAAAATAACCTTGATATCTGCAAAATCGGATTAGAACCACAATGAGAACTGATAAAAAGAAATAAGAGTGTAAACCATTTTGATTTATTTGAATGGTCTTCAAGGAGCTTCAAAAGAGATGATAAATTTGAAGGTTATAAAAATTACCCAAGACAGATATTGAGCCTCTTAAAGCTGACCATATCAGATATGAAAGGACAAGCGAACAAAATCGTCCAGTATATATGTATATAAGTAAAGAGACCGACAACTGATTTATTTAAGTATATAAATAATAATAAAAAATACGTACTATTAAAATAGATGAAGCCTCTATATTTAAAGAAGTAGATGTACATAAAAAAAATAACGACTATATTTTAACGTATATCCTTTATCTTAGATTTGCATATGTGATAAGAAAAATTGAGACATTAGTTTACTGGTGGATAAATTGATTAGATGGCACATGCAATTTTTGGAGCACCATGCTACTGCTGACCAAGTCATTATGCTAAGTCCCATGCGGTACTATCTTGCCAATCAAAACTGTAGGTGAAAACAGTAGGCACGTTTATATGTATATATATATATATATATATATGTGTGTGTGTGTGTGTGTGTGTGTGTGTGTGTGTGTGTGTGTGTCAGCATGCCAAGTCACAACTGGTACTATCTTACTAATCAAAACTGTAGGTGAAACAGTAGGAATGTTTATATGTTGGCATGTATATATATATATATATATATATATATATATATATATATATGTGTGTGTGTGTGTGTGTGTGTGTGTGTGTAAGCCTTTACTCAAGAAGGAATGTAGAAAACAGTTATCGGTAGATTTATGTGGACAAAAAAACGTTTGGAGAGGGAGGAAGCAATAAATAATCTCTGCTACAAAAATATGAGAGTTTAAGGACATAAATTTTCAATTGAGTCCCTGTATTGTTTTGACTTAATTCCGTGAACAAAACTGTGTTTGTAATATGTCATAGGGAGATTTTTATTTTGTCACGATCCCACTCGGTCTAGACGTATTGAAGAAATTGCAGACGTTGCGGCAAAGCTTCAAAGAATTAATCATGCCAATGTCTAATTGGTCCAAGTTTAATCATCTTCAAAGTTAATTTCATTCTGAGATCACTCAGGTATGAATGCGTATAATTAATGGTGCTCGAAATTATTTTATAAAAGATAAGGATGTAATTTTTATAAAGAAAAATGTTTTTAAATGTTTTAAAAGTGTTTTAAAGGTTTACTCTACGTTTTATGATGATAAGCTCGTAAAAGAGTTTGACATTTTTGGATCTCTCATTGGAAGAGACGTTTTAAACAAAAAGTCAAATCTTTCGCGATGTCGTTCAAACGACATTCAATCTCGTTCGAACGACATGGGATGTCGCTCAAACGAGTTCCTCAAGTCGTTCGAACGACACATTTTTCAAGGCGGCGTTTAAATCCTATTTAAACAGTGTTTTCATCATAATTTCGTAAGTGTGCATTCCGAAAAATAGTTTTACGAACCAGAACCTTATTTGCACATATTTTTTAAGGTTTACAAAGCATAAACACATCCTTAGAGTTTGCAAAGATCCGAGTTATCATTCTTATATGTTTAAGTGATCTTGCTACACCAAAGTTGTTTGTTCTACACATTGAACATCAAAGGGTTTTGCGGTGAAGAAAAGAGAAGGACTTCTTGTTCGACATCGTAGACGAATCAAAGCCATATCGGTGGACACTGAGACATACATGGAAGCGTGTGTTGTCAACAGGTATCGTGGAAGATGTAATTTCTGCGTGGGCACTATTGAAGAACGGTTGAAGATCAGAAGGAGAGTCAAGACCCGTGGGGATCGAGTCTTAGTGTAAGGCTAATCTTTCTTTGTAAAACCATTGTTCATAGTGATTGTCTGGCATAGGCCATCCGAGATTGTTTTCTCATTTTGGGTTTTTTCCTCGTACATTCGGCATTATCAATATTCTTTACTTTACTTTACTTGCTTTAATCACTAGATGCATGTTTACGATTAATTAAGATAAAATTGGTTTAAAGTAAGAATTGGGTTTTTCATAACTTGGTTTGGTGCATAATTAAAAATTGGATTTTTTTCGGAGAAAAAATGGTTTTAAAAGAAAAACACATATATTGGGCTCTCTTCAAATTGGTATCAGAGCAAGAAAATATTTTTATTTGTTTTGTGATCCCGTGTATTTTCAAAGATGAATTCTGGATATAATGAATTTTCTCGAACTCCTATTTTTATGGCACTAATTACACTTATTGGAAGATGAGAATGTGATGTGCTTTAAAATCTATTGATGAGCGTGTTTGGCTTGCAGTTGAGAAAGGTTGGAGACCCCCTGTAACTATTGTAGGTGAGGTCACTAGTTTAAAGCCTGTTGAGTCATGGACCTAAACTGAACAAAGACTTGAACAAAGACTTGCAAAAACCATATAAACCCTGTTGAATTCTAGATGGAGTGATGGGAGATTTAACCTTGATATAACTCTACCTACAATTTTCCTCTTCTTTATATTCGGGTGATATCTTCTTTTTGTGCTGAGTTATAGACCTTGTAAGCACGACAATGCGTATTGTCCTGTCTTGTAACTTCTAACATCCAATTAAGAAGTTGAGTTTGATTTGCTGACATATTCATTCATTCTAGTCACTTGTATTCAATATCATTTTCTTCCACGTAATCATCCCAGTTTTTATGACTTGTATTTTCCATAATAGTCCCTGAATTCAAAGGTTGCGTGTTGTCCCATGCTTTGTTAGTAATATCAATGATAATGGTGTCCCCTTATTTGTACTCTATTCTTTAACTACATAGATATTGTCGTGCTTAGGAGAGTTCCCCCTCTCTTTTGGCTTACTAGTACTCTCACACACTTGCAGTTTTTAATGATATTGCATTTAGTGATCATGTAACCAATTATATTACAGTGAAGGAAAATTTTGGGGAGTTTTCATATGAAATATTAGTGACAAAGCTGAAATTTCTAGTTTTAACTATTAGTTTATCAGTGAGGTCATCATTGAAATTAATATATACCAAGACTCTAATGTAGGATCAAAAAGTTCTATTAGTTATGGCATTATCAAGTTTGACTGGAGTTCCCAACCCTTTAGTAATTTCAAACAACATTATTGGGTGCCAATATTCTTTGCTTATACCACGTAGTTTAACCCATACCTGAGCATTGGTTTGTATTTGGTTTTTACGTTTAATGTCAGGTATCTAAGGAAATAATTTGAACATACCTAGTTTTATTAGTTTTATTGGGGATGCATCCCTAATGATTTGGGAGTTCTCAAAGCATACTCCGTTTATCTTTCACTTTCATAGTAGATAAAGGTTTTTCTACTTTGGGGGGAATGAATCTTCTAATCAAGATTAATCCTCATTGCTTAATAATGGATTTATATACTTATTTCATGATTTGAATTGCTAGAATATCTCCTCTCAAGAATGATTGTGTAAGTGGAGGTGTTTTGATTGGGTCCAGTGGGGTAAGGTTGAGGATGGATTTCAAGCCTCTAACAAACGTTATGTACCAATTTTAGTGATGTTGATGTTTTGGACTAATGTTTGATTGCTTCAGATTGTTGTGTTATATATATGATTGGGCCTAGTTTCACTAGTTTCCCTTCGAGGTATGTTTTATATTTCTGTACTTGTAGCTTTTGTTAAGTTTTATTAGTTTTGTTAGTTTCCATGTAATGTGTAAATATTATGAAACTTTATAAAATAACATAAATTTGTAAATTTTTCTTTTACTATTCATTCGCATAGATGTAGACTTATATAGACAATTGTAGCATAAAAATCCATGTTCGAGCGGCCCTATATATATGTTTATGACAATGCGTATGTCTATTGGGTGTCTATTTGTGTTTCCTCTCATGGAGGGAATTCTGAACTAGATATATGGGGTCCACTAGATGGAATATGCATCTTTACCCCCCATACATTTTAAGAATGTTTTCCTACTTAAACTTGTTAGGCTGAAATCATGTTACACCGATCTTACTATTGCGCTAGTGTCTTCATATATATATATATACATACATATATATATATATATATATATATATATATATATATATATATATATATATATATATATATATATAGTTTATAGTGTTATCCTCAAACTGGAAAGTTTGGGTGTCGATTAGTTTCATTGATTCTTGTTTTATGTGGTCATTGTATATTGAATACACTTTTTCAAATTAAAGATCTATGTCTTACCAGTCTGTGGACTGATAGAGGACATAAATATTGGATATAACGGGGTATTTCAATGTACTTAGAACATCAAGGGCTTTCTGAAGCCTTGTGTGCATGGTAAAAATCATCGTAACGGGTATGATGACCGTATAAACCAATAAGCAAGCATAACAAGTATAAAAAGGTCGCACATAATATGAACACCGCAACAAATATTAAAATTACATAAACTTAATTCTCTTCATTTTGCATCTATGAACACATATCACAACAACGGTCCTGGTGCATATTCGTTATCCCTGAGATTCCTAGTTGAGAATCATTGTTTGATTTACTCTTTTCTTTATTTATTAAGAACCTAAATCATAAATCAACATGCTACATGGAGGACCAACCTCATTGCTTTACGACACCCAAAATGAAATGGGATAAAGTTACCTTGTTTATATGTTTAGCCTTTTACTTTACTGACCTGGATTTCACACTGAGATGAGAGAATTTGATATACACCGTTCATTAATGATCTAAAGTCTCTTGGCATGCCAATTTTCTAGTATACTTTTAGGACCATGCACTTTGTTACTACAAAACCATTCCAGTTAAATATTAGTAAGAATTTCCACGGACTTAAGTGGATTTCTGTATCTTTAGTTACAATGCAAGTTGAGTTCACTGGATAATATAGAACTATATTATTTATGCCATAGTCTACAACCAATAATCCATCAAATATATGTTATTCATATTCAAATACATTGATGGTTCTTTATGCTCTCTGCCCCCCTCTTTGTTTTTTCAGATCTCCCTTTTCTTTCTCATACCATCAATCAATGTCTTCCGTTACACTCTTTTCCATTTCCATTACCTCTCTCAAGCCCAACCAAGTACAATCCATATATAGATTTACTTACATCATCAATATCTTTTCAAATTTCTTCATTCATATATTACATGATAATGTTCACAGTTGTACCAAACTTATTGTTACCTTTCTTGATCTTTAACATAAGCCCTTAATAAGTATGATACAAGTTTTTAATTAATGTGAATAGTGAAATTTGGGGCACTTTGACTTGTCTATGTTATTTTCTTCATGGTATATTATAGAATTGATATCTTTTTTTTCTATCTTATAGTTGATGGTGTGTTAATTATGATGACATCCAAGAAACTATTGTCAATCATTTTCAAAAGCACTTATTAACAGAATACACATGCCCTAATTATGAGCTCTACTTGAGGTGGTTCCAAGTTTTGTATTCTTAAGTTCTTCTTATCCTTATTTTGAGGCATTGTAATTAATTTACCCATTTTGCATAACTTTGGTCTTATGTCTCCCTTGCTAGCAATGGCCTTGGAAGTAATAGCACTATTGGGCATATTATTATTCTTTAATTATGCTGTGTTTTGAATTTTTCTCTTCTTCTCAGTTTTATTTTCAATGGATTCATTTGTGAAACTAAAAATCTTCTCCTCTTACTTTCAGATTATTGCTTCGGCCATCCCATAATGTGTTGGTGAAAGACTAATTGGACTCATCACATATGCTAGATTTTTTCATCACATGTAGCAATGGAAAAATAAGAGAATTCGGAGATAGGGAAATAAAACTACCAACATGCCAATATGTGATGAGAGTAATTTTCTTAATTATGATGATGATAAAGAAAATAATGCGAAGATATGAAAAGTCATAGGCAAGTCTAGAAGAAACTGTCTCAATGGATATTTGCCTCAAACACAACCTAAGTTTGAATATATAGAAAATGAATTGGGCTTAATAGAAAAATCTATGGATGAGGATCCATTCAAAGGTTCTAACCATAATGAAGTTTCAGAATCAGATGAGCATAGGAGATTTTTTGGTATTGATACAATTGTGGTTATGTTTTAGGTACTAAAATTGTTGGTAGGTCAGAAGCAGAAGACATCATGGTCTTGTGGATCCCACAATAAACACAAAAGAGGCCATGCATGCCATTGATCGTTGATAATGGATATCGAGGCACCGCATATCATTTAGTGTTATGCAGTTATTTTTTTTAGTTTTTTTTTGCGCCCGAGATCGGTTGATTGGATGTTAATATGTACTAGATATTTTAAATGTGTGAAAATTAGTCAAATTTTTTCAGACCTTATAAATGTCCGCATTAATTTTTTTAGATTTGTTACATATTCGAGGCATTTCATCTTATCAATGGCATAAAAATATAATGACATTTAAAAAAAATATAATAGCAGTTGTAAATTTGTCATTAATGCCAATTTGTGAGTGCTATTAGCAGTCACAAATATTTAATTTGTGACTTCTCTTAGCAGATACAAATATTTAATTTGTGACTCCTAACAGTAGTCACAAATATTATATTCGTAACTACTCACAGTAGTTACAAATGAGAAAGGGTCACTCCCGTTATAATCCCCTGAGGGTTATAAAAATTTGTGACTGTTGGTTATAAATTTTCTCTTGTCACCTGCTAAATTATGACGGTAAATAGCAATTATAAATGTCATGTGTGACTACTAACAACACTCACAAATCTCCTATTTTGGTGTAGTGAACATTCACAATATCTTGATCTTTTCATTCAAATGTTTTTATAAAATCAATGGTGATTCCAATTACATTCTCCAACAAATGCAAGGTGAAGATAAAATCAAAAGACCGCATAAATATTAATAAATTGAAAGCATGACCCTTTTTGTCTTCGGAGCCATCGAACATCACATCCTTAACAACTTTCGATAAATGTGATCCCCAACATGTGTCATCGAGACGTTTAAGATTAGTCTCTTGAGTTAACCTATCCCCAATGTTGTGCAACTAGTATCTAAATGTTCCAATTTTGATTCATTATATCTTGATCTTTTTTAATATCTTCATTGTGATTACTTGTTGGCTTCCCAATATAATCTTGAAGCCCACTACTATTTTTCTAATTCTTAAAATCACCACTCACAAAAGGGTCATTTATACCTAACTCTGGACGAAATAGATAACAATACACACAAGAAAAAACATCTTACTTTACGATATACTCAAACCAACCCCCATACTTAGTGAAACACATTAGGTTAAACCGAAGAAATTTATTGTAATACCCGGGCCCAACATTTTATTATTCTTCTCATGTAAATGGTAATCGTATGAAACCGTTGAGATTGGGATCACTAATTTATGGGCTTTTATTTCTGGTTGGTTATTCTTTGAGTCTTGATGGTGATTATTGGAAGTTTGTGGGTGGAATTGAAGATTTAAGGATATTCTGTGCATTAAATGAAATTAGATTTCGTTCGATAGCTCCCAAGAAAATCTCCTAATTTCTTTCTAAAGAGGAGACAAAATAAATAATTAAAAAAGTTATTATATGTTTTGTTAGAAAAAAGACTGAGTAGTTTTTTTTATTAGTAAGCCATTTTGGGCTCACTAAGTTAAAAAAGTAAAGGATATAAAGTAGGTTGAGACTTAGGAGTTAGATAAAAGTGGGCCAAAATTTTGAACTAGTGGGGCAGTTTTTGAAAAAAAATAGACATAAGTAATTATTTATGCAAAATTAGGTTGGGTCACTTTCACTCCCTCATGCCCATTTTCCTCCCTCCCCCCCCCCCCCCCCCCCTGATGAGGAGGGTGGAGGGAGGGGGTTAGATTAACACAACAAGGACACATACAACAATAATGCACCCTTCATACTTGGTGTAACTTACCATGTGTGGGATTGTTGAGTTGTGGCTTAAATTTCTATCTCTTTGAGACTTGATGCGGTATTTTAGTGACCAGATTATGCATAGTTGGACCTTGCAGATTATGTGGTACAGCGGTTTTGGCAGTGAACCATTGAGGATTGAGGTTGATAGGTCTAGTGAAGTTCTGATCTTAGTTTCAGGGCCAAATCACGTCATCTTTTATATTTTACAGTTCTAGAGGGCGATCTTGACATGAAGAAGATATTGTAACACTCATAAGTCTAGGGATCCTTATCATCTAATTAATCTTTTATGAGTATTGAGAGAGAACATATGCTTGTAACCTTAGTTCTAAATAATCGAGAAATTTTCTATTTTGCTCGCGATCCATGTACTGCGTCTAATGGTTTTCTTCTAGAAGATATAAGATAAAAAAAATATTATGGAAAGCACACAATATTATTCTGTTAAATTTGGTCAACAAATTTTTGAGAAAAGTTGGATAAGAAGACTCAACTAATAAACTATGCACAAAGTTTTAGGACAAGTACATGACAACATCTATCACAAGTCATTAGTACTTGAAATTATAGACCCTTTGAATGCGTGAAAGTATATCTATTAGTGACCCTCTTAGTGAATTTAATGACATTATTACCGATTTAAAGAATGTTGGTGTTAAAATTAATGAAGAAGATCACGTTATACTTTTAGCTTGTTCCTTAACAACCCAATAGTACAATTTTGTGGAGAACTCGATGTATGGTATAAGTGTAGTTTTGGTTGAAGATGTGAAATTTGCACTAAACTCTTGGGAGTTGAAGAATATGGTTGAAATGAACGAATATTTTAAAAAAAAAATCTACAAGAAAAATTTAAAAATAGTTGGAGTCGTGAAAATAGTAACATACTCAATTTATATTTATGTTTTGTCATTACAAAGTCAAACACAAAAAAATGTTTTGTTACATATGTCGCTGTGATAATCCGCCTAATTAAACCCCGGGTGATAAGTCCTAAATTAAATTAGAACAGGTTTCTCAGTTGGTTCATTCTTAGCATCACTGTCGAAACTTTTTAATTACTAACCACCTAAGTGAAATTAGACTGGTGCCAAGTTTTATCTTTCATTAATTCAATGAAATACTCAAGCGGAAATAAATCATTAACAATCACAAGCAAACTGAATCCAACCATCACATATAAATAAGAAACTGTCTGAATAACCATCAGCTAAAATCCAACACAAATGTAAAGACAGATAATAATGGATCTTAAGTATCTGAAATAATTACTAAATAAAAAACGTGAGCAACATGCTCGAATATCTGATAGAAAATCCCTATACTAGGAATAGAAGGAATAGAGGCGCCTATCCAAATCCTGCAACATCCACATATGCTGCAGCAGCGAATCCCTGGAATGAATCAAGCATGGCGTCCTTGTGGCTTTGAAAATATTTTATAGCAAGGGTTAGAACCCAAAATATTTTGAAAATATTTAGCAAATGATTCACTTGCAGTAATAAAATATGCATGAATGCGCTTCATATTTTAGTTAGTGTCGCACTCCCTTGAGGACATAATCACCCCTCAACTAATGTGCACACCTACACCTTCTTCATATCCCACATAGTCCTCTACCCCGAAACTAGGTACTTGATATAACTCTTATCAACTTCCCTACTCAATCCTGGTTATCTTTAATGTATAGCTTATAAGTTATTTATCGTCTTAACTTAGTTAATCATCTTTCCTTAAAAGTCATATAACATTCACTAGTTATATAAATAATACACTTTTTCCCATGTATTTAAATTTTTTGTATATAATTATTCACCCCATTATATACGTACAATTATCTTATAACAATCATGCATGTTGAATATGAATATAACCCATATATAAATAATACAATTCACTTCATGTATTTAATGACCCGTATATAACTATTTATCCCATTATATACGTAGAACCATAATAACTCGTTGTATGTATTCTTTAAAGTGCTATCACACTAGGTGTTCTCGCATAACCTAGTTACCCCAAGTCAGAATCGCTCACTAACTTTGCCAAAAATATAAACATAATGGAGGTGGTCATATTCCTTCCCTGAAAGTGAGATAAGCCCCTCACCAATATAACAGACTCAAGGACATTTTTGTCCATTAACAATTTATTATGTCGCACGCCGTTACACCGTTGAAGAAATTCAAGATTCATACATTCATCAACGGATCCGAATATCAAAAGAAGAAGAGGAATCAAAGTCTGGCAGACCGGACCGGTCCGCCTGCAATAAAAGAACCGATTCGGCTAACCGGATCAGTCCTCCTCAGACCCGGACCGATCCGTTTGCTGAAGGCCAGTATACCCCGGACCGCAAGCGAACCGATGAAGCCTGGATTAAAAGAACCGATCCGGTCAACCGGACCGATCCGCCCCCAAGCCGGACCGGTCCGCCTGGGATAAATTCGGCCAGATCTGTTAGAGATTTTTTAGGCTCAAAGTTTTCTTATTTAAGCCAACTTCGGGGAGTTGTTTTTCAAGACTTTTCAGGACGATTTTCAGAGTCCTAAATACTATAAGTCTTCACCTATTGAGCCCAAGACTCTAGGTTTTTGATTCACACAATTTACAAATCCTTTGTGAATCTTTTTGGTAACCCAAGAACACAACCTTGTGTTTGTTCAAACCTTTGTGGAGAGATCTTTGCAACCTAGGGCTGCGTGTCATTGCTGAGGGAGTCTCTACAAAGTTTTATGGCTGCGTGTCATTGAGGAGTGTTGCGGTTCTTCCTTTGTTGATTGTACTGTGGTTCATGTGGGTTCGATGCGTGTGGATTCATTGCTGACGACACCGACCGACGCCTGCGGGTATTCGTGTGTCACTGTATTTCATTGTAATATGTGTAAGTTGCGATTTACTTATTATAGTGAAACAAAAGGTTTTGCCCTGCGGGGATTTTTCCTTAACTTTGTGTCGCATGCTTTATTTATGGTTTGACACACACACACACACGTAGTTGTTTATTTATGGGTTGTTTCTAAATAGACTCGAATTAAATAAGGGTTACTTGGAATCTTGCGAATTTAATTTAAATCAATTATCACACACCGAACCTATTCGGTTTCTCACAAACGCTATGACCTGGGGATATACTTGCCCTACTCCTCAAGCTAGGGGATTCACCCACATCGCGCAACCTCCTCCGATAGTACTAGAGTATATATATTAATAATATCGAATCACTGATATTTATATCCACACACCATATAAATACTATCGCACACTGTATATATATATATATATATATATATATATATATATATATATATATATATATATATATATATATAAAATATCCCGGCTTTACCATGTACTGAGTCCGTAACATTAGCATATACTTAGTATCTCGAGTTTATGGTCCAACTCTGATTATTAATTAATTTTCACATTAATTAATTAAATTATTATTAGTGTCACCCAACTAATATACTCGGGCTCGCTCTCGTGGCCCGAAATTAATATATCACACGATTCTAATCCCCGAATCCAAATTAATTAGTTTTTCATCCATAATTAATTTATGTGAGCAGTGTCGCCGCACTACTATACCCGAACTTATTCACCCAGTTCGTTATTTTATTTCTCAGAATTTATTCTCAAAATTCATACGTAAGTGTTACACTTAATTACCCCACCACTCCTAATTATATGCCCCTATAATTGTGAGGATATTAACCTCCCTAATTAAATATTCTCCCTTAATTAGACTTGGTGGTAATTAAACTAAAAGAAAATCCCACCTAAAACTCCCAAGGCCAAGCTGTCAAAAATTCCCAGCCATCGATCGATCGATCCCCAACCATCGTTCGATCGATCGAGCAGGTCCTCATCTTCTCCGACTTCCTATTTCTACCATTAACGGATTTCTCTAATCTCTAAGCTTGTCTTTGGTTCATTTCAAGCATATACAACATTATAACTATATGGGAACGTGATCAGGACCTCCCCTACTACCGTAAACACAAATTGAATTTTACAAATCTCTACTTTTCCGAATTTGGGAAATTTTCGGGTCTTTACTTGTTCAGTCCCAAATTCGTTCATAAATATCTACTGGATTTTCACATCTGAATAAATCATTATATCAGAACCATGTAACACAATGAATTCCCACATTAATTTTTCATTAATTTTATTCAAGTGTTCTATATACAAAAACCCTATTTTTGTACCTTTTTGTACCTAAAACGAATTTTAGATCTCCACATCACAAAAATATGAATTGAAAACATCAATAATGTTACAGCAAGTTAACCACTTGCCTTTTGGATTCATAGAGTCTGATCCGAGGTCAAATTTGCAAGGTTGATGATGAACTTCTAATAGGTTCCTTGCCTTGTCTCCAAAAGACTCCAATTTTGTAGTGAAATCACTCCCTATGGCTTCTTCTCCAAGCCTTAGGTTCTCCCTTGGGTTTTCTGTTGTTTCCCTTTTCTCCCAATTAGGTATTTGGCACAAATCCTGTTTTTAGCCTAATGGGCCAAGCCCAAGTGACCTAAATACCCCTGTGTGGGTCCTGCTATGTCTAAAAACGCCCCGTGACCCGTTTACTATCCCCAACTACACTTTTTCGACTATCTCGGACCATCCGGGCTCAACCGTGCACTCAGAACTGACATCTGAATTAATTTATACAAATCCTTATCTCACACCCAAATTAGTCTATATCGACTCCCGACTGAGATAAATAAATACCACGTCACTAATACACGTTATGACGTAAATAAATTATTACTATTCACTTAGTAATTAAATTTCCCTAAATATTAACCATTCACTCTCCGATTAATATTTAAATAAATATTACCATAATTAATTCAATTAAATTTCGACAAACAAGTAATTTAAATTTTTCCGAATTAATTAAATATTAAATACACAGAAATACGAGGTGTTACAGTCGCATAGTTGTTTTATAATAAAATTGTTATATTAGCTGAATAGTAGTGAAATAAAACGAGCCTGTTTCATCGATTACATTAGTGTGTATATCCACTTTGCATCTAAATAGGCAGGTTTCGATCATATTTATAGATATTCGTCTTTCAGAATAAAAAGAAAAATAATCACACAGTAGAAATTGCGGTTAGCAGTAGTGACTTCATTGAATTCGTGGTCTGTAACCGTGATTTCAAACTAGGTTGAATTTTATAATTTAAGTTGAAACTGCAGTTTCAAACCAGGAATTCAATGAAATTGCTATTGTTAACTACAATTTAAAGATAAGGCATATTCTTAATAAGTAATTAACGTTACACTTAATCCAACTTCAATTCGTGATAACCCATCGGGATTTCACTATAAAAACTCAGTTCTAAATCGTGATTTTAAGAAGTGCAATATTTTTGTAAATATGTTGGAAAATGCATTATTTTTGTAAATATTTAATTAAAGTGCATTTAAAAAAAACTCGAGAAAAAGTCTAGAAGTGCTTATTAAGAAAAAAAAATAAAGCCAAAAGAGTCTAGATTATTCGTATAAACAAATTGCAAAATGAATTTATAATTCATAACCTACTCAAAAGAATTGTCTGCTTTGTAATATTACCCATAACCAGAGTTTGATATTACCTGAAATACACCAGTACATGAATAAATTCACATATTGAGGTACTTCTGATTACTGTGGTAAAGGCCTTCATTCCTGTTGAGAGGTTGCTATCCCATTTAGTTAGTATATGCTATATTTGAGCCACATATTATTTCTTATCTGGTATTCCCAGCTACATGTCGGGTCCAACATGCTTGGTCTTGCACCTTCCTAACCCGGAAATCTGATGAACATGTCTTCTTAATATCGTGATCAGGTTCTCAGCACTCTATTATAATCCTCCTAACAGCTTTGGATCAGATGTGTCATTGGACCACTTGACAGAAATGATAAACGAATTAGCACATGGTTTGCCCCCATGATTTGCTACATAATGAAAGCTACACCCAGGAGTTTGTCTTTGAGACTGTGAGTATATATAATCAATTCAAGTGCCATCAACTCAACACCACAAATCAACTTCAGTTTTTCGGATTCGAACCTTATCTTTCTTTTCTAGGTCAGATACCAACAAGTAACCATGATCAATACCATGAAACTCATCAAGCTGGCTAAAAAGTGGCAGAGGGCAGCAGCCATAGGGAGGAAAAGAATTTCGCCACCAAGAACCAATGGGGATGTGGGTACCTGCAGCTCATCATCCATGCCTGATAGAGGCCATTTTGTTGTGTACACTGCTGACGGAAAACGCTTTGTGTTCCCCATCGCATATCTTAACAATTACATCTTCAGTGAACTTTTAAAATTGGCTGAAGACGAGTATGGATTACCGCCAGCGGGGCCTCTCACAGTGCCATGTGATGCAGTCTTCATGGAGTATGCAGTTTCTCTAATCAAAAGACATGCAGCTAAAACTCTAGAGAAAGCACTCATCATGTCCTTAAGTTCTGACTGTTACTTGGCATGTTCGTACTCTCAATTAGGCCAACATAATCCTCAATCTCTAATCAGTAGCTTCTAAAACGATGTGTACTTCAACTTTGTAGATTACTAATCACATTTGTAGATTCAGAAATCTAATTAAATCGTCAAAGGACTTCCATTTATTTTTCATTTTCTTTCCTCATATAATTGAATGGAACTTCTGATTTCTATTTGAGATTTCCAGATTCGTGACTAGTATAGTGTATATGCCAGTCCTTAATATATGAGATGCCAAAGAGGCATTGTGGACACATACTATATCGCTTTTTAATATGAAACGGGAACGTTGACTGCCAATTTCAATGTGCCAATGTATGGTTTAGTTTTATTGAATCATTGTAGCAATTGTAAATGTTTTCTATTTGACAATCACAATGATATTAATAACTGATTTATTCATTCAATAACAATTTTGTTTAGTTTCATAAACTTTGAAATAGAAGAAAGCAAGGCAATTATTCTAATTTTTCCTTTTCTTTTTTTCTTTTTATTTTTATTTTTTATCTATGGTGGTGAGGGGGGTTGGTAAAATTTACAGCTTGCTTTGGAAAACACCTTAACACAAGTAACCTAGCCCATGGTTGATAATGAAACCATATTGGATAGTTTGCTACGTTTTGCCATGTAAAATGACTTTCTGGATTTCTAGCAATTCCTTTTAACGGAAGTGAGTGGAGGTTTAGATTGAAACATTTAACAGAAGCTCCAAAATTGAAAGTGATCTTAAACTTCTAGGTTAATTTTGCAGATGTCCCTTTAGATTAATGGCAATTTTCACTTTCTGGTCATAAACTCTCATGCCCAACATATCACATGGAATGGGCCACTGAGATCATTATGTGTCCGTTGAAATGTGATAATGTTTCACAAATAAGTTTTAGGAATTTTCACTGAACAGTTTCAATTTTGAAATATTTTTTACCTAGTAATGACTATTTGTTGGTGAATCACTCTAGATGGGCTTCCAAACCATGTGTTGCTGTTTGAAAGGGGCCATCTGAGTTGTTGTAATATTTCGTTTCTGTCGGGAAATTAATATAAAGGAGGGAACATAATGTAACACTCGGCGCGCCAGAAAAGACACGCGGCGTGCTACTACGAAAAAAGAAAAAAAGAGACACGCGGCGTGCTACACATAATCAATGGTTATATCTCATCCATATGCACAGTAGTTCTTCAGAAGCACTCCTTTTGATTTAGCTGCCAAGCCAACTACCAATTACAAAGCTTTTAGTCCATCTAGTAATAATTGAAGGCACAACTTCTGCACCTTACGATCCCCTAGAAGCCCTGTCTAGTAATAATATAATAGTTTTGGCAATTTATGAATGGTCGATTTTATTAACAAAAAACTTTTTATGGACAAAAAAAAGAATTTAGAATTTACTGAATTTATCTACTCTGCAGTCTGCATACTC
Organism: Sambucus nigra; assembly: GCA_949130495.1. Lineage (NCBI taxonomy): Eukaryota > Viridiplantae > Streptophyta > Magnoliopsida > Dipsacales > Adoxaceae > Sambucus > Sambucus nigra. The sequence goes on along the minus strand of OX422212.1, from coordinate 304,982,405 downwards.
ATGGGAAGAAATTCATTCTTGTTCAGAAGTTGCTATCCCATTTAAGTAAGTGCTATTTGGAGCCACATATGATTCCTACTTGGTAATTAACATCTAAATGTCGGGCCCAACATGCTTTGTCTTGCCCCTGCCTAAACCTTCAAAAATCGGTGAAAGATTTAAACATGCAAATAAATACGAGAAAAAATTCCTGAGGTTCTCAACAGTTGCAATGGTAATCCTCGTAACAGCTTTGGACAAGATGTGCAATTATACCACTTGACAGAAATACAACACTAATTAGCACATGGTTTTGCACCCACCAAAGGCTACACTTTAGCTAGCGTCCTTGGAAATTTAAATATATATAATCAAAACCAGTGCCTTCAATTTATCACAACAATATCATTTTCGTGTTTTCTAAGATCCGAAATCTCGTCTTTCCTATCTATTACAGATACAATTACAGAACACCATGATCAATACCAAGAAACTCATTAAGCTAGCAAAAACGTGGCAGAGAGTAGCAGCTATGAGGAGGAGAAGAATCTCATTACCAGCAACCCATAGTGGCAGATCATCATCCGTGGCAGACAAAGGCCATTTTGTTGTGTACACGACTGAGAATTCGCTTTGTTTCCCCATTGCATATGTGAACAGTCCCATCTTTGTAGAGCTCTTCAAAATGTCTGAAAAGGAGTTTGGACTACCAGGTGATGGACCCATCACATTGGCATGTGAGGCAGTGCACACAAGACATAGAGAAAGCTCTGCTTATGTCTATAGCTACCAGATGTTCATTATCACACTCTCTCGTTCAACCAGAAGCAAATCACCAACTACTAGTGTGTGGGCTCTGACTCAATATCATATAAAATTTTGTAAATCGCCCGCTAGGTTTTTGTCCGATACAATTGTGGATACTCCCTAGTTTTCTTCATTATTCATTAGTAAATTGTAGACATCTGCTTTACTTTGTACGTTACTTCTCTCATAAATCACACCTTACGTTATGAAGGAATTAGACATTTTATCTCTTGGTTACTTGCTCCATTAAACTATTCTATTATCTTTTCCGTTTTTCTCTCAAAAACTTGTTCTCACAATAAAAAGTACTTTCGAAAATTAATGCCAACAACGTCGTCTATCAAATGTTATTATCATTACAATAATTTTATGTGAAATGTTATTATCATTACAATAATTTTATGTGAGCTTAAGATCGTCCCGAATTAAGAGTAAACTATTCATTTTTGGATTCTTCCAAATTAAAAGTTCACTTCCTATGTTGGATTCCACTTCTCTGCTTTGGCCATAATCAATTAACCAAAATCCACGATAGTAAATAAGTGTTGATCTTAAACAATAATTGAGTGTATCATTAATCCATAATAAAATATATAGACTCTTAATTTGAAACGGACGCGGTACAACACAATGGAAGTGACATAAAAAGGAAATATTTGTCCAATGAGTGGCATAGGTGCGTGTGGGGTGGCAGGGGCAGTGACGAATCAAGAAATTTTCGGAGGGTGGGGTACAAAAAAAAATCTTCATTCGAAAAAACTCAACCTTTAAAAATATTAAATTTAATATATATATATATATATATATATATATATATATATATATATATATAAGTCATTTCATTACAAAAAAGATATTGAACTGCCGAACTCATTCCAAAAAATGTATCAAACTCCCAAAATGCAATTTGTTACTGCCCCTACAAGATGTTATGTTTTTTAAACGATCCATAATGACATCATTGCAATACTATTAAAGACATCCTTTTCAGCATATGTGACCACGCAATCATTCATTCACTCATCATCTATTCGATTTCAAAGATACGTTTTCACAATGTCCATAGCTGAAAAAGCCCTCTCAACTCAAGCGGTAGCAAGTGCTAATATTAATGACACCTTTATAAGCTTATAAACCAAGTTGTACACAATATACATTACCATCTCAACCATCTTCTTAGAAGCAACGAGAATCCCTTCCAATATTGAGAACTCATAATTACATTTCATTTCTACTTCATATAACACAATTCAACGCGCTCACCTTCGAAGAAATCATTACGGTAGAATTCAGAGAGACAAACCAACTGTTGGCAGTTGAAAGCAATAAATGAGCTACTTAGGTTTAAGGATGTCATACAAAGAAGCAATTCCTAATTCACCTCATCAAAACGATAGTTGCGCTCAATAATTTGTCTATCAACACAAAGGTTGAATAAGTCAACTTAATAATGATGTAAATTTGATATTACTTTAGCTCCACGTTTAGAATTTTCCAAAAGAATAAATTTATCTTCCATTTGAGGTATGACTATATCATGTCTTGCGAAAAATGAAGAAATATCGGTAAAATGAGAATCCTACCCGCTCTCTCATACTGTTTGCATATGTTATTTGGAAAATCTAATCAAGGTTATAATATTCACAATATCTTGATCTTTTCATTTTAATATTTTTGTAAGATCAATGGTGATTCCAATTACATTCTCCACCAAATGCAAAGTGAAGATAAAATCAAATGACTGCATAAATATTAATAAATTGAAAGCATGACCCTTTTGGTCTTCGTAGCCATCAAACATCACATACTCAACAAGTTTCGATACAGATGGAAACATCATAATCAAGTTTATTAATGCAGTAGAATGTGATCGCCAACGTGTGTCACTGGGACGTTTAAGATTAGTCTCTTGATTTAACCTATCCCTAATATTGTGCAACTAGTATCTCAATGTGCCGATTTTGATTCATTAAATCTTGACCTTTTTTAATCGCTTCATTGTGATTACTTGTTGGCTTCCCAATATAATCTTGAAACTCATTACAATTTTTCTAATTCTTAAAATCACCACTCACAAAAGGGTCGTTTTTGCTTAACTCTGGACGAAATAGATAACAATACACACAAGAAACAAAGAAAATGCATTTCATGGTAAATTTAAATTTAATTCCTAAATATGAGAATGATATGAATGAAAAGTGTAAAATATGCATGCAAACAAAAATAACAAGATTGCCTTTTCCAAAAATAGAAAAAACTACATCTTTGTTGCAATTAGTACATAGTGATGTTTGTGATTTGCATGGAACACCTACTAGAGGTGGTAGTAAATATTTTGCTACATTTATTGATGGCTTTTCAAAATATTGTTACGCATATCTTTTAAACCCTAAGGATGATGTGCTTAATAGATTTAAGACATATAAAAATGAAGTTGAAATTCAATGTGATTCTAAAATAAAATGTCTTAGATCTGATAGAGGTGGTGAATATCACTTTTCTCAATTTTGTGAAGATATGGGAATTCTACATGAAGTTACTGCACCTTATACACCACAACAAAATGGAGTAGCAGAAAGAAAAAAATAGGACACTAACTGAAATGGTTAATGCTACGCTTTCTTATTCTGGTTTAAGTAAAGGGTTTTGGGGAGAAGCACTTTTAACTGCATGTCATATTTTGAATAGGATACCTGTTAAAGATAATAAGAAAACTCCTTACGAATTATGGAAGAATAGAAAACCTAATTTAGGTTATCTTAAAGTTTGGGGTTGTATAGCTATTGTAAGACTACCTGAAACTAAGAGAAAGAAATTAGGAAGCAAAGGTGTTGAGTGTATTTTCATAGGTTATGCACAACAAGTAAAACTTATAGATTTTTGGTTAGTGAACCTAATGATTCTGTTGAGGTAAATACAATAATTTAATCGAGAGATGCAATTTTTTATGAACAAAGGTTTTCTTTTATTCCTAGAATTAATAATGAAAAAAAAGTAAGCACTCCTTCACAGTTACCTGAAACTCCACCAGAAGTACAAGAAGAGATTAGAAAAAGTAAAAGACCTGGGAAAGAAAAAAAGCTTTGGTCCCGACTTTGTATTCTATCTTGTTGAAGGAACTAGAGACACATCTTGTAATCATTATGCTTTGACTCTTAGCGTTGAAACAGACCCACAAACTTATAGTGAGGCAATTAAGTCTGTAGATTCAAAATTTTGGAAAGAAGCTATAAATGATGAAATGGATTCAATTTTGGGAAATAAAACTTGGAAGTTAGTAGACTTACCTCCAGGATCTAAACCCATTAAGTGTAGATGGATTTTTAAAAAGAAAATGAAAATAGATGGATCAATTGATAAATTCAAGGCTAGATTGGTTGCTAAAGGTTTTATACAAAAAGAAGGAATTGATTATTTTGATACCTATGCACCTATTGCTAGAACCGCCACTATTAGAATTTTAATTGCATTAGCATCTATATATAATTTTGAGATTCATCAAATGGATGTGAAAACTGCCTTTTTAAATGGTGACTTAGAAGAAGAAATTTACATGGAACAACCTGAAGGTTTTGTTATGCCTGGACAATAAAATAAAGTATGTAAACTTATTAAGTCCTTATATGGCCTAAAACAAGCACCTAAATTATGACATGAAAAATTTGATAAAGTCATTATTTCTTATGGATTTAAAATTCATGAATCTGAAAGTGTGTTTATAGTAAATTTGCTAATGATAAAAGGTGTGATCATTTGTTTATATGTAGATGACATGTTAATTTTTGGTACTGATTTAGAAAGCATTAATAATACAAAGACTTTTCTGTCTTCTAAATTTAATATGAGAGATATGGGTGTAGCTGATGTCATATTAGGAATGAGAATAATAAGGAAAGATAAAAAATATAATTCTCACTCAATCTCATTATGTTGAGAAAATTTTAAAGAAATTTAATCAGTTTGATTGCACACTTGTTAGTACACCTTTTGAACCACAGCTAAAGATGATCCCTAATAATGGTAGAGCTATTTCACAATTGGAATATGCACGAGTAATTGGTAGTTTAATGTATGTCATGACATGTACTCGACATGATATTGCTTATGTTGTTGGTAAATTAAGTAGATATACTAGTAATCCAAGTTTATTGCATTGGCATGCTGTCAATAGAAAATTAAAATATTTGAAAGGAACTATGGACTATAGTATATACTATAGTGGATATCCTTCAGTATTAGAAGGGTTTTCTGATGCCAGTTGGATAACTGGGTGGGAGGATCATTCCTCAACAAGTGGATGGATTTTCACTCTTGGTGGAGGAGTTGTTTCTTGAGGATCAAAGAAACAAACTTGTATAGCTGACTCTACTATGGCAGCTGAGTTTGTAGCATTAGCTGCAACTAGTAAAGAGGCAGAATGGATAAGGAATTTATTAATTGAAATTCCAGTTTGGCCAAAACCAATGCCTCTAATATCTATACATTGTGATAGTGAGTCTACACTTTCCAGAACTTATAGTAAAGTGTACAATGGAAAATCTAGACATATTGACCTGAGATATAGTTATGTCAGACAAATGATTACAGATAGTGTAATTATAGTGGATTATGTAAAATCAAGTCAAAATTTAGCTGAACCTTTTACAAAAGGTCTTGCAAGAGGACTGGTGTCTTAGACATCAATAGGGATGGAATTAAAGCCCATTAATAATAATCACTCTTGATGGAAACTCAACTTGAAATTTGATATATTCAAGTCTCAAGTTCAATGATTAAAGTACATCATACGACGTGATTGTAAGCACTATAAAATTTAACATCCCAATGATAAGTGCTTAGAACATGTAATGAATAATGAAAGAGGATGAGTTTAACCTTAATAGATTTATGGTGTTTTAAGTTACGTGGACACCTATGATAATCTACCTATATGAGTGTGGAAGTGGTGCCGCTTCCTATGAGAACTGGGCTTGACTCTAAAGCACTCATGAAATCAAGGTACAAACACAAGGCCTAATACATGTGTCGGCTTATATAGATAATCAGTGACTAAAAGATTTGTGTGTGAAGACAAATCCGGCTAATCAATATAGATTGATAGTTCAAAAACAAGTCTACTATACTTTCATGGTTAACCTTGACGAACCTTCACAGGGTATTGGTTCAAGTAGTGAGACACCAATGCTTATACACAGTCTTACAGACAATCAAAGATTTACAAAACTTATTTTGAAAATGGTGGAGAAATGTTGGTGATTTTTAAAATAAGTGAGTAAGAGTTTTTGGGTGTAAAAGCTTAAAGAGCTTGTCCCACATTGGAAGTGTGTGGAAGAGGTGGGAAGCTAACCCAAATATAAAAGGGGATAGTGTCCCACATTGGAAAATGTATAAAGCTTAGTGTCACCACTAAGCTATAAAAGGAGTGGGCAACCTTTGAGTCCCACATTGGAAAAATATTAAAAATTTGTTCACTTAATAAGTACAAATGGAAGATGAAGAGTTAATTCATCTAGAATTTAAGAGGCTATTCAAGATACCTCAATATGGTGGGAAGCACCGTACGCACACGCACACGCGCGCGCGCGTGCGTGTGCGGGGCAATGGGCTGTAGAGGCGCTAGTGGTGCACTTTACACTTCGCACGCCACGTGTCCGCAGTGGTAGCGGGTTACCGGGATTCGTCCGGTTCGGATCGCGGTAGCTCGGCTGCGGTCACTTTTTGGTTGACCCGTGCAAAACCGATTCGGTATTATTATACCTATTCGGAAATGACTTAAGACTGTTGGTAATTAACAGTCATATCTATTCGGAACTGACTTAAGACTGTTAATTCAACAGTCATGACTCTTGAAGACAAAGCCTTTCATTATCTATAAATAAAGGCTGCCTAAACTAAAATTGGATAATAACAAAAAACCCAGTTTCCGATTTCCAAACCCTGCTATTACTCTCTTACAATTTTCAGGAGATACAAATTCTGTTATTCTATTTTGTGCACAGAAACAGAATAAGAACTTGATTGACTGTTCTTCGCTGCTACATCTAACGGCTGTCTTCAAACATACAATTTGCAGATAGTGCAATTGCTTCATTGTATCTTGAGTACGAATTTGCTGATTCCCGTTTGTATACCAAAGTTGTTCGTGTGGGGAAAATACTGTATTTAGGAAAGTGACATCATGCCTTGAAGTTTTCTATTATATTCAGAAGTTACATTGTTGTATTAATGTTGACATTACTATGATATATAAAGAGTTCCATTTATGTATTTGCTACATAATTTCCAGCAATCTAAATACAGTAATTTCAGAAATGGACGACTCGTCCAAATCACTTCGATAAATAACAGAAGGCTTTGTCAAATTGGACCGTTTTGATGGTGGTAATTTTTTGCGTTGGCAGAAAAAGGTTCATTTTCTTCTAACAACATTGAAGATTGTATAAGTATTGTCACAACCAAAACCAAATGAAGATGAAGATGAAATCATGGAACACACTAGGCAACACACAAAATGGGAGACTGATGATTACTTGTGTCGTGGTCACATTCTCAATGCACTTGCTGACAATTTGTTCGACTTGTACAAAAATGTTGGGACTACAAAAACTTTGTGGGAAATATTGGAGACAAAATATCATACGGAAGATGCTACAAGTAAGAAGTTCCTTATCGGTCAGTTTTTAAGCTTTAAAATGCATGATAATAGGCCGGTGCTAGAACAATTTCATGACATCCAATTACCAATTACAAAGCTTTTAGTCCATCTAGTAATAATTGAAGGCACAACTTCTTCACCTTACGATCCCCTAGAAGCCCTGTCTAGTAATAATATAATAATTTTGGCAATTTATGAATGGTCGATTTTATTAACAAAAAACTTTTTATGGACAAAAAAAAGAATTTAGAATTTACTGAATTTATCTACTCTGCAGTCTGCATACTCATGGGAAGAAATTCATTCTTGTTCAGAAGTTGCTATCCCATTTAAGTAAGTGCTATTTGGAGCCACATATGATTCCTATTTGGTAATTAACATCTAAATGTCGGGCCCAACATGCTTTGTCTTGCCCCTGCCTAAACCTTCAAAAATCGGTGAAAGATTTAAACATGCAAATTAATACGAGAAAAAATTCATGAGGTTCTCAACAGTTGCAATGGTAATCCTCGTAACAGCTTTGGACAAGATGTGCAATTATACCACTTGACAGAAATACAACACTAATTAGCACATGGTTTTGCACCCACCAAAGGCTACACTTTAGCTAGCGTCCTTGGAAATTTAAATATATATAATCAAAACCAGTGCCTTCAATTTATCACAACAATATCATTTTCGTGTTTTCTAAGATTCGAAATCTCTTCTTTCCTATCTATTACAGATACAATTACAGAACACCATGATCAATACCAAGAAACTCATTAAGCTAGCAAAAAGGTGGCAAAGAGTAGCAGCTATGAGGAGGAGAAGAATCTCATTACCAGCAACCCATAGTGGCAGATCATCATCCGTGGCAGACAAAGGCCATTTTGTTGTGTACACGGCTGATGGAATTCGCTTTGTTTTCCCCATTGCATATGTGAACAGTCCCATCTTTGTAGAGCTCTTCAAAATGTCTGAAAAGGAGTTTGGACTACCAGGCGATGGACCCGTCACATTGGCATGTGAGGCAGTGCACACAAGACATAGAGAAAGCTCTGCTTATGTCTATAGCTACCAGATGTTCATTATCACACTCTCTTGTTCAACCAGAAGCAAATCACCAACTACTAGTGTGTGGGCTCTGACTCAATATCATAAAAAAATTTGTAAATCGCCCGCTAGGTTTTTGTCCGATACAATTTTGGATACTCCCTAGTTTTCTTCATTATTCATTAGTAAATTGTAGACATCTGCTTTACTTTGTACGTTACTTCTCTCATAAATCACACCTTACGTTATGAAGGAATTAGACATTTTATCTCTTGGTTACTTGCTCCATTAAACTATTCTATTATCTTTTCCGTTTTTCTCTCAAAAACTTGTTCTCACAATAAAAAGTACTTTCGAAAATTAATGCCAACAACGTCGTCTATCAAATGTTATTATCATTACAATAATTTTATGTGACCTTAAGATCGTCCCGAATTAAGAGTAAACTTTCCAAATTAAAAGTTCACTTCCTATGTTGGATTCCACTTCTCTGCTTTGGCCATAATCAATTAACCAAAATCCACGACAGTAAATAAGTGTTGATCTTAAACAATAATTGAGTGTATCATTAATCCATAATAAAATATATAGAGATTCTTAATTTGAAACGGACGCGGTACAACACAATGGAAGTGACATAAAAAGGAAATATTTGTTCAATGAGTGGTATAGGTGCGTGTGGGGTGGCAGGGGTAGTGACGAATCAAGAAATTTTGGGGGGGTGGGGTACAAAAAAAAATCTTCATTAAAAAAAACTCAACCTTTAAAAATATTAAATTTAATATATATATATATATATATAAGTCATTTCATTACAAAGATGATATTGAACTGCCGAACTCATTCCAAAAAATGTATCAAACTCCCAAAATGCAATTTGTTACTGCTCCCTACAAGATGTCATGTTTTTTAAACGATCCATAATGACATCATTGCAATACTATTAAAGACATCCTTTTCAGCATATGTCACCACGCAATCATTCATTCACTCATCATCCATTCGATTTCAAAGATCCGTTTTCACAATGTCCATAGCTGAAAAGACCCTCTCAACTCAAGCGGTAGCAACTGCTAATATTAGTGACACCTTTATAAGCTTATAAACCAAGCTGTACACAATATACATTAACATTTCAACCATCTTCTTAGAAAGAGTGAGAATCCCTCCTTATATTGAGAAGTCATAATTAAATTTCACTTCTACTTCATATAACACAAGTTGGTTTGGTGTTCGATGCGCTCACCTTCGAAGAAATCATTACGGTAGGATTCAGAGAGACAAACCAACTGTTGGCAATTCAAAGCAATAAATGAGCTATTTGGGTTTAAGGATGTCATACAAAGAAGCAATTCCGAATTCACCTCATCAAAACGATGGTTGCGCTCAATAATTTGTCTATCAACACATAGGTAGAATAAGTCAACTTGATAATGATGTAAATTTGATATTACTTCAGCTCCACGTTTAGAATTTTCCAAAAGAATAAAGTTATCTTCCATTTGAGGTATGACTATATCATGTGTCGGGAAAAATGAAGAAATATCGGTAAAATGAGAATCATACCCTCTCTCTGATAATTTTTGCATATGTTATTTGGAAAATCTAATCAACGTTATAACATTCACAATATCTTGATCTTTTCATTTTAATATTTTTGTAAGATCAATGGTGATTCCAATTACATTATCCATCAAATGCAAAGTGAAGATAAAATCAAAAAATCGCATAAATATTAATAAATTAAAAGCATGACCCTTTTGGTCTTCGTATCCATCAAACATCACATACTCAACAACTTTCGATACAGATGGAAACATAATAATCAAGTTTATTAATGTACTAGATTATGATCGCCAATGTGTGTCATCGGGACGTTTTAGATTAGTCTCTTGATTTAACCTATCCCTAATATTGTGCAACTAGTATCTCAATGTGCCGATTTTGATTCATTACATCTTGACCTTTTTTAATCGCTTCATTGTGATTACTTGTTAGCTTCCCAATATAATCTTCAAGCTCGTTGCAACTTTTCTAAGTCTTCAAATCACCGCTCACAAAAGGGTCCTTTTTGCTTAACTCTGGACGAAATAGATAACAATACACACAAGAAACAACATCTTTTTTTATGATATACTCAAACCAACCCCCATACTTAGAGAACCACATTGGGTTAAACTAATAAAATTTATTGTAATACCCGTGCCAAACATTTTATTATTTTTCTCATGTAAATGGTAACCGTATGAAGCCCTTGAGATTGGGATCATTAATATATGGGCTTTTATTTCTAGTTGATTATTCTTTGAGACTTGAAGGTAATTATTGGAAGTTTGTGGGTGAAATTGGAGATTTAAGGATATTCTATGGATTAAACGAAATTAGGGTTTGTTCAAACAAGGTCCGAATCTCATTCGAATGAGGATGCAGTGGTTCGAACGAAAAGCCCTCATCGTTCGAGTGGACATATACGTAGGTGGTTAACCTCGTTAGAATGTCATTCGATGGGGATATAGAAAGAGACCTCAAGCTCGTTCGAATGAAGTCCCAATCATGTTCGAACGACATGTTCAAAAATCGATTTTGCAGTTTGGAATGTGCTGTCAAAACCTAAACCGTTGGATTAAAACACGTGTCAAGCTCTTGCAAAAGCAGGTCAATTTCTGTATAAGGTTTGGGGGCATTTTAGAGATTTGTCTCAAATGGATTTGGAGTATTTAGAAAGTATTTGGGCCATTTGGGGGCATTTTAAATCATATTTCTCTCTCTCTCTCTCTCTCTCTCTCTCTCTCTCTCTCTCTCTCTCTCTCTAGCTTTTAAGAGCTCCACCACCCTCTCCTATCACCTCAAACAACCCTACACCACCATGTTTCCACCTTATGCCACCACATTTTAGAAGTATACAACTATATTTAAGCCGAATACACCCATTTCCACCATTGATGGGCAAAGCTATGAATTTTGGAAGTTTGTTGAAGGGTTCTTAAAAATGATGAAATATCGGTAAAATGAGAATCCTACCCGCTCTCTCATATTATTTTCATATGTTATTTGGAAAATCTAATCAAGGTTAAAACATTCACAATATCTTGATCTTTTCATTTTAATGTTTTAGTAAGATCAATGGAGATTCCAATTACATTCTCCATCAAATGCAAAGTGAAGATAAAATCAAAAGACCGCATAAATATTAATAAATTGAAAGCATGACCCTTTGGGTCTTCGTAACCATCAAACATCACATACTCAACAACTTTCGATACAGATGGAAACATAATAATCAAGTTTATTAATGTACTAGAATGTGATCGCCAACGTGTGTCATCGGGACGTTTAAGACTAGTCTCTTGATTTAACTTATCCCTAATATTGTGCAACTAGTATCTCAATGTGTCGATTTTGATTCATTAAATCCTTATCTTTTTTAATTGCTTTATTGTGATTACTTGTTGGCTTCCCAATATAATCTTGAAGCTCGCTGTAATTTTTCTAATTCTTAAAATCAACACTCACAAAAGGGTCATTTTTTCTTAATATTATGGACGAAATAGATAACAATACACACGAGAAATCACAATGAATCGATTTGGAGCCACATATAATTCTTGTTTGGTAATTAACGTGTACATGTCGGTCCCAACATTCTTTGTCTTGCCCCTGCCTAACCCTTTAAAAATCGGTGAAAGATTTAAACATGCAAATTAATATGAGAAAAAATCCTGAGGTTCTCAACAGTTGCAATGGTAATCCTCGTAACAGCTATGGACAAGATGTGCCATTATACCACTTGACATAAATACAACACTAATTAGCACATGGTTTTGCACACACCAAAGGCTACACTTTAGCTAGCGTCTTTGGATACTTAAATATATAATCAAAACTAGTCCCATCAATTTATCACAACAATATCATTTTCGTGTTTTCTAAGATCCGAAATCTCGTCTTTCCTATCTATTACAGTACAATGAAAAAACACCATGATCAATAAATAAGCTACTTAGGTTTAAGGATGCCATAGAAAGAAGCAATTCAATATTCACCTCATCAAAACGATGGTTGAGCTTAACAATTTGTCTATCAACACAAAGGTAGAATAATCAACTTGATAATGATGTAAATTTGATATTACTTAGCTCTATGTTTAAGATCTTCCAAAAGGATAAAGTTATCTTCCATTTGAAGCATGACTATATCATGTCTCGCGAAAAATGAAGAAATATCGGTAAAATGATAATCCTTTGCAAAAAAACTAGACTAGGCATAATTGATTGATCACAGATAAATAATTAAAAAAAAATAAGACAAAGAGGTTTTTAAAGTGGTTCGGCTCAATGAAAAAACCTACGTCCACTGTTATGTATTGACTGCCTTGATTTTTTTTCGATCCCTTGCAATGAGGGTGATATAAGGTATTTATAGCCCAAGAGGGGTATTGATAGTTGTCGTGTGAAATGATGGAATGCCTTCATTTGAAGGAATTTACATCAATACATACTCAGAATTAAATTTATGAATGTTGGCGCTTCATTGGCAGTACAGGCTGTAAGACTGTTGTCGCTTTGTTGGCTATATATATTGGATTTCCAACTGTTGGTTGGGCTTCCCAGTTGGTCGGGCTTCATTGTTGGTCGGTCTTCTGTATCATGCTGACTTGGACTTATGACACATTGGATGACACGTGCTGACTTGTAATTGGTCCATGTAGGGTGGTAAATTTTGGTATCAACACAACCCGCTCTCTCTTATTTTTTGCATATGTTATTTAGAAAATCTAATCAAGGTTACAACATTCACAATATCTTGATCTTTTTATTTTAATGTTTTTGTAAGATCAATGGTGATTCAAATTACATTCTCCATCAAATGCAAGGTGAAGATAAAATCAAAAGACCGCATCAATATTAATAAATTGAAAGTGTGACCCTTTTGGTCTTCGTAGCCATCAAACATCACATCACATCCTCATCAACTTTCGATACAGACAGAAACATAATAATCAAGTTTATTAATGTATTAGAGTGTAATACCCAACGTGTGTCATCGGGACGTTTAAAATTAGTCTCTTGATTTAACTTATCCCCAATGTTGTACAACTAGTATCTCAATGTGCTTATTTTGATTAATTAAATCTTGATCTTTTTTAATCTCTTCATTGTGATTACTTCTTAGCTTCCCAATACAATATTGAAGCCCGTTGCTATTTTCTAATTCTTAAAATCACCACTCATAAAAGGGTCGTTTTTACCTAACTTGGGACGAAACAGATAATAATACATACAAGAAACAACATCTTCTTTTATGATATACTCAAACCAACCCCCATACTTAGTGAACCATATTGGGTTAAACCGACGAAATTCATTGTAATACTCGTGCCAAACATTTTATTATTTTTCTCATGTAAATAGTAATCATATGAAACCCTTGACATTAGTGTGGCACCCCGACTAATTAAATACCGGGTAGCTACTCCTTTATTAAATTAATTCAAAATGCCAAGTTGGTCTAGTTAATAGCATCACTCTCGAAAACGTTTTAATGATTACTAACCACCTTGTATTTGAAAAGTAAGTGCCAAATTTTATTTAAAGTCTGATTAACATGCAACAAGTGTAATGAAGAAATAAATAACACCATTCACATACTGAAGTAATACAAATAACCATCACATAGTGTAAATAAAGTCTGGAGGAAAACTCCTCACTACAATTCCCACAACTGAATACTGAAACAATACATGCTAAAGTCTGAAAACTGAAATGTAAAAGATGCTCTAAGTAGAAATGGACAACATGCCCTACAACTGATAGATAGTGACTCTGGAATCCAAAAGATAGAAGCGTCTACAAGCAAATCCCTGTAGCTTCCACAAACAGCTACAGCTCGTCACCTGAATGAGTATCCTATGCTTGGTGTCCTTGTGGCTGGGCACCTAAAATGGTTTTACAAGAAAAAGATTTGAAAAGAAAACGGGTCAGAGCCCGAATGTGGAGTTATTTTAAAAACCTGCAAGTGCTTTAAAAACATTTATAACATTAAATGCAAAGTACATGTTAGGACGTGCACTCACATGATATTCTCACCTCTCGTCTAACTGTGCACTCCTAACGTAAGTACCCATCTATAACGACACAAACCACTAGCTAAGTGACATCATCTCTAGCTAGACTATCATAGGTCCTAACCATATTACTCGGTTCTAATTAACATCATAACACTCGTAATTAAGTAGGGTTTAACGTAAACTCAGATGCTCAATATGCAATATATATACCACTGTAAGTTAACTCGTTATATTCTCGAAACAATACTGTAATTATATTCACAACATTAACATGAAGGTTCCCATTAATTAAGTGTATATTATTCACAACATAAATATACAATATAAGCACCCCGAGAACTAAGCTGTGGTGCACACATACTCTGCTATCCATCCCGGTACATCACGTACATAAGGATTACATATTCCGAATCTCTGAGGAATAGTACACAGATAACAACATCACAAACAATGGAGGCGAACACAGTCACATCACATAGGTCACGCACATACCTACGCTCCTACGATCAGCGGACTTATTAATATCCCAATAAGTCTTTCTATGACCTATGTTCATCAAGGTAAGCGAACGCAAACCTCCCGTGATAGCAAGTATGGTAGGTATGTCATACACACAATTCATATACCAATACTAAGTTAACACACGTCTTAGTAATACCGTAGTTTAATCGTAGTACATATCGCATTCTCGTACTAACTATAATTATCACAATTTATACTATTCCGGTTTATAATCATACGCGCCATAATCTATTCTCACGTCGTAGTAGACACTCACGTCTCAACCCAAACCGTCCATTTAATATAACTCTCGTATATAATTTACTCCTCGTAATAACCCAAAAGTCCCAAATCTATCCTTACATCATCAAAGGAAGGTTATCTATATCCTCGAACAAGTTTACGGGACTCCAAAAATCAAAACAGTCCAAAAAGGACCAAACTGTCAACTCGTTAGAAGTCTCGTTCGAATGAGACTGTTCGAACGAGATTCCTCTGCCAACTCGTTAGAAGTCTCGTTCGAACGAGGCTGTTCGAACGAGATTCCAGTTCGTTCGAACGAACTGTACCTTCTAACGATATCTCGTTCGAACGAGATATCGAACGAAACCCCTTCTCGTTAGCAGCGACTGGTCAACTCGTTAGAAGCTCGTTCGAACGAGTTCGTTCGAACGACCTGGGTAGGGGCTTCTAACGAGATGCCAGATTCGTCCCAGATTTTCTAAGTTACGTTTCTCACCATTTTTAACACCTCAATCCTTCTCCAAAGATCGTTCTAACAGAGTTTTAAGTCCTCTAATCAGACTATAACATGCTAAGGTCATATACTAACATCTCTTAATACATTAAAGCATCCTAAACATCATTAAATCACAAGATTTTATACTTTTCCCCAATTTTATCAAGAACATGAACCCTAGGTTTATATCATCATCAAATCCCAGAATTTAATTCGTTTTAATCTCTTCTAATCACAATTATTATGAGAGAAATCATCTACCTATCATTCTACATACAATTCTCTTCAAAATTTCCAAGTTCTAAACTCCAAACTACATGGGTTTTCATTCATCTTTCAAGAACAATTAAAATTCCTCAATTTCTAACATGGAAAAGACATTCTCTGAAATTAAATGGAATAAAGTCACTTGCCTTGATTGTCTCTGAGTTTGGTGTAGGTTTGGTAGAACTTTTCTGCAGAATTTCCTCTCTTCCAAGCTCCTTCTCCAATGGTGGCTTAAGGTGGCTAGGGTTTTGATTTGGGAACTTAGAAAACTCTTCTAATAACTTACGTAGCCTTCTAGGTTATTATGGTTTGGTTAATGGGCTTAGTGGGTTAAATCCACATCAGATTTACATCTCTAATTTTCGTCACTTTTAATTCCTAAAAATGTAAAATTACCAAAATACCCTTTATGATGCCGGTATGGCCTAAAAATACCCCGGAATCCAAACTACACCCCCAGCTAGTGTTTTCTGACTATCTCGACCTTTCCGGACGCGTTGGCGCACTCAAAACTACCATACGGTTCATAGATTTTAAATTCACTTTTATAATCAAAATATTATACCGTGACGCGATGGTCCCACGCGTCTCAACAAAATTTCTAAAATGCCGTATATAAATCTCACGACAACTTTTATAATACCAAATACATATGTCAAAACATGTATGCACATAATCAAATACCAACTCGCATCTCGTTAGTATTTATGACCCGGATTAATTTCCAATTAATACGCATTTAATTAATTAATCCCAAAAATAAATATAGCCAAAAGTACGGGGTATTACAATTAGGATCATTAATAAATGGTCTTTTATTCCTGGTTGGTTATTCTTTGAACCTTGATAGTAATTATGGGAAATTTATAGGTGAAATTGGAGATTTAAGGATATTCTATGGATTAAACGGAATTAGGGTTCGTTCGAACAAGGTCCCAATCTCGTTCGAATGTGTTCAATGAGTGGCATAGGTACGTGTGGGGTGGCAGGGGCATTGACGAATCAAGAAATTTTCGGGGGGTGGGGTACAAAAAAAAATCTTCATTCGAAAAAACTCAACCTTTAAAAATATTAAATTTAATTTATATATATATATATATAAGTCATTTCATTACAAAAAAGATATTGAACTGCCGAACTCATTCCAAAAAATGTATTAAACTCCCAAAATGCAATTTGTTACTGCCCCCTACAAGATGTCATGTTTATTAAACGATCCATAATGACATCATTGAAATACTATTAAAGACATCCTTTTCAGCATATGTGACCACGCAATCATTCGTTCACTCATCATCCATTCGATTTCGAAGATCCCTTTTCACAATGTCCATAGCTGAAGAGGCCCTCTCAACTCAAGAGGTAGCAACTGCTAATATTAGTGACACCTTTATAAGCTTATAAACCAAGCTGTGCACAATATACATTACCATCTCAACCATCTCCTTAGAAACTGCGAGAATCCCTTCCAATATTGAGAAGTCATAATTACATTTCATTTCTACTTCATATAACACAAGTTAGTTTGGTATTCAACGCGCTCACCTTTGAAGAAATCATTACGGTAGAATTCAGAGATACAAACCAACTGTTGGCAGTTGAAAGCAATAAATGAGCTACTTGGGTTTAAGGATGTCATACAAAGAAGCAATTCCGAATTCACCTCATCAAAACGATAGTTGCGCTCAATAATTTGTCTATCAACAAAAAGGTAGAATAAGTCAACTTGATAATGATGTAAATTTGATATTACTTCAGCTCCACGTTTAGAATTTTCCAAAAGAATAAATTTATCAAATATGACTATTTCATGTCTCGCGAAAAATGAAGAAATATCGGTAAAATGAGAATCCTACCCGCTCTCTCATACTGTTTGCATATGTTATTTAGAAAATCTAATCAAGGTTATAACATTCACAATATCTTGATCTTTTGATTTTAATATTTTGTAAGATCAATGGTGATTCCAATTACATTCTCCACCAAATGCAAAGTAAAGATAAAATCAAAAGACCGCACAAATATTAATAAATTGAAAGCATGACCCTTTTGGTTTTCGTAGCTATCAAACATCACATACTCAACAACTTTCGATACAGATGGAAACATAATAATCAAGTTTATTAATGCACTAGAATGTGATCACCAACGTGTGTTATCGGGACGTTTAAGATTAGTCTCTTGATTTAACCTATCCCTAATATTGTGCAACTAGTATCTCAATGTGCCGATTTTGATTCATTAAATCTTGACCTTTTTTAATCGCTTCATTGTGATTACTTGTTGGCTTCCCAATATAATCTTGAAGCTCATTACAATTTTTCTAATTCTTAAAATCACCACTCACAAAAGGGTCATTTTTGCTTAACTCTGGACGAAATAGATAACAATACACACAAGAAACAATATCTTCTTTTATGATACACTCAAACCAACCCCCATACTTAGTGAACCACATTGGGTTAAATCGACGAAATTTATGGTAATACCCGTGCCCAACATTTTATTATTTTTCTCATGTAAATGGTAACCGTATGAAGCCCTTGAGATTGGGTTCTTAAATTTTAAGATGGAAGATTTATGTAGTTTGAAGGTAATTTTTCTTGGAATTCTTATTGAGGTAAGATTTGTGGAGCTAGGCAGCCTCTTTGAGGCCACCTTAGGAGGTGGGGGTTGCCATCACATTCTTCTTCTTCCAACTAATTTTGGAGCTCCATTTGAGATATAAAAAACTCTACTCTTAGTTTAAGACTCTATTTTGTACATTAGAAGTATTGTAGCTAATATTGTAAGTGTATGATGCATTTATGATATAAGAATGATATTTCTTCTGATTTGTAAAAAGTGGGGTTTACAAAGAATTTCGTAGGTTTTGAGAAAAATGATTATCTTTCTTTCATATACTTATAGTTATTATTGTAATTCTTTCATATACTTATAGCTATTATTGTTAATTCTTTCATTCTGAAAGTTTCTACAGTTACATGGAATATTATACCAATTTACACAAACACCTCCACGATTCCCTCCCGTTAAGACATAGAGTCCAGAGAGAAACCTCATTCCTTTTTTCTCCCCCATGTCGTCACGCGGAGGGCATATGAATGTAAAAAATGGGATCCTATAAACTTGTTTCGACCTGGGATAATACGATCATGAGCTTGGTTGATATATTTCAAGAAAACTTGGTATTAAATGTTTTTATGGAATAAAAATGTTGGAAGAATGCACATTTTCATTAGGAATGTTTTTTGAATAAATGTTTCAAAGTTTTCTTGGAAAAAAATTGAATTTTATATAAATGGATTTTTATTCAAGTTTTGAAAAAACAAAAACGTCTTTTTGCCTTGAAAAGTATGTTTGTGAAAGCATTATAAAATTTCTAGAGTAAACCACATGTTAGACCCATTTGATAGGATTTTTTAAATGTATATTCGCATGCATATAAACTTATTGTATTTTGATTTTGAACATATATACAAGTTTAATGATGGTTTTTATTGGGTTTAAACATGAAATAAAGAAATTAGAAATTTCAGCTCTTAAGCTGTGTGAAAAAGGGTGTTGAAATCTGAAAAGTGTAAGGTTTCAAGACTACAAGTATTAGAAAATAAAAGGGTATTTCTCTTATAAAGTAGTCTTAGATATCCAATGATCTCTTAGAGAAATAAAGTAATGAAATAAAGATGTTTTTAACTTGAATAGAATGTTACTCCAAAATGTTAATGTGTTAAAAATACTTAAGAAGTTAGTGTGAGTAATTTAATGGTGTTTTTGGAAATAATACTTGTGAAAATAGAGGAAAAAACAAGTTTGGAAACAAATGGGTAGAATGATAATTTTTCTTAAAGTGAAACATTTTTATGAAATAAAAATGTTGGAAATGTATTACATAAAATGGTCTTAAATGAACATGACTTTGGAATAAATGGATGTTAGTTAAAAAGGTGTAACACCCTGTATTTTTGAGTATTTATTAAGTACACTACACCAAAATGGTCAAATTGACACCCTTCAACTAGCCAGCATTGTCACAATCATTGACCGTGACAAGATCGCGACAAAGGCTTGACACGGTCATTGACTGTGGCAAGGTTGTGATAAGTATAGTGTCACGGACTTATCACGGTCAATGACCGTGACACATCCGTAACAATTATGTCAATAAAAAAAAACTTCCCTCTTCTTTTTTTCCATCGATTTCTATTCCCTCCATTTCTCTCTCTCTCTCTAGGCGGTTGCACTCTCTCTCTCTATAATTTTGGTACGTTTTCTCTCTCTATTTCTCTTCCATTTATGTATATGTGCGTGTGTGCATATATTTGTGTGTAATATGCGTGTGCATGTGTGTGTGTGTGGTGTATATATGCGTGTGTGTATGGGGGGAGGGGGAGGGCTGGGGTGAGGGTAAGGGGGCACTGTGTGTGCATGTGTGCATATATTCGTGTGTGTGTATACGTGTGTGTGTGTGTGTGTGTGTGTGTGTGTACGTGTGTGGTGGGCAGTGGCAGCGGGGGGAGGAGGAGGGATGGGGGTGGGGGGGTTACGTGTGTGTATATGTGCGTGTGTGTATTTTTTTTAATTAATTTTTATTGGTTTATTAGATATTTCCCCTCATGTTGTAGTGCCCCTTGTAAAAGAATTGATTGATTAAATATTGATTCATTGTTAATTTTTTTAGTAAATTAATAATTAGTGCCCCTTTCATATGCAAGTAGGATTGCCCCTCATTGTAAATCAGTATATTAATAATTGTATACTTTAACTGTTAGTTTAATTGTTGAAAAGAATTAATTGAGTAGATGAATTAGAAGGAGTACGGGATACATACACATTTGTTGTTGCCATTGCAATTGGATTGTAGTGGATCGATGTTTGGTTGGTTAATTTTAAAAGTGGCATGACCACTAGATTATTGTCCATAAGCGGGTGGGATTTTTCAACTTTTTTAAAAAATTACTTTGTATCCCGAACAATATATATAGTATGATAATTAAATGAATTAAATTACTTTGATCGATGTTTCGAATTTTTAGTAATTGTACATATTATGAGTTAGATACTGTTATTTTGGAATTCATAATTGAGGTGTTAAACAGTAATAATTCATTTGGATTTATAGTAATTTAACATATTTGCATGTCTTCTTCTAATTCATTTTGATTTGTACTAATAACAACATTTTTTTACAGAAAATGTCTCCTTCAGGTATTAAGGCGAGGATGATGATATTGATTATGATGATGTCGTCTGGTCTCGGTGGTAGCTGAGGCGACGAGGGATCCTCATCCCCTAGGTTCCCCAAATTGGGGATGGCCATCGAGAACAAGACGGGGCTATTAGCGAGATCCCTCGAGCTGGTAAAGACGCTCATCGGCCCGGGGTACACTAGTTGGAGGGAGGTTCCAAATGAGCTCAAGTTAGCTATTTGGGTGGCACTATAGGTAATGTATTTATATATATATTTCAATTTCAATTTCAATTTCAATTTCAATTTCAATTTCAATTTCAATTTCAATTTCAATTTCAATTTCAATTTCAATTTCAATTTCAATTTCAATTTCGATTTCGATTTTTATTTTTATTTTATATTTATATTTATATTTATATTTATATTTATATTTATATTTATATTTATTCGCAACTAACATTGTATTTGTTGGACAAGAATTATTCAGCCTGGATCCAAAACTATGTGATTTCGTCTTGGACCTCGTTGCTTCATCACCGACACATGCGGACTCTGATGATCCAGTCCCCTATTTGGCTCCCTTCGACCGACCTATGTCGACACTTGGTTGGTCGAGCATGTTTATACAGGACATATTTGATGGCCAGCAGATAGGGCGGGGGTTGAGGGACACGAATATCGTCCAGGGTATGCCAGTTCATGGACGTTTGCTTCAAGACATCGAGGCTAAGGTGCTCGTCACGCATGTGATACCCGGGAAAGAGAACTCCCCATTGTGGTTGTACAAACAATGAGGCACGATGCACATTTCTAGGTGTATTAATTCATATATCGTGTGGCCTATTCACCTCCTCAAACCTACCCCAGACATGTAGTGACATTATTTTAATTGAATTCTTTTAAGTTGTTATATTTGAATTATATCGTGATGCATATTGTTTTGAATGTATATTTGCATTATCTCTATTTTGTTTGGATATAGGATGTTTGAATAGGTACAACGTTGCTATAACATGTACAAATATACTGCTGAGCAGTGGCAGTGACCATACAACCCAGCAGATTTTTTTTCAATTTTGTTCAGAATTGTCACGGTCAATGACCGTGACAAGTCCGTGACAAAGTATAATTGTCATAAACTTGTCACAGTCATTGACCGTGACAATCTTTTAAAGATTTCCACGGGTTTGTCACGGTATAAGACAGTGACAAATATTGGCAAGGTCAAAGACCGTGACAGGACCGTGACAAGTCTAATGAACTTGTCACGGTCATTGATCGTGACAAGTCCGTGACAATATAAGTTGTCACCACTAGAATTGTCACGGTCATTGACCTTGACAAGTTGAACTTGTCACGATCAATGACCGTGACAATCCGGCAGATTTGGTGTAGTATTAATTAATTCAGTTAATTTTAAATTACAAGTGTGTCGTAATTTAATTGAATTAGTTATTATGTGTAAATTAAAAGATTAATCGGGAGAGATAATGGTTGATATTTGTAGAATATAATTACTAAGTTAATCGTAATATATTAATTTTACATCCTAGCGAGTGATAGTGACATGGCATTATTTTATCTCAACTAGGAGTCAGGTGTGGACTATATTGAGGTAGAGATAGGTATTTAAGTAAAGTGACTCGGATGGTGATTATGAGTGAACAGTTGATTCCGAATAGGTCGAGATAGTCGAAAAAGAGTACCCATGGTAGTAATTGGGTCTTGGAACATTTTTAGGCCTAATCGGGCCCACATGGGGTTGTTCGGGTCGTTTGAGCTTGGCCCATTAGACTAATTTTGGTATGAAAAGGTTAAAACTAAGTTATGGAGTTAGTGGTAGCCATAACTCAATTAGAAAATTCTAGATCCGCAAAGAAGAAAAGAAGGAGAAAGTAGGAAGATTTTTAGAAGCCAAACCAAGAAGAATTGAGTGTGTTTGTTGATGTAAAAAACTAGAATAGGTATAATTTCTTAATCACAGATAAATATATGTAAATAAAAGAGAGAGACAAAAGGTTTTTGAAGTGGTTCAAATATAAGGGAAATCCTATGTCCACTGTGTTTCTTATTGCCTTGTATTCTGTTTTGCCTCTCGTGTTTTGAATGACTTGAACGTCTGCCCATGATGAAGGGATTATAATGTATTTATAACCAAGTAAGGAGATAGAGAGGTGGAATATTAATGGATGAAATGAATTTATAAATTAGGCATTTACATCAGTACATAACGTCCATAGTGCTCTTGATTGTTGGCATTTTATTGATGCAGTTGGTCGGCCTTCCTAGAGTTGGTCGACATTCTAGATCTTGGTCGGCAATGCTATGACTTAATGATTAGTATTATTGCCATATAGGATAACACGTGTTTGTCTCTAGTTATTCCAGATAAGTGGGTAATATTTGGTATCAACAAAAGCCCCAAATATTCCATGCTTGATGCTTGCCTGAAATTATGGATCATTTAGTCTTGGTCATATCTCGGGATACATTTATGATGCTTAGTCGGTTGCCGACTTCCCACACTTGTAAAATTTTACCAGTATTGCTAGTGGTGTATGTTTCCAATTGTATTTTTATAAATATTCTGAACTACAACGGATAGCCTCAGGGTAAATACGTTTTTTTTTCGTATCGCCGCCACAATTTCAATCATCGTTTCGCTTTAATCATTATGTTTGTCGATTTTTGAGGCTATCTATAAAAGGAGATAAATTTCCCAGTAGTCTCTTTACTCCATACCTTCTAAGTATTGCTTCTACTCTTGAGCTTCAGTGCGATCGTTCTTCCTTTCTTTTAGTTCTTGCTGAATCCGTAATCTTCTGTAAGAATCCTTTATTTTTCTTCTTTTCTTCATATTGAATCATAGTTTACGTTATTGTCTCTCCACATGAGTTTAGAAAGGAATGGAGTATAGCATACTGGGTAGACTTAGAGTTCCCTAGTTCCCCTTTAGATCTTTTCTCTTTGTCTGAAGGTCATTGGATTCCTTCCTTATTCATAGCTGAATGTGGCTTCACTTTTCCCCCAAATCATTTTTACTTAGATTTTTGTCAATACTTTCATGTTGCACCTGCTATAGTAGCCCCAAACACCTGGAGAATAGTTAATGGTGTCCATAAAATTAATTAAATGCATGGAACCCACATCGGTATCCTAGAGATTATGTTATGTTACAAATGGGTCACCACTGATAGTACGTATTATTTGAAGACTAGGTCTGTTAATAGAGCTCTAGTTATCAATTTTCCTGACTCCAATAAAGACTACTTCGATCATGGTGTTATTGCCAAAAATTTGTAATATGTACCTCTTAAAGGGTATGAAGTATACACTAGACCAAAAAGTCACTCATGATGGTCATAGCATAGGCTGTAATATATTTTATATACCCATACTGATTAATTACCTATTAATAAGTTAATTAACATTTGTTTCTTCTTTGATTGCAGTTGAGAAGAAGAGAAAGTGTCCCAAGGAGGGTGATATTAAACTTGACGAGCTCAAGTTTATCTCGGGCATCCATGAAAGAATTGGTGTCGATCATATTAGGTCGGCCTCCTACTTGTTAAAGTACAAGAGCTCTATCACTTCCTTTGTATCCCGTCCAACTGTTGTTCTGCCCTCCATTGTGATTGATTTGGACAAAGACCCTATGTCCACTTCATCTTCCACTATGTCTAGTGGTGGTGAACCTGTTATTGGACCCTCCTATTCTTTTGATTCATACCTTCCTCTTTCAATGAGCATGGAAAAAAGGAAATTTCCCAATCTTCTTAGGGATGCTTCTGCTGCTGCTGGCACCCACAAGCTTGTGGATGGTGGGGCTATAAAAAAGGATGACGCTGGGAAGAAGCCCCCAACCAATAAGGGAGATGAGTCTCTTTTAAAATGTTTAAGATGAGGTCCTGCTGCCAAGCAGGTTGAAGAAGCTGTTGATGACAATAAAAAAACTCGGTCTATATTATTCCATTTGGTGTTATCCATGGGTCCTGGCTTGGCTAAGAAATTAATAAAGTCCGGCACTCTTCTATACCATAGGGGTGATGCTTCTTCCATGCCCCTACTAAAGATATATGAAAGGGATTCTTAAAGCCTTACTCTGGTGATACCTCTTTATTTATGCTTTCTTTATGTATTATCTTCCACTTCTTGTCATAACCTTATTTTTATTCTTCGGAGTTTCTAGTTGATTTCAACCAGATGTTGAAGAAGGACAATGTTCTTCGTTCTTCTTCGGATGATGTGGAAGAGGCATTTTATGGTCTTAAACAATCTTTACTAGAGTCTTAACAAGCCTTGGAGACAGAGAAGAAAACTTGGGAGGATAAGATCAAGCTTGCTGAAGAAGCTTGACAAAAATCTGATATGACTGTCCTTCAAGTTGAGCGCAGGGCAAAGGCTGCAGAAGAGAAGGTAGAAAATTTAATTAGGGATCTTTATGCTGAAAAGTCCAAGAGGAAGAAGCTTAGGGAAAATTCCTTCACTAAATGCTGGGAAAAAGCTATCACTAATGCGTCTGCTCAGATTGAGTACGCAAAGATAAAATATTTCAAGGATGGTTGGTCGACTTCACTGAAGGAGGTCGGTATAGCATAAGACCCTAAACTCTTCCAAAGACATGATCCTGGATCTCCCCCCAACATGGATAATGAATTTGAGGATGGTGTTGGTTATGTGGAGTCTTCCCTGGTGGTTGAGCTTTCAACCGACCATGGCAAAAATGTTGTTGAGTCATCCATCCCCCAATCGAACAAAATAAGCCCCTAGTTGATCCAACTGCACCTTCTGCTGACCAGGGTGGAAACCCTGATGTTGAGACTGAGAAGAAGAAGGTATAAACTTGTTAGACATTTGGTCTTTGTATTTTGAACTTCTCTTTTGTTTCTTCTCTACTTTACTTGTAACTTCCCTTTACATATCAATGAAATAACTTTTTCTCCATACTGTTTGTCATTTCTTGCCTATTATATCTTCTTCTTTTGTTGATCGATTGTTTCTTCATTTTTCTAATTTATGGCCAAAATGGAACATATTTATTTTAATGATTCTGATCCACTAAAGCGCTGAAATATTTTGTTCAAGTCTAGTCACATGACTTTAACCGAGGATGAATTATTAAACTTGCTCAGGGCAGATGCTACAAATCAAGCTAAGGATACATATATCTATCTCAAATTTCTTCTTAATCAGGTTGTGACTAATAATGTGGATTACTTTGAATTTATTGAAGAACTTCAAGAGGATCATAATGAGGCCAAAGATTTACTGCATGTTGATTACGAAGCTAAATACCAAGCATTGAGTGAAGCCTGAGGGTTTGAATTAAAATTAGAGAAATATGCATCTGCTTTTAGGAAGAAATAATTGTTGCCGAAGCGGGAAGTTGATGAGGTTAGGGCTATTGACAAAATTTTAGAAGAAGAAAATAATAAAATAAGGAGTGAACTTAGCTCCTTGAAGAATCCTCCTGCTGCTTCTACTGATAATTGTTCATCTTTTCTAGAGGCTGAGAATGCCCAATTAAGAGAAGAGTTGGAAACTCTTAAGAAGTCTAAGCCTGCCTCCTCTACTAGACAAAAAGTTAGTCGACCAATGAATGATGAGGCTAGAACATAGAAAACCCTATCTGATCAAGCTCCCCAGCTAAAGGTCAAGAACTGAGCAATTGTTGAGTTATCCCAGAAGCTCAAGACTCAAGATAACACACTTTCCAACCTATCCTCTAAGTTGCAGGCTAAAGATGTACTGTTGAAGAAACATTAGCATCAGGTCGAGAAATTGACTTTCTAGTTTCATAACATCCAAGAGAGGTATGAATGGAAGGATACAATGAAGATCTTGGGCATTTTGACGACCATTTTAGTCAAGCTCAACGTGAAGGTTGAAAGTGGGGCTGGACCAATTGCTTGACTATTATGAAGGTTGATCAGAATATTAGGTTATGGTACTGGGTTGATCTTGGGTTCTTAGATTGTGACAAATGTCCCTTCAATCTTGACGTCAGTTGGATCCCTATAGAAACCATTCTCTGGTGCTTGATATCCAAATACTTAGGGGATTATGGACTGTATGAAGAAAAAGATATATTACGGCCTTCATATTTATTGGACACGTCGAGCAACAATAACAGAAGAATGCATCGGGACTTCAATTTCATCAACTCTCCCTAAAATTTGGATGATCCTCTTGTAGTCATGAAAAAAGCGTCGACTTCCTCCAAGTCTGAAGGAAAACATCCAGTAGAGTAATTATCATGTATTTCATTTGTAAAATAATATTTGCATGTAACAACATTCATATAAATGAAATGAATTGTTTTCTTTATTAACTTATCTTGTTACTTTCTGAATGTCTGAATGAACTTTTTGTGCCATTAGTTATACTGATATACTTAGACATTTGCCTAAATTTAGTGCCAATTAGCAATGATGTTATCATAGGTTCTACTGATGCACTTAGATTTCTAAGTTTAACACCAGTTACTATTGATGCAAAAAACTAGACTAGGCCGAATTGATTTATCACAAATAAACTTAAGTGAAACAAATAAGACACAAGAGATTTTAGAGTGGTTTGACTCAAAGAAATAGCCTACTTCCACTATTATGTATTGACTTCCTTGATTTGTTTTCTAGCCCCTTCCAATGAGGGTGATATAATGTATTTATAGCGCAAAGGGGGTCTTGATTGTCATGTGAAAGTATGGAATGCCCATATTTGTTAGGCATTTACATAAATACATAATGAGAATTAATTATATGAATTATGTCGCGTCATAGGCAATACAAGTTGTAAGACTGTTAGTGCTTGGTTGGCTGTACATAATGGATTTTCGACTGTTGGTCGGGCTTTCCAGTTGGTCGGGCTTCCTTATTGGTCAGGCTTTTCTTATCATGATGACTTGGACTTGTGCTACATAGGATGACACGTGGTGGCTTGTAATTGGTCGACGTAGGATGGTAAATTTTGGTATCAACACAAGCCCCCAATGTTTCATACTTGGAGTTAATGCGAAAGTGTGGAATATTATTCTTTGGAAGTAACTCGAGCTGTTTGGTTTGGCTGAAAACCTTCCATACTTGTGCATTTTATCACTCGATTGATGATTTTGGGCACGCATGGTAATTTTTATAAATATTTCAAATTTTAGTGAACTTTAACGGGGTATGTTCGTATTTTCCTTTATTATCCATCGTAAACTCAAAGGTCGTTCTCTTTAATCATTACTTTTCCCAATTTTTGATGCGTCTTATAAAAAGGGCGGTAAAACTTCGATTATCTTCTACCTCTTTCTTTTGATTCTGCCACTAGGTTTTTTTCTTTTGTGCGATCGTTTTCTTTCTTGTCTTCAATTCTTGCTGAATCCTTAAATCTTTGTAAGAATCTTTCTTCTCTTTTTCTTTGTTTTCTTCATCATGGTTTACTCTATCGATTCACTTGATAAGTTCAGAACCGATTTTAATATTCTATGTTGGGTTGTATTAGAAAATCCAACTTTTCCTTCTAATTTCTTCTCTCTTGCTGAGGGTCATTGGTTTCCCTCCATCTTTATTGTTGAATGTGGTTTCATATGTCCTCCTGAGACCCTATGTTTGGCGTTTTGTCAATATTTTCACATTATACCTACAAGTGTGGCTCCCAACACATGGAGAATTGTAAATGTAGTTTATATATTAAATCAAATTTATGGAACCCATCTAGGGATTTCAGAAATCATGTTTTGTTATAAGTGGGTAACTAATGATACCACCTTTTATTTGAACACTAGGGATGTTAGTAAAGCTTTGGTAGTTAATCTTCCTGACTCTAATAGGGATTATTTTTATCATGATGTAGTTGTAAAAAATTGGAAACATGCCCCTTTAGTTGGAGGTGCCAAATACTAAGGACCTAGATGTCCGCCCTTTGTTAATGGAATAGGTTGTTTTATGTTAGAGTAAATTTGCCCTGTTTATGTTTGATAAAATGTCATACTGACTATTGTTTTATAAAGTTATTTGTAATTGAGCAAAAAATGAAATGCCCTAAAGAGAGTGAAGTAAATTTGAAAGAGTTGAAGTTTATCTGGGGACTTCACAAAGTAGTTGTTGAGGAGCACGTTAGGTCTGCTTCTTGTTTGCTACAGTACAAAAATATTGTTTCCTCCTTTATTTTTACGAATATTGCTTCTCCTTCTCTGGTAATTGATCTTGACGCAGAGATTGTTGTTGATTCTGATACTCCTCTATTTGAAGTTAAGAAGAAGTGGAAGTTTCTTAACCTCTACAGTGGTGCTGCTTCTGGCTCCTAATCTTCTATTATTGAAGGAACCAAGAAGAAAACAATGGATGCTATGAAGCCCGCAACCCCCAAGGATGCTATGAATCCACTAGCTTTCAAGGATCCAACTCCTAAAGAATTGGCTCCCAAGGATGGAGCTCATACAAAGGTTGAATTTCCTCTGAGGAGGCTTTGGATAGGGACTACAGAGAAACAAATTGACCAGATGGCCAATCAACTATCCTTGGTTGATTTTCTTTCTTCTGATGATGCTCCTCCATCAAACCTTATTCCTGGTTTAGCTAGGAAGTTAATCAAATCTGGTACTCTTTCAGACTATAGTGTTGTGGATACCAAGCTCCCTAGAACAAGGGTTTCTCAGTTGGCTACTCTGAACCTTGCATCAGGAAGAAGTTTCCCTTTTCTTAATTTGGTTGTCTTTTATATCTCTCATATACTAATTTTTTATCTTCATCATTTACAGTTTTTGGTACACTTAAATAATATGTTAGAGAAGGATGATGCAATCAAGGCTTCATCTTCTTAAAATGAGGTGGAGGAAACTTTATGAGGTTTGAAGAAGTCTTTGCTTGAATCTCAACAATCTTTAGAGACTGAAAGGACCACTTGGGTAGAGAAACTGAAGATAGATAAAATTTCTTGTCAAACATCTGATACAAATGCCTTTGAAGCTGAGCACAGGATCAAGGAAGCGGAGTCCCAAAAAGAGGAAGCTCTGATCAAGGAAGAGGAAGCTCTGCGCCAGAAAGAGGAAGTTGAGCGTAGGACAAAGACTGCTGAGGAGCTTGTGTACTATGCAAGAGCTAAGATATAATCTGTTGTGAAGGCCTCCTTCAGTGATGGTTGGGATAAGGAATGGAAAAAAGCCATTTATGATGCTTCTTCTCAAATTGAGTATGTGAAGCAAAAATGATTCAGAGATGGTTAGGTTACTGCCCCTCAAGAGTTGAACACAAATGGAGATTCTAAACTTTTTCAGAGGTATATTCATTGTCCTCCTCCAGTCATAAAAGATGAGGTTGAAGATGAAACTACTTCTAAATAGTATTCATCTGTGGCTGAGTCTGCTACTAAACAACCATAAGTCCATGAGTCTTCTATTCCTCCAGCTGAACAAACTGAGTAACTCCAGCCTGCGGCCCCTTCTTTTGAGAAGAGCAAGAAGATTGAAAGTGATAGGGAGAAGGTGTAATGTTGTTTGAGATTTTTCTCTATTCCTTTTATTATTTCTTTTTCCTTTGTTTTGATTGTACTTGAACTCTTCATTATCAATAAAAGATTTTTTTGCTTATTCTCGTATCTTATGGACTGTACATGTTTTCTATTCGTGTTTGTTGATTGGTGGTTATTTCTTATTTCTAGTCTATTACGAAGATGGAACAACTATCGTCTCATGATACCGAGCCACTGAGGAAGTGCAATTCTTTTTTCAAAGCAAGTCACGCAGACTTGTCCGAAGAAGAGATCACTCAGTTGCTCGGTGATGATGCCTCAAAATAGGTTAAATAATCCTATAAATATTTGAAGTACTTACTTGATTGGGAGGTAGCAAATAATGTTACCTATTATGAAATGATAGAAGAAATTCAAGAATAATATAAGGAATCCACTACGCTGCTGCATCAGAGCTATAAGCAGAAGTATAAAAGTTTGAGTGCAGATTGAGGCTTTGATAAATTTATCTCTGTTTATAATAAAAAGGTATCTTTACTTAAGATTGAAATTGAAGAAACTAGGACTATTGTCAAACTCCTAGAAGAGGAGAATAATAATTTGAAGGATGAAGTGAATCTTCTGAAGTCTTCTTCTGGAGATGTTGCTACTACTACAGATGAAGGTTACTCCTTTTTATAAGCTGAGAATGCCACATTGAGAGATGAATTGGAGGCCTTGAAAAACATTAATTCCTCTTCTTCTTCCCGAGCTAGAAATAGGGTTGGCCGAGAAACCACAGAGGAAACTAGGACTTAACAGGCCCTTGCCAACCAAGCTTCACAGTTAAAAGCAAAGGACCGAGCTATTGCTGAGATGTCTTAAAAGCTGCAAACTTTATCTGACCAATTATCTACTCAATCTTTCCAATTAGAAGCTAAAAATGGGGTATTGAAGAAGTTGCAATCACAAGTTGATAGATTGACTTTTTAATTTCATAAACAACCTAGAGAATTTTGGATGGGTGGGCATAATGAAGATTTGGGACATTATGATGATAGACTTCAATAGGCCCAGAATGAGTCCTGCAAATGGGGTTGGATAAACACTTTAACTGTGATGAAGGTGGATGGGAATGACTGTCTTTGGGATTGGTATGATCCGGGATTGCTACAGCTTGACAATCCTCCATTTAAGTTGGATTTTAATTAGGTACCTGTTCACCGTATTCCCTAATGCTTGATTTCCATGTACTTGGGGGACTACAAACTGGATGATGAACTAGAAATCGTTCGACCTCCTCATTTTCTTGACCATCCTAGTAGTAGAAATACCAGGATGATTCGAAACCTTGACTTCATCAACTCTCCTTTTACTTTGAATGATCCTCCAGCTGGCATGGTGTGACAACCCAGCTTTTTGTATCTAATTTGGTTAGATACACCCAATTAAATTAAAGCGGAGTGTCAATATGTTGGCATTAGAAACAAAATTTATATAAATGCAGTAAAGTGAACATGTACACTCTCATATGTGTAACTAAATCATATAATAACAACTACAACAAGTGAAACCAACTCATGACTATTAACTGCAATAATCCATCAGTAATCTCAAACTGAAAATATAAAATGCCAATACATGTTGCCCAACACAAAATGGGAAAGAATAATACAATAATTCTCTCAAATGCCAAGTATAAACAACGTGATATTAATCTCTGATACCACCCTCAATAAAAGAGAAACAAGCGATATAAATTAAAATAGAATAACTCCACAGCTACAGGAATCCTATGATTGATATGATCTGATTAAGCTCTATAGTCTATTGTCCATCGGGACGAGGACCTCTCATATATTATATTTATATAGGAGAGGAGCAAGAAGCAAGATAGACGAACGTCAAAGCAAGAAAACAATCTATAATATTATAAGATGTACTTATAATGAAAGCACACTAGTCATTACTCGTCTCCGGTAATTAAGTTGTTCAATTACCCAACCAATGTTCCTATGTCGTGACTACCCAACCCAAACTCGAGTAACGTGTAGTCTCATATCGTATCATGATTAATCATTATTAATATCATTTCAGTATTTGACATATCAAAATATTTCCTTCAAGTATAATATCAAATGCATCGATTCGGGATATTATTTTAAGACACAAGCATAATATCTCACACAACAAGTCATATCGGGTCACTATCATTACCCGGGAGAACAATTCGTAACACTAGGACTACACACGAATACTCCCCAATATTACGTGGCAAGGGCAATCATACTAAGTCCTAAATCACATGGTGTTTCAAGGTCTTTCTATCCGACCCGCATTACAACCATGTGTCCGGTTCCGGTGGTTTATCTCCGACACGGCACTCAAGCGGAACCTAACCGGATCAATCACAAAAAATCGCATTCAAAATATGCCTACGTCAATCAGAGGACTAGTCTAGTGTATACTCGACAATATACATGTAAAATAATTTCACGCTTATGTATATATACAATCGTGTCAAGTCTTTTACTCGAGTTATACTATAGTCATTATTTATAATATGACATAATTTACATCATTAATTTATTAATTCAACATCACATTATTTCAAGTTTATATATCCCTAATAACCATAAGTATGAGATCAAGTTAGGATATTAGGCACAACACCACAATTATCTTACTAACAACATGAAAAATATTATCACTCTCATTTCAACAACATGTTGCCCAGAATTTAAAATGCATATTCGAGGCTCTTTCGATCCGTTTTAGGAAAAACTTAAAACTACAAAGTTGTTCGGAACATGATTTTCTATAAGGACAAGCGAGCACTATTCCATAGCCTGCATAAAACATACCCGAAACTAATATATAATATTCTCCCCTATTTTGAGTAACTTTCTGCCTTGAATTTTAAAATGCCGATTTGAGGCTTTTCGATCCGTTTTTAGAAAAACTTAAAACTACAAAGTTGTTCAGAACGTGATTTTCTACCAGGACAGGAGAGCACGCTACCGTAGCCTAATTAAAACAGATCCAAAACTAACATATACAGTTCGGACCTGTTCACGACAACTTTCTGCGCAGAATTTTAAAAAGCCGATTTTAGGCTTTTTCGATCCGTTTTCGGAAAAACTTAAAAATACGAAGTTGTTCAAAACGTGATTTTGTACAAGGATACGTGTGCATGCTACCGTAGCCTGATTAAAACAGAGTTGAAACTAATATATACAGTTCGGACCTGTTTACGACAACTTTCTGCGCATAATTTTAAAACGTCGATTTGAGGCTACTTCGATCCGTCTTTAGAAAAACTTAAAACTACAAAGTTGATCAGAATATGATTTTCTACTGGTCAGCGAAAATGAAACATCCATTTTCAGAATCAAAACAGCTCAAAACAGTTTTTTTAATATGACGATTTACTTAATTTCATAGATTTTTAAAATTCAAGAGGTTGTTCTACATCTCAAACCCTATAATGATGTCATTGCATTTGATTCTACATGGATGATGATCCTAATACATTGCATATCATTTTTAACATCAATTTCATATTAATTTAGGGATCCAAATACATGTTCATGTGAAATTTCATTATAGATACATAATATACACATATAGGTTATTAACTTGCTTTGGATTGTATGGAGAAGTTGAATCTTCTTGAAATCCTCTTAAAATCCTCTTAGATTTCTTCTCTTCTTACTCTCTCTCTCTCCCTCTCTACCAAACCCTAGCCCCCTTTGTAAAATGATAAAATGAAGACTTCTTCTCTTCTTTTCTATTTATACCTAGGGTTAGTTTATTTATAAAAATCTCATTGCCCCAAATTTAACCCTCTCGATTCTTTTACGCGTTAATTCGCTTATTATATTTAAGTCTCACATTCGTATCTCTATGAATTCATTTTAACTTTTCATTTCCAATCATTTTGAATATATATATTGACATAGTTTAATTTCCAAACATTTCGAATATATACGCTAGAATAGTTTTTTTTTTTCTTTTTTCAATTTCAATTCAATCAAAAATGCGGGGTATTACACATGGATCCTGTCTCTAAAGCTGAAGGAAAGTGTCCGGTAGAATGAACTTTTGTATTTTATTTTTCCATATTTGAGCAACAATATATAATCATTTAATTTTAATGAAAATCTTATTTTACGAATGGATCAACTTTTAGTTAATCTTTGAATGTCTGTGAATGTTTTTCTAGTGTTTTCTTAGTCTTTGACTATGAATGGATCAACTGTTTTAGTTAATCTCTAATTTTTCACCGATTCTATTGATATTCTTAGGATTATCCTAAGTTTTATACCAATTACCAATGCTTCACCATGGTTCTACTAATGTACTTGAATTTTATGGTAATTGCATTAGTTACCTTGGTTCCCAGGCGTGAGTGGAACATTTGTCCATCTTTTAGACCAGTTTAAATGAACATTTATCATCCGGGTCTTCATTAACCACGCATTTGGGATTTAGAATTTTGCCTTACGTGGTTTTTTACAACTAACTTTATTGGCGGCCTTGGTTGATACCGACCAATTTTGTTAGTGGCCTTTGTTGATGCCATCCAACTTTGTTGGTGGTCTTTGTTGATGCCGACCAACTTTGTTGGCGGCCTTTGTGAATGCCTACCAAATTTGTTGGTGACCTTTGTTTATGCCCACCAACTTTGTTGGTTGTCTTTGTTGACACTGACCAACTATGTTGGTGTCTTCGACCAACTTTATTGGCGTATTCATAATATTCATAAGTGCATAGCACTACTACTCCGATAAAGAAAAAAACAAAATAACCATTTTTCGAAAAGTCATGGTCTCATTAATATTGAAGTGAACTAAGTACAACATAACTACATTTAATGATAATATTTCTTCAGGTGCTCTACATTCTATGGGTTCTTGAATTCTTCCCCTTCCAAAGTCTGAATCCGATATGTGCCTCATCGCATAACTGTAGTAATATGATAAGGCCCATGCCAATTAGCTTCCAACTTATTATTCTTCTGAATCAATTTCTTCAAAATGTAATCGCCTTCTTTTACATTGCTCGGCATGACCCTTTTGTTGTAGAAACGTGCAGTCCTTTGTTGATATGTTGCATTCCTTAAAGTTTCATCTTCATGGACTTCTTCCAGCATGTCTAAATCAAATCTTCTTCTCAAATCGATGACTGGGGTATTGAAGTTAAGAAATCTATGCATAGGTAAACCTATCTCAACACGGATTACGACTTTAGTACCAAATACCAATAGGTAGGGAGTTTCTCCAGTAGCTGTTCTGAAAGTTGTTCGGTAAGCCCAAAGCACCGAATGCATCTCATTGATCCAATTTACTTTTGCATTTTCCAACCTTTTCTTTTATCTGTTCAGTAAAGTTATATTAGTTACCTCTGTTTTGCCGTTGCTTTGAGGATGGCCAGGAGCAGAGTGGATTTTTTAGACATTGGACTGGGCGCAATAACTAGTGAATTCGTCATTGTCAAACTGTGTGTCATGATCAGTTATAAAGGCATAAGGTAAGGCATACCTGCATATAATACTTTTCTAGATGAAGTGATAAACCTTTTCATAAGACATATTAATCAATGGTTCAACTTCCACCCACTTTGTAAAATAATCAATAACTACAACAAGGTACGTGAACCTTCCTCGAGTGGTTGGTAAAAGCCTAACCAAGTCAATTACCCACATAGAAAAGGTTAGGGTGAAGTGATTGGTGTTAAGAGAGCTTTTAGAGCCTTAAGTATACTGGAAAAACTCTGGCACTTATCACAGTTCTTGAAAAAATATGCACAATCTGCTCGCATGATTGGCCAGTAGTACCCTTGCGTATGTATTCTTTTTAACAACGTTCTTCCTGCTATATGGGCTCCACAAGACCCTTCATGAACTTCTTCAATCAAATCGTTTACCTCAACTGGATGCACACACCGCTATAGACCAACAGTTAATCCTCTTCTATACAACACACCACCCTCTAGCACGTATGTTGTAGCTTTTTATTTCAGCCTTTTAGCTTC
Organism: Sambucus nigra; assembly: GCA_949130495.1. NCBI lineage: Eukaryota > Viridiplantae > Streptophyta > Magnoliopsida > Dipsacales > Adoxaceae > Sambucus > Sambucus nigra. The sequence continues at coordinate 304,945,693 of OX422212.1, read as the reverse complement.
AAATAGATGTTGGAAGAATCCCATGTTCAATATATGCTCTTATGGGGTCCATCCAAGATGGCCCCATATCAACTGTAATAAAGTTGACCATTAGATCTTCATCAATTCTCCAATTAGCAAGTAGCTCAATCGGAATAGTTCTTTGTATCTCCGTTCTGGTTGTTGAAGCTAACCAAGCAAGTGCATCTACTCGGGCGTTCTCCAATCTTAGAATCCTAACCATTTGAACTGCTAACAAAGTGGCAATTACTTCTAAAGTTTTAGCTAAATATCTGGTCATCAGTTCTCCTTTCACTACATATAAGCTCAACACCTGATTTATAACCAACTGTGAATCACTGTACACCGCAACTTGCTCGGCGTTCAGTGATTTTGGTAGATTTAAGCCAATAATCACAGCTTTATACTCTACCTCATTATTAGAGGCTTAAAATTGGAATCGTAGAGCGTACTCTATGTCAAGATCATCTAGAGTATTGAGAATGATTCCAGCTCCACATCTGGTTGCACAAGATGACCCGTCAACATACAGACTCCATATGGGCATATCATTGTCAAACACTTGGTTTGTCAGAGTCCCTTGATGGAAGATTTTATCTTATGCCTCCTTATTTTCCTCTTCATATTCTGTACTCCACTGGGCAGTTCTGGTTGGTCTCTTTCTATAATTTTCCTTATTTGGAGTTAGTCGGGCATTTCTCCAGTAGGTCTGCATACTCCTACATGTTGCTAGGCTAGAGTCCCTTGTTGCTTAGGGACCTCTGTATAAGTGAACTCTGCAATAAAATTAGCCACATCTTGACTTTTTAGAGGAGTCCTTAGTTCAAACATAATGGCATATTCCTCTAACTCCACAGCCCAATACATCAGTCTTCCAGATTTCTTTGGCATGTGCAAAGCCTGCCTTAATGGTATGTCAGTGTAGATCTCTATGGTATGGGATTGAGAGTATGGCTTTATTCATCTACTAGCTTCAATTAAAGTCAGTACCAATTTCTCCAGTCTGGGATATCTCACTTCTGCTCCTCGGAAAGACTTGCTAGTGTAATAAATTGTCATTTAAATTACATTTTCCTCCCTAATCAAGGCAGAGCTAACTGCTTACTCAGATACCGCCAGATACAAATACAACCTTTCTCCCAATATTGGTCGAGAAAGTAATAGTGGTGCTCCCAGGTACTTTTTTAACTCCAGGAATGCCTTTTTACATTCATTTTTCCATTCAAATATTTTTCTGAGTACCTTGAATAATGACAAACATTTATCCGTTGCTCTGAGCACAAACCTGTTGAGTGCTGCTATGCGCTCGGTTAGCCTTTGGACATCCTTTTTACAGGTTGGAGACTGCATTTCGATCAGAGCTTTAATCTTGTCTGGATTAGCTTCAATACCTCTTTGATTCACTATATACCCGAGGAATATTCCCTCCTGCACTCCAAAGACGCATTTGGTGAGGTTTAACATCACGTGGTGCTTTTCCAACTGATCAAATGTCTGGTTGAGGTCGGCAATATGATCAGTAGTTTTTTTTCTTTTAGTAGGCATATCATCCACATACACCTCCATATTCTTTCCTATCTGCTCCTCAATACTTTGTTTACCAGTCTCTGATAGGTAGCACTTGCATTTTTCAAACCAAAAGGCATAACATTATAGCAATAAGTTCTTCGGGGAGTGATAAAGGAAGTGATTTCTCTATCTTTTGGCTTCATTTTGATATGGTTATAACCATAATATGCATCCATGAAACTCAACAGCTCGTGCCTTGAAGTATAATCTACTAATTGATCAATTCGTGGTAAAGGAAAATGATCCTTCGGGCACGCGTATGCAAGTCAGTAAAATCTACGCACATCCTCCACTTGTTCTTCTTCTTCTTGGCCATAACTACATTGGCAAACCAATCCGGGTACTTCACATCTTCAATAAAGGAAGCTCTTTAAAGCTTCTCCACTTCTTCGTGTATAGTCTGGTTCTTCTCCAGGCTAAAAACTCTTCCCCGGTGCTTTGCAGGTTTGAATTCCCTATTAACATTAAGTTCATGACATAAAAAGTTTGGATTTATGCCTAGCATATCTTCATGACTCCAAGCGAACACCTATTTTCTTTGCCTCAAGAAAGTTGTCAACTCCTGCTTGAGAACTAGTTCCAATAATGCTCCTATTTGAGTTGGTCGTTCTTATTTATCATCATCCAGAACAATGCTTTATGTTACCTCCATCACTTGACCTTTTACGAGATCACATTCATCTTGTGGATCTAAGGTTTAAACCTCAGACTCGCTGTTCAGCTCAGGTGTATCTACCTAATAAGTGGTTGTTTTTTCATTATCTCTAGCATATCTTCATCCTCAGCAGAGGAATAGCAACACTCCCAAGCTACTTTCTAATCTCCTTTCACTACTCCAACTCTAAAGTTAGTCAGGAACTTTAAGCATTGATGAGTAGCGGAGGGTACAACTTCGAACTTTTTCAGACCAACTCTCCCCATGATCATATTATATGTTGAATGAATATTTTTGTCCATTACAAAAAATCTCACTTTCTCTGTCCTGTAAGATGGCCATGTCCCGATCAACGTGTCTAGTTTGATTTTCCCCAATGGACATACTTTCTCGCCTGAAAAACTAATTAGTGGCCTATGATATGGCTCCAGTTTGTTGAGTTTTAATCCCAGACTGTCAAAACAGGGATAAAACATAATGTCCGCCAAACTACCGTTATCCACCAATGTTCTTGCCACTCATAATTCTTTCATCCTGACTCTGATCACTAAAGTATCATCATGGGGATACAAAAATCTAGATAGATAATTTTTGAAAAAGCCGATCATAATCTTATCCTTGTTAACCTTTCTTGATCTTTCTTCTTCAGCGAGGTTGATTCGCTAAATATAGGAGCAAGCTTGAGCCTCATTGAGGTAAGCTTTTCGTTCTGCTGTATGATCTACTCCTTCGTTATCTCCACCTGTAATCATGTGACAATCAAAAGATCCAAAACTGAGTGTGAATACCTCTCATTTCTGTTGTCTAGGCTTCTTTGGAAGATCAGGATCATCTTCTAGATCATCGTCATAGTTCCTCTTCTTTTCTTCCCTGGGTTTAACTAGATATTTATATCTCTGTCGACCTCTGCCTCCATTTTCCACCCAATTTTGTCGATCAACAAATCTGTCCAACTTTCCTCTTCGGATCAGTGCTTCTATCTCATTCTGGAGGGCAATACAATGGTTGGTAGTATGACCGTGATCCTTGTTAAACTTACAATACTTAGACTTGTCCATCTTGTCAGCGGTTGACCTTAACTTTTCAGACCAACTCAAATCATCCTTGTGCTTAATTTCTCCGAACACATGATTTATATCTACTGTTAAGGGAGTGTAGTTAGTGAATTTTTTTAGCCTATCTAAGCCTTCCTTGCTCTTTGAACTCATGCGTTCGTTGTGATTCTTTTGCTCCTTCTTCTCTGACTTCCCTTCTATTTTTTCTTCCACCATTGCGTTTAAATTCTTATTGGCAGCCATAACTTCTTCTGCATTCATAATTTTTACTGCCTGAGCTATCAATTTTGTCATCATCTTCGGGGGATCTTTTGCCAAGCTATAATACAATTTGTTTGGGAAAAAACCACTCATGAGGGTAGTGATTGTAGTCTTCTCCTCGTAATCAATGACCTCCAACTTCTCATTGTTGAAACAAGTGATGTAATCCTTGGTACTTTCTCTTTCTTTCAGTATTACACTGAGTAAATGATCTACTAATTTCACTGGTTTTTCTCCAAAGCAAAAGTTACCAATGAATAGCTCGGCTAACTGTTGAAAGAAAAAAATTTCTTCCCAAGGAATACTATTGTACCAGATTTGGGCAGATCTAGTGATCGTTCCTGAAAAAGCCCTACAACTCATCTCATCAGGAACAACATAAATGTTAGCCGCTACTTGATTTTTCTCTATATAAAGAACTGGATCAATTTTTTCATTATATTTGGGAGTGACCACTGGAGCCTTAAACTTGGTTGGTGTAGGGAAATCTACAATGGTTTGCACAAAGGGGGATCCCTTGCTAAAACTTCTTTGCAGAGGATTTTGGGCCTTAGCCATTTCCCCCAACCTATCTTCCAAACGCTGAATAGAACCTTTTCAATCTTCACTATCAGCCCCAGATCTATGGGTAGCAGTTATTCCATGATGACTAACAGATCTTGTTGAGCTTTCTTCATGCGAACCTTCCTTATGACTGGATTTTTCATTTCGTCAGGTGTTTAATCTAGATTAGTCTAAACCTTCCCTTAAATCTCATGGTCATCGAGTATCTCTCGATGCAACCTTCAAGGCATTTCCCTTGGGTCCTAGACGATCGAGAGGAGAGGCCTTACTTTGCCTTTCTAAGGCACTTAATCTTTCTGGGACGAGAGACTATTTGTCAGAAAATCTAGTAATCCTGGTGGAGGAGGTTGCCCCAGGAAGGTATGAAGGATCCTTTGAAGTTCTGGAATGGCTATGCCCAACACTCCTAGAGGGCGACGGTGGCATAATAAATTATGCAGGAAATCCAACTTGCAGAGTTTGGGCTAACTGTCGCATGGTGTCCTACATAGCCTCTTGGCCTGGATAAACTAGAAAAAATTCCTGTTAAATTATTATTATTTGGTGGAGCAGAGGGATTAGGAAGAACTCCCTCATTTCTGGTACTTGATTCAAGAATTTCAGTCATGGATGGTGAGGTGGATGACTGAAAACGTTTAGTAATATGTTCCCATAGACAACACCAATTTATTGATGCAAAAAATTAAATTAGGCCTAATTGATTGATCACAGATAAACGTAAGTAAAATAAATAAGTGACAAGAGATTTTAGAGTGGTTCAGCTCAAAGCAATAGCTTACGTCCACTATTATGTATTAACTTCCTTGATTTTTTTTTTGGTCCCTTACAATGAGGGTGATATAATGTATTTATATCCCAAAGGGGGTCTTTATCGTTGTCATGTGAAAGGATGGAATGCCTTTAATTGTTAGGCATTTACATCAATACATAATGAGAATTAATTATATGAATGTTGTCGCCTCATAGGCAATACATGCTGTAAGACTGCTGCCGCTTGGTTGGATGTACACAATGGATTTTCGGTTGTTGACCGGTCAACCATGTTGGTCGGGCTTCCTTATTGGTCGGTATTTTCTTATCAAGCTGACTTGTACGTGTGACGCATAGGATGACACTGTTGGCTTATAATTGGTACACTTAGGATGGTAAATTTTGGTATCAATAGTTACCATTGATACTGCCATAGGTTCTACTAATGCACCTAGATTTAGATCTAAGTTTAGCACTAGTTACCAGTAGTATTGCCATAGGTTCTACTAATGCACCTAAATTTTTAGGTTTAGCATTAGTTACCAGTGGAGACCAAACATATATGGAATATGTGTCTATATTCCTATTTAGGAATTTTCACAAAATTCTTCCTCCATTTTTCTCACTTCAGATAAAACTTGTTGATTTTTATATAGAGTTTTATCCTTGATTTTTCTTAACCAAGGACTGAGGACTAAAATCCTATTTTGACTTGGGTTTGATTATTTTTTCGATCAAGACTTGGCTTTGATTATCTTGCCGATAAAATATTTCCATTGCGACCAGGTTTTGAATTCTTGCTGACCAAGTACTGAAGATGTGTTGTGGGGATCCATATCACCATACTCCAATAAAAAAATCAAAAAAATGGAAGAAGACAACTCTTTATTAATATTGAAATAAATGATTACAAAAGCTTTTGCTCATTAGATCATTGGTAGTAATTTATGAGATGCTCAACATTCTAAGGATTTTTAAATTCTTCCCCCTCCTAAGTTTCAATCCTATGTGTTCCTGGTTGGATGAATGCAGAGATAAGATAAGGTCCATGCAAATTTTCTTCAAGCTTGCTGTTCTTCTGAATCACCTTTTTAAGGACATAATACATCTCATTCAAGTTGGTCGGCTTCACCCTTTTGTTATAAAAACGTGGTGCAGTCCTTTATTAATAGGTAGTATTCCTCAGAGCAGCGTCTTCACATACCTTTTCCAACATATCAAGGTCCAAACTTCGCATTAAATCACTAATAGAGAAGTTAAAATTCAAAACTCTATGAGTTGGTAGGCCGAGCTCGACTTGTACCATTACTTTTTTTTCCAAACGCCAGCATGCATAGTGTTTCTCCTATAACAACTCTTGGAGTTGTTCCATATGCCTATAGAACTGAGTGAAATTCATTAATCCAATTGGCATTGGCATCATTCAGTCTTTTTTTCAGCCCATAGAGAAAATTTGTATTTGTCACCTATGTTTGCCCATTGCTTTAAGGATGACCTAGAACAAAAATGAAGCTTCTAGATCTTGGAATGGGCACAATACGCTTCAAACTCTTCATTATCAAACTACGTACCATGATCAGTGATGAAAGCATATGGTAAACCATATATGCAAATAATGTTCTTCCAGATAAACTGGTACACCTTCTGATAGGGTATGCCCACCATTGGCTCTGCGTCAACCCATTTGGTAACATAGTCCACAGCGACCACCAAGTATTTGAATATTCCTCTGGTGGTCGGTAATGGGCCGACCAAGTCTATCCCCTATATAGCAAACAACCAGGGTGAAGTGATTAGAGTCAGAGAAGCATGTGGGGTTTTGAGAATGTTATTGAACCTTTGTCATTTATCACAGTTCTTCGCAAAAGCTGTACAATCTGTCCTCATGGTCAGCCAGTAGTATCTGTGGGTGTTGATTCGTTGTAGTAACGACCTTCCTACCACATGATCTCCAAATGAACCTTCATCAACTTCCTATATCAAGTCCTGATTCTCTGTTGGGTGAATATGGGGCTATAAATTGATTATTAACCCTCTTCTGTATAGAATACCCTTGTCCAATACATACCTCGTTGCTTTATGCTTGAGCTTATTGGCCATTGTAGGATCTGGTGGAATAATTCCTTCCTCAATATATGCTCTAATGGGATCCATCCAGGATGGTCCCATATCTATATCAACGAAATTAACCATCAAATCTTCATCAATGCTCCGATTAGCTAGAATTTCTAATGGAATGGTTCTTTAAAGTTCAATCCTGATGGCTGATGCTAGACGAGCAAGTGCATTAGCTCGGGCATTTTATATTCTTAGAATTATGCTCATCCAAACAGTTGAAAACTTAGCTACGACCTCCACTGCCTTAGCAAGTTATCGGGTTATCAATTCTCCTTTGGCTCCATACAAACTCAATATCTGGTTCACGACCAGTTATGAATCACTGTGCGCCACCACTTGCTCAGCGTTTAAGGAATGACTAAATTTAATCCCACTATTAAGGCTTCATACTCTTCCTAGTTATTAGAGGCATGGACCTGTAATCTGAGAGCGCATTCAATATCAATTTCATCAGGGGTATTAAGTATGATACTTGCTCCGATACCTATAGTGCATGAGGATCCATGCACGTATAGATTCCATACTGTGATGTTCCTATCAAAGCCTTGGTTTGTCAATGTCCTATAATGGAATATCTTCATGGTTTCCTCCTCATATCTTTGGGCCATCTCTTGTATCCTTGACGATTTTGGTTGGTCGGTAGCTATTTTGGCTGAGCTATTCCCTGTTGGGGTCTGCTTGGCTGGTTGGTCAGTAACGACTGCAGTTGAGCTCTCCCATGTCGGGGTATGCTATGCCTAAAAGCCTTGTTTCTCAGGAACCTCTGGATAAGTAAACTATACAATAAAATCATCTACAACATGGCCCTTTAATGAAGACCTCCGCTCATATACAATATCTTATTCTCCCAGATCTACCGCCAAGTACATTAGTCTTCCCGACTTCTCAGGTTTTTGGAGGGCTTGCCAAAGTGGCATGTCAATATACACCACTATGGTATGTTCTTGGAAATAAGGTTTCATACATCTGGACGCCTCAATAATTACTAAGGCTAAGTTCTCCAAGCATGGATATGTGATTTCAGCTCCTCGAAAGGCCTTATTTGGGGTAGTAGACTGGTTTCTGGACTCCATTATCTTGTCGTTTTAAAGTCGAGTTCACAATCGACTCACAAGAAACTAAGTACAAATATAATTTCTCCTTCAAAACTAGTCGAGAGAGAAATGGGGATGATCCCAAATACTTCTTTAACTCTTGAAAAGCTTTCTCACATTCTTCATTCCATTCGAAGGTCTTCCTCATCACCTTAAAAAATGGAATACGTCTTTATGTTGCTCAGGAAACAAATCTTTTCAAAGAAGTTACTCGCCCAGTGAGCCTTTAAACTTTCTTCTTACTCGTCGGGGGATGCATTATAATCAAAGCCTTTACGTTATCTAGATTTGCCTCAATTCTCCTATGATTGACTATGTAGCCGAGGAACATTCCTTCTTGCATGCCAAACACACACTTGATCGGGTTTATCTTCACCTGATGTTTCTCCAACTGGTCAAAATTCTGACTGAGGTCGGCAATATGTTCAGAGGCTTTCTTTCTCTTTGTTAGTATGTCATCCACGTAAACCTCCATATTTTTGCCTATTTGATATTCAAAGACTTTTTCCACCAGCCTCTGATATGTTGAACCTTCATTTTTAAGACCAAAAGGCATCACATTATAATAATAAATTCTTGAGAGAGTAATGAAATCTATACTTTCCATGTCTTCATGTTTCATTTTTATCTGGTTATAACTAGAGTAGGCATCCATAAAGCTTAGCAATTCATGCCCCGATGTATCATCTACCAGCTGATCAATCCTGGGCAATGGAAAGTGATCCTTTGGAAAAGCTTTATTCAGATTTGTGAAATCCACGCACGTTCTCCACTTGTCATTTTTATTTTTTACCATAACAACATTGGCCAACCGTTCCGAGTACTTCTCATCTTCAATAAAAGAAGCTTTTTGGAGCTTCTCGACCTCTTCCTGGATGGCTTGATTCTTTTCCTAAATGAACACTCCACGTCTCTACTTCATCGGCTTGGCATCCTTTTTGATATTAAGCTCGTGACATGAGAAATTAGGATCAATCCCAGGCATATCCTCGTGACTCCACCTAAACACGTTCTTCTTCTGCTTGAGGAATGTCACCAGTACTTGTTTAAGAACAATATCCAGTGTCGAGCTGATTTGAGTAGTCCTTTTTGGCTTATCCTCATCTAGTATGACGTTCTCAGTAGCTTCCATAATTTAGCCTTTAACCAGTTCTGTTTCCTCTCTTCGATCTAAGGTTTCAACCTCATATTCATTATTGGTCTCTAAAGACGTAATTCCCTATATTTTTATGACTCTAAATAATTATAGGAGTTATATAATTAATTCAGATTTAAATTAATATTTACTAGCGTGACGTGAGTTAGTAATTATTACTTAACGAGTATAGTAAAAATGTGATACGAAGTTATTAAAATTATCACGAGTGAATAATACGATAGTTATAGAAATTAAGTTGGGATGCGCATAGTAGTCGTGTCGGGACTAATTTAATGGAATAAAAAGTAAATTAATACTAAGTCACCCGTATGGTCATTTCAAGTGAGCCAATGTGTCCAGAAGGGTTGAGATATTTAGAGAAGTGTACCCGGGGGTTTAGTTTGGATCTCGGGACGATTTTAGGCCTAATAGGCAACCTAGGAGGGCATTTTGGTCATTTTCATTTTAGGACCTTAATTAATGACGAAATTATCAAGGCTATATCAGATGGTGCGTCGATGAAGTTAGGGTTTTGAGAATCAAAAAGTAAGGAAAACCATAGGAAGAAGAAGAAGAAGAAGAAGAAGAAGAAGAAGAAGAAGAAGAAGAAGAAGAAGAAGAAGAAGAAGAAGAAGAAGAAGAAGAAGAAGAGAGCTTTCTAAGGTGTTCAAGGCAAATAACCACCCATTTTGCACCTCCACAGCCACCAAAGCATAGATCGAAAGAAGAGGATCGTTCCTATACCACTCGTATTTGTCGGATCAAACCTGTAACTTTAAGTCAAGTATCTATCTTGTTGGTCTTGTGTTGATACAAACATCCATGTTAGAATAGGAGAAACAATGATATGTTTTATGGTGATTTAATATGGGAAGACTAGAATTCGCATATTTGAGTGGAAACCATGTTAGGTTGATATCCTGATTACATGTAGAACATTAATCACGAATTTTAATGATACATAGAGGAAGAAATCTGGAAAATATTATGTAGTGCTTAAAAGAATATGGTAGACTATGGTTTTAGACAAAATCATGAATTATACCCATTTAATGATGATTCCTTAAGGATTTAATCAAGTAACTATGTTAGAAGTTGTTCGTAGCTGTTACTATAACTTTTGTGATGTTTGGTTGGGAGTTTGGGATGAATTAATATAGGTTTTTAGGATTAAAGTTATTGAAACCCGTAGGTAAAAAAACATGCAGAAATTGGGCCAATATCTGATCGATTGATCGATCGACTCAAGAATGTCGATCGATCGCTCGACTATTCCCATCGATCGATCGACTCCTCCTGGAATTTGAATCTCATTTTCTTTCAATGTTTAACACAATCCTAACATATAAGAACCCTTAGAGATAATTTAAACACGATAATGGAACTTGGGAAGGACCAGTAGGGTTGTGGGTAAGGTTCGGGTAATGCAATTTTATATGAGATTTAACTGTGGGGTCACGAGGGTATAAAATGGTTTATGATCGTGTGTGTGATGAATTGGACGTTTTGAAAGTTAATGACAACTTAGGAAAATGGGAGATCAAGATTACATCTACTGGTATTATACATATCAAAATAATACACTTCGAGGGACGAGAAGTATTCAGGAACTTGCGGTAAATGAGAATATAAAAGGGGGAACTAATTATACGTAGGATTTGGGTGTTACGTTCCATGTATGGTTAGAATATTTTATGGGTCGTGGGTGTACCTATATATATATATATATATATATATATATATATATATATATATATATATATATATATATATATATGAGTGTATGTATATATATTATGTGAATGTCTGTGCTTAATCATACCCGCGCTACTTGCTATCACGGAGGTCTCTGCGCCAGGATAGTCTTATTCTGATGTGACCTTTATGGGGAATATGGACTTGTACCCTAGTGCATAAAACCTTGGTACAACCTATTTGTGAGTGGTAGAGCAAACGGTCCAAAGAGACGTGAGGGTATGTGCTGACCTCGTAGTGACTTGGGACTATGATTCACCTCCAATTTATGTGTTTTGTGTTAACACAGTTCGGGGGTGATATGGACTAGTATTTCCCTTATTTGTATGAGAGGTACATGAACCTAATAGCAAAGTATGCCTTCACCATAATTTATTATTGGGGTTCCTTATTAGTATGTATATACTAAATGATACATATATGTACTTATGATTCATCTATTGTGCGTGTAAGTAGATAAAATTGTATAATGATATTAAATAATTGAAGTGTTTGAGAACTTAAGGTCGTATTGAGATGTATATACCTGACTTGGTAAAATTAAGAAAGTAATCATGTATAAATTATATTTATGCGGTCACGTGAATATGGATTGACGAGGGAAGACTGGGTTTAAACTGGTTAATTGGGTTAGTATCATCTAGAATAATTTAGTAGTACGTTAGGCGTGCATACTAAATGAGAGGTGAGAATTCCCAAGTGAGGGCAAAGTGACTAACATGTATGGAGTATCTTCTTGTAAGCATTGTAAATACTTGTTGAACTGCTTTACAACTATAACTATCGATCTTTGACCTATTTCTTGTCATATCTTCTTTCTCTTATGTTTATATATATATATATATATATATATATATATATATATATATATATATATATATATATATATATATGTTTTAATAGGTTCCCATCTACAGGGGCATCAGACTTGGATCGCTGGATTGTTTGACGTGGTGCAGCTAGTGTGGGAGTTGCAGGTTCTTATATTTAGATGACTTCATTCTTGTTATCTCAGCTCTTCATTTAGTGACGTTAGATATGGCATGTGTCACCCATTCTTAGTTTCCATTTAGTTCAGAGAGACATTGTACTTATTTATTTTTTCAGTATTCAGTTTGTCGTTGGGATTGTTCTAACTATTATACTGTCCTTCAATTTGAGATATTCTATTGGGAATGATTAATCTAGCCTGCTTGTTTCAATTGGATTGTTTGGTATTCGTTATTATATTTATGTTCGTTAAAATGGTATATGTTTAATAATTCATATTGTTGGGACTTAATTCGTATAATTAAATATTTTGACACTTAGCTTAATTATTTATTACATGATAAATAAAGAAAATTATTTTTCTACAGTGATGCTAAGAATGAACCAACCGGATACCTTGTTTTAATTTAATAAATGACTGATCACGTAATATTTAATTAGGTGGGGTGTCACAATATCCACTTGTTAAGTAGTGGTCTTCTTCAGTTCTTCCAGAGCTTCTTGCTCAGCAAAGGAGTAATAACATTCCCGGGGTACCTTCATAACACCTTTTACAACGCCTACTCCAAAGTTGGTCGGGAACTTCAAGCATTGATGGATTGTGGATGGAACAACTTCAAATTTCTTAAATCCTACCCTTTCCATGATCGCATTGTAGGCGGATTGAACATTCTTTTCCATCACAAAGAAATATACTTTCTCGGCCCGACTTGACGGCCAGCTGCTGATCAACACTTCCAACTTGATTGTTCCCAAGGGATATACTTTTTCATGAGAGAAGCTGATCAGGGGCCTCTGATAAGGATACAATTGCCTATGCTTCAAGTCCAATTTTTTTAAAACAGGAGTAGAACATGATGTCTGCGATGCTCCCGTTGTCAATCAATAACCTGGAGATTATTGCATCTTGGATTCTGAACTTGACTACCAGGGGATCGTCATGGGCATAAAGGACTCCAGAGAGGTCATTATTGGAAAAAATAATCACTAACTTATATTTGTTGACCTTCCTCTACCTATCTTCCTCAACTAGATTGATCCACTAAATATAAGAGCAAGCTTGAGCCTTATTAAGGTAAGATTTTCTTTCAGTAGTATGAGCTCCTCCTCCAGCGTCTCCACCTGTAATCATTTCATAATCAAAGGAACTAAAACTAAGCATAAATACCTCACGTTTTGGTTGCCTGAGTTTCTTGGGTATATTGGGATCATCTTCTTGATCATCTTTATGAGTTATCTTTTTCTCGTCTCTGGGCTTGCATGGACATTTTGACCTTCATCGAGCTCCTATGTCGTCATGTCGATCAACGAACTTATCCAGTTCTTCTCAACGGATTAGGGTTTCAATCTCATTCTGTAAAGTAATACAATGATCCTTTGTATGTCCATGGTCTTTATGAAACTTGCAGTACTTGGACCCGTCCCTCTTCCCAACAGGTGCTGTTAACTTCGCAGGCCATCGTATCTCCTTATTATGCTTGATTTCCTCGAAAATATGGTGAACGGCCATATTTAATGGAGTGTAATTATTATACTTCCTGAGCCTGTTATCCTTCATTTTCATCGATTCCTTCTTCTCCTTTTGATCCTTCTTCTTAGTTTTAACCTCAAGCTTTGTGACCGAGCTCTACTTTACTACCATTGCTTCCTCAACATTCATTATCTTGGATGCTTTGGCAATCAATTCAATTATAGTCTTGGGAGGATCTTTGGAAAGAGTGTAATAAAGCTTCTCGAGAAGTTAATCCACTCATAAGAGCAGTGATAGTTGTCTTCTCCTCATAATCAATCACCTCCAACTTTTCATTATTGAAGCGAATGATGTAGTCCCTGGTACTTTTTCCTACTCGATGTCTCACGCTTAGCAGGTGAGGTACTCTCTTTATCGTCTTGGCCCCAAAGCAGAAATTACCAATGAACACCTCGACAAGTTGGTGAAAATTAATAATTTTCCACTGAGGTAGGCTATAGTACAATATTTGGGCCTGACACGTTATGGTACCTGATAATGCCCTACATTTCATCTCATCAGGGACAATATAAATGTCTGTTGATTCCTAATACTATTCTATGTGAAGAACAGGGTCAGTTTTCCCATCGTACTTGGGCATAATAACATAAGCTTTGAACTTTGAAGGAGTAGGAAAATCCACAATATCTTGAACCATGGGAGACACTTTCACAAAGCTTCTTTGCAAAGGGTTCTTCACCTTCAGTATTTCTCCCAACATGTATTCTAACCTCTGGATTGATCCTTTTCATGCATGATTACTCGAATTAGATTTATGCAATACAACCCTGCTATTCCGACCAACTGTCTGTGATGATCTTTCCTCTTAAGAGGACTGCTCAGCATGGATAAATCATCGGGCGCATGATCTGGATTGGGCCGAGGCCTCATGTTGGTCAGCTAGTGGTCAAGTTTGCCTCGACCATGCCCTGTGAATATTTTTATTCCCTTTAGGTCCCGGATGATCAAAGGGCGATGCTCGGCTGAGCCTTTCTAAGTCACTTATCCTTTTAGGAGAAAAGGAATGTTCATCATTTGGCTCTGATGTCTCGAGGGATGAACTTTATCCTGGACGATAAGATGTATCTCTGTAAGTCCTGGAGTGTCTATGGCTGCTGGTTCTTGGAGGTGGCGGTGGCATATTTATGTGAATAGATAAGGCAGGAGATTCGGCATGTATTGTTTGGGTCAATTGCTTGATCGTATCTTGCATGGACTCCTGTCCTTTAGCGAGACTATCCAAGATCCTGGTCAGATCATTATTTGTTGGAGGAATCGATGAAATAGGCGGATTATCCTCGTTTCTAGCACTGGACTCAGGCATGTCAGTCATATTTGAGTTATCGTAATTGAATGTGAGTGAAAACGTTTAGAAATACGTTCCCACATATGACGCCAATCTATTCATGTAAAAAACTAGAATAGGTCTAATTTCTTAATCATGAATAAATATATGTTAATAAAAGAGAGAGAGACAAAAGGCTTTTAAAGTGGTTCAGCTATAAGGAAAAGCCTACATCCAGTAGGTTTCTTATTGCCTTGCATTCTATTTTGCCTCTCGTGTTTTGAATGACTTGAACGTCTGCCCTTGGTGAAGGAATTAAAATGTACTTATAGCCAAGTAAGGAGATAAAGAGATGGAATATTAATGGGTGGAATGGCTTTATAAATTAGGTATTTATATCAGTACATAACGTCTATACTCCTCTTGACTGTTGGCGCTTTACTGATCCAGTTGGTCGCCCTTCCCACTGTTGGTCGACCTTCTTGGAGTTGGTCGACATTCTAGGTCTTGGTCGGCGATGCTATGACTTATTGATTATGATTCTTGCCGTGTAGGATGACACGTGTCCGTCTCTGGTTAGTCCACGTAAGTGGGTGATATTTGCTATCAACAATATTTTTTGCCAAATTATCGTATACCTTAAAGGAAATCAAACCCTACGAATCAACACAGTCAGGTGGTTAATATGTTTTCAATTAAATTGTTGTTTTTCGAATCATATCGCAGTGGTTGCTAAAAATCAAAATTCTTTTTGGGCAGGTTCTCATACGAAAAGGTTTCTTGGATGATTTAATCAATGTGTAGATTAAAGTGAAAATGATGATGCTATATGAATCTAGATTGTAGTAATCTGAATCCTGTGATTAACCCAGTAGAGACTGATGTAAAATTTTGTAGTTATAGAATGAAATTCATAACCGATTGAATGGAACCCGAATGAAAACCCAATTCAGAAATTGATGGATTATGATTGAAATCAATTGTGTTTAAAGGTTTGGAAGATGTTTAGAACCTAATTAAGAGGTTTATTTATGTTGAGAATGACCGTATTAAGGTTTGGGGTTGAACCAAAAAGCTTAGAAATTGTTAAGGGAGGAAAAACGAGTTGCGGAAGAAGCACTTTCACTGTCCAGATGGAGCGAACCGGTTCGAATTTGGAGGAGAACCAGTTCGGACGGTTGGGCCAACCGATTTGGGAGTCTGGCCGAACCTATTCGGGGTACCTGACAGTTTTAGTGTCTTTTTGAATTAATTTTGGAACTTATTTATTTAGTGAAAAATAAATATGGAGCATATTTCTCAACGATTATAGGTTGTTATATTTAGGATTAGGAGGGTGGGAAGCGTGTGACACATAATTAATGAATTTTGGGGAAAACAATCTAAAGTGTTTTATTACGAGCAGAGTGAATGTGTCCGGGCATAGTAGGGAGTGACACTACCTTAATAAATTAATTAATATGGAATTAATTAAATTAAGAGTCGGGGATTTGACTCGGATATTTTTAGGTTAGTGCTACGGGAGTTAAGCATGGATTAGACAGGTTTAATTTACTATATATATATATATATATATATATATATATATATATATATATATATATATATATATATATATATATATGTGTGTGTGTGTGTGTGTGTGTGTGTATATATATATATATATATATATATATGTGTGTGTGTGTGTGTGTGTGTGTGTGTGTGTGTGTGTGTGTGTGTGTGTGTGTGTGTGTGTGTGTAATTTATAGATATATGTGTGTGATATATATAGGAATATATACACCTCTAGTGCTATCATGGGAGGTTGCACGATGTGGGTGAATCCCCTCACTAGTGAATGCAGGGAGTGTATAGTACCCGGTCATATCCCCTCATATTTTATTGTGTGGTTTATTTTTTCGAGGTGAGACGTTTTTTATATGATTTGGCCTCACGGGGGGAATATGACCACCTTCACTAATTTTGTAATATTTTTACCCAAGCTCGTGGGTGAATCTGATTTGAGGTAACCGGGTTAGAGTGAGCATACCTGGAATATGATAGCATTTTATTGAAAGCATCCATTGATTTATTTCTCGAGAATCGATGGATATTATACGCGACATGTGCGTGAATGTTGTAGTATACTAGTACGCATATAATATGAGTATATAATTATATATAAGATTAATGTATAAGTGTGGATGTGTTTCTTATATAACTAGTGTGAAACTTATACGATTAAAAGGTGTTTCTTATATAACTAGTTTGAACGTTATATGATTTATTAAAGTTAAATTGATTAATAAGTTAATGAGTAGATAACTTAAAAATCAAAGTAAGAATACTCGGGTTATAGTAGTGCAATAGAAAGAGGTGTAATAAGGCTAGTTAGGTGGCGTAGTGTAACTAGTAAGGTTAAAAGGCAAGCATTAGATGAGGGACGAGTCATACCTCAAGAGAGTGCGACACTAGCGTAAATATGAATAGTGTCCATGCATATTTGATTAATTGCAATTTAACTTCTTCCTAAATATTTTCAAAAGGTTTTACTTGGGCTCTTACCTGTATCAAAATCTTTTCTAAAACATTTTAGGTGTCCACCCATAGGGATGCCCACCTTGAGGATTCCATCCAGGGATGCGTAGCTGCATCTCGTGTGGAACTTATAGGACTTTTCTATAAATTCCTCCCTCATTTATTCCTAGTGTAGGTAATTTACTTCAGTACTCATTTGGGCATGTCACCCTTCAGACTATTTCAGTATTTCGAGTTTATGGATTAGATTTTGTGTATCTAGTTCATTATTTCAGTTTATTGTTGGATTTTATTATTGAATCGATAGTTGATTCGGTCTTCTTTATTCATATTATTTATCTGTGTTGGATTTAGTTATGAGTTTGTGTGGATTGTTTAAATTATTATTTATTTTCGCATGCTGTTAATTAATTTAAGATAAAATTTGGCACCGGTTTATTTCATTACTAGGTGGTTAGTAACTTTAAAAAAATTGTTTCCGACAGTGATTCTAAGAATGAGTCACATGAGACCAACGTTTTATTTTAGAAGAGGGCTAGCCACCCGGTACTTTAATAAGCGAGGTGTCACAAAAGAAGAAAAAATGATGATTTTAAAGTGTAACACGAGTTGAGGAGAAACCCCAAATTTTTTACTTCGGATGAAAAAAAGGAAAGGGTAAAATAATGTGGACATTTATAAAATGTTAAAACACATTAATATGAACTCGGATGACATCGAGATAATTAAAGAGGGTCCGGATGTTGCGCCCCGACTTAATTAAGTTAAACTCATCGTTTTATTTCGATATAAATTGCCTTTCACAATGCTTTAATTTAAATCTCTCAGGAAAAATAGCATAAGATTTTTTTTTCAAAGGCAAGTGTAGATGAAAACATAACTACCTTTACATGTAACTTATAAGTACCATACAACTTTACATACCCAATATCCTTAGTTTAACATTTACACAAAAAGCTTCTTGACATTCAAACCATATTAGATATTCGTCACTCCCCCATTTTAAGATCCTAACTTGGCAGTGAACTCAAAATGATAAGCGTACCTGAAACAAAACATTAAAGGAGTGTAAGCTATAAAGGCTTAGTTAATGACCATATACCACACATATAACAAAATTGAATAACCATTTTTATTTTTTTCTAATGCTATAACCCAACAAGAATTGTGAAACTCTCGCAAGCCTGGACCCTCTGCAGTCCAATTAACCCACCACAGTTATTGGGAACCACCCCGTCCCTTTATTAGGACCGAGTACACAAACCTTTAAGTTGGATTAACAGGACCGCCACATCCCGTAGGACCCATCACAGTCCTTAACATTAGATAAAGGACCCTCCAGAGTCCATAGCATTAATTAATATTGCTTCACATTTTTAATTATATGCATATGTTTCATAAATACCACATCACTCCATAAGTATTATAACACATGTATTCAACTACACATTTCCATATGAAAATATAAGCATTTATATTTCATAGGTAAGGTCACTCACCTTGGATTTGGTGCTAAGATTAATACCAAACTACTTCCTTGGTATGGTAGTAATAGCTGCTTCCCCACCTAACAAGTCAACGTCATTAGTATTTGAATACACTAATTAACATTAAACCTTGTAATACATAAC
Source organism: Sambucus nigra (assembly GCA_949130495.1). Lineage (NCBI taxonomy): Eukaryota > Viridiplantae > Streptophyta > Magnoliopsida > Dipsacales > Adoxaceae > Sambucus > Sambucus nigra. The sequence continues at coordinate 304,926,798 of OX422212.1, read as the reverse complement.
ATCCTTTGGTCAATAAGAAATAACTAAGGAGTAAATAAATATGGTACTTCACATTTCTATAACACCCAAATAATTAGGGTTCTAACACAATTTACGAAATTAAATTACGAATTCGCTAGACAAAGTTATGCCCATTTTATTACAACCTTTTCCAAATCGTTTCTCAAGAAAAACACCAATACAACTTCAATTTCCTAAAATTTTCATAACTTTTATAAATCATAACTTTGCATCATATTCCACCCAATATCATCAAACACATTAAATAATACAAAATTAATGTTTCATAATTTTTAGGGCTCATTTGCTATGTCGAGCAAAACGTCAAACACCTAGTATGCATTCTTGCTCCTTTAGGGCAGATTTTAAACCAAAACTTCAAACTATCACCAAAGGTTCATTCCTTGGTATTTTTATACAATTTTCAGATATGTTATACATGTATGAGTATATTTTATTATCGAACTTGAATCACTCAATTCCAATAAGTATTCCATGATTTATACCATTTTTAGCACAACTAGGTCGAAAAAGAACATTAAAGTATAACTTAACATTTTTAAGTATACATAACCTCCACCTTGAGTATAAATTATGGAAACATATAATAAAAATGTTTCAACATATATACACATCAAAAACCTGAATTTCCTAAGTTAAAAAGCATCATACGGAGGAAATTTAAATCATGTTAACTTTAAAGTTAACATTTACTATCCTAATAAACATTCTTACACATGTTTTTAAACCATCCTTGTTCCAACACAATTTAGCAATATGGGTATCATTAAAATATTTATCCAAATCAAAAATAAAAATATGCCAAGTGTAGAACTAATCCATGTGACCAACTTTAATAAAGAAGTAATTACCTTACGAGGATTTCTCGATTTATAGAAATTTTTCGAAGATTTCTTCCTTAACTTTCTTCTCTTTCTCTCTCTTTAGGAAAAACTCTTGTTCATGGCTGAATTAGCTGAACAAGTGAGTTGTTTTAATAAGTTTAAGTCGGCCAAACCATCACCCACCCTTTAACCAATCAAAAAACAGCACATGGTGTGCTAATAAGACAAATGCCACTTAAGGGATGGACATATTTGCCTTTATTTCGTACTTTTGGTATAACTTCTTGTACGAGCCTCTGTTTAACCCACTGTTCATTGTGTTATAACATTAATTCATATATCTACAACTTTCATAATTTGTATTTTTCTAAAATCATAAACTAGTACGCCTAATTTGGGCTTCGAATAGGAAAGTAGTAATTTATGAAAAATCTGAAAACTTTCACATTTGGCGACCAAACATTGCAAATTTCGTATCAACACCCTAATTTACTTTTATAAATATAATCATGCATTAAAAAATAATTTATGATGCATTTAACCACATAACTAATCATATGATCTAAACATGGTATCTTCGATTATAAGCTTGATTAGCATCTAGTATAAATCACATATATCTCACATGAGCAGGCATCCCCTAAACATGATAACTAACATGTTTAACACATATAACCAATTTGTAACTTATAACTCATAACTTATACTTAATCATGTAATTAACCTTACTAATCATATTTTAGGGCCTTACAATTCTACCCCTCTTATAAAAATTTCGTCCTCGAAATTTAACGCATAAGGAACTTACCAAACTGAGGATATTGCTTCTTCATGTTATTCTCTCCTTCCCAGGTGGCATACTCCACATTCTGACTTCTCCACATCATCTTAACTAGTGAAATGGTTTTATTATGTAACACTTGCTCCTTTCGATCTACAATAGCAATGGGTTCCTCCACGTAGGTCAAGTCATCTTGAAGCTCTATCGGTTGTGAAATAAACATATGTGAAGGATCGTCCATATACTTCCGTAACATGGATATATGTAAAACATCGTGTATCCGAGACAATTCTGGTGGTAATGCTAAATTATAAGCTATAGCTCCAACCCGCTTCACTATCTCGTAAGGGCCAATGTACCTGGGACTTAACTTTCCCTTCTTCCCAAATTTCATAACCCCTTTCCAAGGAAAAACACGTAGAGTTACTCGATCACCTTCCTCAAATTTCAATTCCTTCCTTCGGTTATTTGCATAACTTTTCTATCTATTTTGTGCCACTTTCAAGTGATTATGAATAAGATTTATCTTTTCAGTAGTCTGCTGCATAATTTCTGGCCCAAGTAGTTTTCGTTCTCCTACTTCAGTCCAACACACTGGAGTTACGCATTTTCTCCCATACAAAGCTTCATAAGGAGCCATCTCAATACTCGAATGATAACTATTATTATAAGCAAACTCTATTAGTGGCAAGTGTTCATCCCAACTGCCCTTGAACTCCAATACACAAATTCGTAACATGTCTTCAAGTGTCTGGATCGTTCTTTCTGACTGCCCATCAGTCTGAGGATGAAAAGCTATACTAAATTTTAATTTAGTCCCCAAAGCTTGTTGTAAACTAGGCCAAAAGTTATAAGTAAACTTAGAATCTCGATCTGAAATAATAGAAACAGGTGCACCATGCAATCTAATAGTCTCATCCACATATAATTTGGCATATCTATCCATGGAGTATGTAGTTTTAGCAGGAAGAAAATGTTCAGACTTGGTCAACCTATCAATGACAACCCAAATAGAACCAAACCCTCAGAATGATTTGGTAAACCTACAACAAAATCTGTAGTAACATGTTCCCATTTCCACTCAGGAATAGGTAAGGGTTGTAGTAAACCACTTGTCTGCTGATGCTTTGTCTTCACCTGTTAGTAAACTAGACATCTAGCAACAAAATCTGCAATGTCGTGTTTCATTCCCGACCACCAATAACATTGTTTCAAATCTCTGTACAGTTTTGTTGTACCTAGATGCATAGCATATAAAGAACAACGTGCTTCCTCTAAAATTCTTCTTCTTAAATTAGGCACATTAGGTACACATAAACGGTTACCGTACATAACAATGTCATCATCACGAATAGAAAATTCCTTTGCTTTACCCTTTTTCATATTATATCTAACTTTCTCCAATTATGTATCTCCTGCATGCGCTTGTTTTATCCAGTCTATCAACGTGGGTCTAACATTTTGATGTGCTACTATTTCGTAAGACTCATACAAAGTTAATTCCACCCTCCATTAAAGCTAACTCTCTCAGTAGGTCAACTCGAATACAATAAATACAAGATACTATGCCTAGAGATTTTCTACTCAAAGCATCATCAACAACATTAGCTTTACCCGGATGGTGATGTATCGCGCAATCATAATCTTTTATAAGTTCCATCCACCTTCTTTGCTTCAAGTTCAAGTCTTTTTAAGTAAACAAGTATTTTAAGCTTTGATGGTCAGTAAAATTTTTACAACTAACACCATATAAGTAATGTCTCCAGATTTTTAATGCAAAAACTACTGCAGCCAACTCAAGATCATAAGTAGGGTAGTTGCGTTCATGTATCTTTAACTGTCGTGAAGAAAAAGAAATTAACTTTTCATATTGCATTAACATACAATCGAGTCCTTGATATGAGGCATCACTATAAATAACTAAACCTTTTGTACCCGTTAGGATAGTCAATACTGGAGCTGATGTCAACTTACCCTTAAATTTTCAAAGCTTTTATCAAAATCACTACTCCACAAAAACTTGTTCTCCTTCCTGGTAAGCTTAGTCAATGGCAATGCAATAGAAGAGAACCCCGATATAAACCTCCTGTAATAGCCCGCCAATCACAAAAAGCTACGTACCTCTGTCACACTAGTTGGTCTTTCCCAATTCATTACTGCTTCTACCTTCTTAGGATCAATAAAAATACCATCAGCATAAATAACATGTCCCAAACATACTACCATGTCTAGCCAAAATTCACATTTAGAAAACTTAGCATATAACTGCTTCTCTCGCAAGGTTTGTAAAATAATACGCAGATGGTGCTCATGTTCATCCCTACTACGAGAATATATCAAAATATCATCAGTTATGATAATAACAAAATAATCCACGTATGGGTGAAATATACGGTTCATCAAATCCATGAATACAGCCGGTGCATTGGTTAACCCAAATGGTATGACAAGAAATTCATAATGTCCATACCTAGAACGAAAGGTAGTTTTTTTTAGAAATGTCACAGTCTCTTACTTTCAATTGATGATATCCGGATCTGAGTTCAATCTTGGAAAATACTTTGGCTCCTTACAACTGATCGAACAAGTCATCAATTCGAGGTAGTGGATATTTTCTACGGATAGTCACCTTATTCAATTGACGATAATCGATGCAAAGTCTCATGGTTCCATCTTTCTTTTTCCACTACACCAAAATGGGTAAATTGGCACCCTTCCAGCGGTTAGCTTTGTCACTGTCATTGACCAAGACAAAAAATACACGTTTTTTCTGTGACAAAGACTTGTCACGATCAATGACCGTGACAAGTTCGTGACAAATTTCGCAGTAAAAAACCCTTGCCCCTCCTTTTTTTCCCCACCGATTTCTTCCCTCCTTTTTTTTCTCTCTCTCTCTACGCTGCTCTACATTTCCCCCTCTCTCTACTTTCAGGTTAGTGTGTGTGGTGGGTGGGGGCTAGGGAGGGGAGGGGGGTGGTCTGTGTGTGTGTGTGTGTGTGGTGGGGGAAGGGGTGAGGCAGGGTATGTGTCTGTGTGTGTGTGGTGGGGGGTGGGGCTGTTTGTGTGTGTGTGTGGTGGTGGAAGGGGGTGGGGCAGCGTGGGGGGAGGGGGCAGGGATGGGTGGGGGTGGGGTAGGGGTGGGGGCTGCGTGTGTGTGTATGTGTGCGTGTGTGTATATGTGTGTGTATTGTGCGTGTAATGTGCATGTATGTGCGTGTTTGTGCGTAGTGTTCCTTGTAAACGAATTGATTGATTATTAATTTTTTTATTAAATTAATATATGATTGCCCCTCATTGTAAATTAGTAAATTAATATATGATTAATTATGAAAGTAGGATTGCCCCTCATTGTAAATTAGTAAATTAATAATTGTATAGTTTAATTGATGAAAATAATGAATTGAGTAGATGAATTAGAAGGACTACGGGATACACATTTGTTGTTGACACTGTTGTTGGATTATATTGGATCGATGTTGGTTTGGTTAATTTTAAAAGTGGCATTACCACTGGATTATTATCCATATGAGGGTGTGATTTTTCAACTTTTTTTGAAAATTACTTTGTATATCGAACAATATATATATAATATGATAATTAAATGAAATATACTTGAAATTACATATAGTGCGCATATATACTAGCCTTCTAGTACTTATGCATATGCATTCAATCGGTTTAGACCCGTTCGAGAGTCATTACCCCTGTAATGAGATCCCTCGAATTGTCCCATTTGGACAGTTTGGGACTGCATAATTTATGTATAATATTCTTAGTGGCTTAAAGTTGTTACTTTTGGAGGAACTTTCTATTATAAATTGAATTTGAATTTGAAATTTATGTTTTGTTTATACTTATCCATGAATATACGCTGCTTACCTTTAATATGTGATTAGTACATAGTTATTTGGGGTGTCCTATTTGTGGAGAGGATACTGAATCTCTTCGTATATCCTTTAGCTCAAAAAATGAAGTGAGAATTCCCTTCATATCCGAACACTAAGAAATTCCATAATCCTATGGAGTGATGCTCTGCAAATTCCTTACAACCGTTGTGTAGCCAAACATCACCAGTTGAAGTTGTCAATTCAACTTTCCATACCCCCGCCACTTGGAACCTCTAGCAAAACATGGGAAAATATGGAAAGTGGAACTGACAACTTCAACTAGTGATGTTTGGCTACACAACGGTTGGAAGGAATTTGCGAAGCATAATTCCATAGGATTATGGGATTTCCTAGTGTTAAGATATGAAGGTAATCATATTTGACACGATTGCACTGGGTGCATTAGTTGGAAGGATGTTCCATATGAGCTCACATTAGCTGTTTGGGTGGCACTACAGGTAATGTATTTATATTTATATTTATATGAATATTTTAATTTTAATTTTGATTTCGATTTCGATTTCGATTTCAATTTCAATTTCAATTTCATTATATATTTACATTATATTATTCTGATTTAAATTTCATTTAATAAATTTTATTTATGATTGTGTTTGGTTAGGGATTTATGAAATCGAATCGCAACTCAATGTGAAATGAATTTCTTGCCGAATTCTTGTCTCTCTTTCTTTAACGGTAACTTACTTTGACTATGGATTTAGATTCTGTAATCGATGGATATGAATCGTTAAAGACTCGTCTGCACAATTTCGGTAGAATTTTTTTGCACTCGATGAATTTGAATTCTTTTAAGATTAGTCATGCATAATTTCGATACATTTTAATTTTTATTGTGAATGAATTATAATATTAAACTATGCTTTGTCATTTTTTTTCTTATTTTAGCATAATTCTATTATTATGAATATTAGCTTGTTGTTAGCCCACCCCTTATGATAATCCTGGCTCTGCCCTTGGTTATGCCACATGTTTATTTAAGTTTATTCGAAGGATTTCCAACATAAAGTCTCTTTCATTATCATGTTCTACCATGTTGGTAAGCTATAATATTTCTGCTATTGTTACTTGCATAAATGACTATATTTTTTAGATTTATTACTTTTCAATTCATTTATAAAATCTCTCTTGTGTAGTGTCTTGCAGTGGCTGATTCTTATAGTGGAACTGGAACTGGAAATTGGTGCTGGATTTTTTCAAAAGTTGGCCTCTTCTAGAGGTTCTTATCTTTGAAGTACGTCAATGGTTCATAACATCACTTCCAGCTAAATAGTTTGTATATTTGAGATAATTGATAGTGATGTTGTTTCTTCTTATATTAGAGTTTTTCATTTTGTTGTGAACAAATCGGGACATAGTGGTTGGAATGGTATGTACCTGATTGTTTGAGATCACACCTAAAGACAATCGAAATTACGGGATTGGGGTCGAACAATGGAGTTGAACAGTTGAGGTACTTTGTGGAGAGTGCCAAAGTTTTGGAGAAGACTATAATAAAGATGAAGGGTGGTGTTGAATAATTAAAGATTCCAAAGTGTTCAAAGCAGATGATTAGTAAAATAAGTAAATTAATAAGAACATTGAAACGAAAAAAATATAGCACGACGCGAAGTTGTCCTGTTTGCATATTGTTTCTATTTTGAATGTATATTTGCATTATCTCTAGTTTATTTGGATATATGATGTTTAAACATTTACAACGTTACTATAATAGGTACAAATATACTACTAGGCAGTGGCAGTGTCCATACTGCCCAACAAATTTTTTTTTCAATTCTGTCCAGAATTGTCACGGTCAATGATCGCGACAAGTCCGTGACAAAGGATACTTGTCACGGTCATTGATCGTGAAATTTTTTTATAAACTGTCACGGACTTGTCACGGTCTTAAACCGTGACAAAACTTATCACGGTCAGGGACCGTGACATGACCATGACGATTCTAACGAGCTTGTCACGGTCCATGACCGTGATAAAAAAAGTTGTCTCGCCCAGAATTGTCACGGTCATTGACCTTGACAAGTTGAACTTGTCAAGGTCAATGACTGTGACAATTCGGCAGATTTGGTGTAGTGTTAACAAACAATACTGGGACTGCCCATGGTGATACACTAGGCCTTATAAAACCACGATCTAACAAATCTTGCAACTGTGTCTTTAGCTCTTTTAATTTTGCAGGTGCCATACGATATGGTGCGATAGATATCGGTGCGGTGCCTGGTACCAACTCAATCGCAAATTCTACCTCGCGATCTGGTGCTAAACCTGGGAGTTCTTTTGGGAAGACATCTCGAAACTCATTAACTACTGGTATATCTGATAGTTTTCCAGTCTCTTATCGTATGTCCACCACATGGGAAAAATAACCCTGACACCCTTTCCTTAATAATTCATAAGATTTTGTAGCAGAAATAAATAATGTTGGAGTGACATTTCAGTTCCCAACAAATTTAAATTCAGGTTCACCAGGTAACCGAAACATTACCTCCTTTCTAAAGCAATCTAAATATACATGATATGATGCCAACCAATCCATACCCAGTATCACATAAAAGTCATGCATATCGAGAGGTAAAAAGTCAACTAGTAATTATTTTTCACCCACTCGCACCACACACTCCCTATATACCCTCTCAATAAAAACCAACCCCCCCCCCCCCCACTGGAGTTACAATAGCTAAACCAGAATCTAATGATGATAATGGCTTATTAAGATGAAACACATAAAGAAAAGACACAAAAGAATGTGTAGAACCAGGATCTATTAACACATAAGCATCTTTATCACCAATAGGAAGTGTACATGTCACTACGTTAGGCCTAGCTTGTGCATCTTGTTGCGTCAGTGCAAACACTTTGCCTTGACCTTGACTTTGGGATATACCTACTCTACCTCCCCTGGGTAGATTCTGTGTAGAACTCCTACCTCCTACTGCCACACTCCCAACTAATGTTGTAGCTCCCATCATTGGACAATTCTTTCGTAAGTGCCCTGGTTGATGACAATGGAAACATAAAGGTGTCGTCTCAGCTATTGTACACTCCCGAGACATGAGCCCTTGACCACCACATCTATAACAAATTATGTCCCTCGGTACCAACACGGATGCATTTTCTGATCGATTCATCCCAGTCCTTCCACCTCGAGCTTGAAATCTTCCACGTGCACTTCTATTATTTTTAAATTCTTGGCCCTTAGGTACTCCTCGCGCTACACTCTGAGTTGAGGTTCTCGCCTCCCCTCTCCCGTCCATATGATCTTATACCATCGTGTCTAGCTTTCTTCGAGTGTTCAACTTGCATTTCTTTCATTGACTTTTCTGACACCATGTCCCTATCCACCAAGTCCACATAATCTGTGATCTTCATATTAGCAACCATGCTTTTTATATCTATACTCAGCCCAGTTTGAAACCGATCATATTTACTTTCTTCCGTCCTCACCAAGTCAAGTGCAAATCTGGATAAGGATATAAATAAAGCTTCGTACTCTACCACTGTTCGGTTCCCCTGTTTCAACGTGATAAATTCTTCCTCTTTCTCTTTCCAATAAAGCCTTGGGAAATATTTTTCAAAGAACACCTTTACAAACCTCTCCCATGTAATTTGTGGAGGATTTATTGGCACCACTCCCTCAATTATAGTAAGTAACCTTTCTGTAGCATCCCACCATAACTTTGCATCATCCTCTAACCTAAAGGTTGCTAACAAAACCTTTTGTTCATCTCGCACTTCCATCACCTTGAATATTGTTTCCATCTTTCTAATCCACCCCTCTGCCACTAACGGATCAGTAGTCCCAGTAAATGCTGGCGGATTAAACTTCATGAACCTCTCATGCAATTTATCCCTATCCCCACCATGTTCTCCACCTCTTGCTTGTTCCATTAATTGCGCCACAACACGTAATATTCTTCCCACATCATCAATTGGTTGTTATTGCACCTCTGTCTCCTCCACTTCAATATGTCCAAGTCCCTGCTAACTACTAGGAACATAAGATGCCTCACCCTCTATTCTATCATGCGGCTCGTGTGGATCCATCGCTCACTGCAATATAATTAACATAAACAAAATACAATAGCCGCAATTTAATATTAACATTGTTAGTCAAAAATCTAAACGCATATCAAACTCACTTTCTAGTGTCAACTACCAATCTAGATCCTCACACCCTATCCAAAACCTAATAACCACGCTCTGATACCAAGTTGTCGCGCCCCGACTTATTAATTAAGTTAAAATCATCGTTTTATTTAGAGATAAATTGCCTTTAACAATGCTTTAATTTAAATCACTCAAGAAAAATAGCATAAGCTTTTTTTCAAAGGCAAGTGTAGATGAAAACATAACTACCTTTACATGTAACTTAAGTTGCATGTAAAGGCAATTTTCTTTCTCTCTCATTTAAACCCTCCGACAAAACCCTCTTTATCTCTCTAGACAAGGTATTTCTTCCATTTTATTTCATTTATTGTTTGTGTTCAATGTGTATATTCAACGTGTGTCTTCTATATGAGCGTGTGATCAGTGTGTTCATGTGTGTGTGTGTATTCAGTATGTGCATATTCAGTGTGTGTATATGTATTCAATGTGTGTGTGTATTCAGTGTGTGTGTGTGCGTGTATTAATATTCAAACAATATAATGGTTGTTTTATTGTATTAAAAAAATGAAATTATAGGAAATTGCGTGTTGTTCTTCATTTTATTGTGCTATTTTTTCCCATAATGACTATTTTTCATACCTTAAATTTTTTAACATGATGAATATTTTTTTAATTATATTTTTTTAGTCCTTATAATGAACAAAAATAAATTTATATGTACATCACACATTCTATATTGAAATATGACCCTATTTATTGTTGGAAATTGTATATGAAACCCTTGATGTAGAATTGTATATGAAAACTCATGTTCTATAATTATGTTCTTGGAAATCAATCAAATATATACTACTTAGAAGGAGTAGGGATGATCTTGTGTTGGAGTTTTGGTTTGATACGAATTGTGGATACTTAAAACACTCAGTATATTAATTATAATAAACCATTAACTAATGATTTATCTTAACAACGACCCTATCATAACAACCAAAATGCACACTTTATTAATTATTCGCCATTTCCTTAAGATTAAATTAAAATTAAATTAAATTGGACTTCTTGTGTATGATAATCATAATTTATTTAGGATTAATTAGAGTCATAATTTGTTGTGTCTTCACCCCTAAGACTCTCTCTCTCTCTCTCTCTCTCTCTCTCTATATATATATATATATATATATATATATATATATATATTTTCTCTGGATTTTGCTAGTAATCTACCACCAGCCTCGATATAATTGAATTTTTGGAGTTCACAATGAAGCTAAAAGCAATTATAGAGTCAATATACCCTATATATCCCTCCTCGCCCCTCAAAATTTTCACATGCTCTCTCTCTCTCTCTCTCTCTCTCTCTCTCTCACACACACACACGCACACACACACACACACACACACACACACACACACACACACACGCACACACACACACTCACAAAGATACTCAGAATGGATTATAGCCATCCTAACCTTGTCGAGCTAGAAACAATTTATAAGTTTGATTTTAAATAACAATTTTAAGTACAATTCCCATCGACGTAGTTGTATTTTTATGTATGAGTTGTGCTAAAAGTACACACTCATAACACGAACTACTAAATGTGTTTTAATATATTGCAGTGGTGTCTTAGTTACTCAACATACAATGCATTTAAAAAATAATTGGTATTAGATAGGTAATAACTATAGATATGTTTATATATAATCTTAGATCCATGCACAACAATTACCAATAACTTCAATTATTGTTTTCCAAATGATGTCCTTATCTTTGAACAATTTTAATTTTCAAAACAGAACAACCTCAACCCCAACTGCGAGGATATCAATAATGTTGAAACGACAGAATTGCACATTTTTTGCCAAAAGAGAAGAGTTTCATATTAGCAAACCTTCAGAGGCCACAAATATATATATATATATATATATATATATATATATAGTCTTCCTCTTGTCCGGACTGGTCCGCATTTTAAGAAAGCGGAGTGGACACGTGTCACCTGGTGGTGAGCCCAGAAAAGAGAGAGAGTGTGCCTATAATTTAGGCGATAATTTCTTGGCGCACCGTTAGGTGACACATGTCCGGTCCACACAGGAGCATGATTATATATATATATATATATATATATATATATATATATGTATATATATATATGTATATATATATATGTATATATATATATATATTCATACTCTTGTGCGGACTAGTCCTCATTTTAAGAATGCAGACCGAACATGTGTCACCTAGCGGTGAGCCCAGAAAAGAGAGAGAGTGTACCTATAATTTAGGCAATAATTACTAGGCACACCGTTAGGTGACACATGTTCGGTCTGCATTCTTAAAATGCGGACTAGCCCTCACAAGAGCATTATATATATACATATATGCACACACAAAAATCCCTACCCAACACTTTTTCGACAGTAAAACATTACATCTTTTACACAACTTTTGATCTTAGGGAGCGTCCAACAAAGAGAAAAGAATGTTGGTGTTCTTCCCTTAACGAGGATTGATCATAATATTATACACATATTGTTGATGAATATGTGTGTATACACTTATTGTTGATGAATATGTGTGTAAATTCATGCAAGTATTTGTTGTATTTTTATTCTATTTATACAAATGCGTTGTATTCTATTTTGTGTTGTACATAATCACGCAAGCATGCGTTGTATTTTATTATTTATTAACATAGGCATGGATTAGTTAACTTTACATATTGGCTAAATATTTATATATGGAATTGTAAACATGTGGGAAAAATTTACAAGTTTTCTTGGACTGCAGAAAAATAAATTTTATTTTTAATTTTTTTTATTGGACCACGTTTTTGGACCGTGACCATAATTTTTTTTAATAAAAAATTGGTAATGGTCATGGTTGTCGACCGTGACCAAACCCATGATCGTGATTTAAAAAAAAAAAAATAGGGGCATGGTCCTTAACTGTAACCAAACCCGTGACAATGGTCACGGGTTATGAGCGTGATAAAAAATCTCTCGTATGGGCCACGGGCTTAGAACATGACCCAGCATGGCTTCTAGTCATGGGCAGGGGCCATCACCCGCGTTCTCCCCTGCGGGTCGCGGGTGGCGACCTTGAGTCTTAATTTTGTCACGCTTCATATTGTCACGGGTGGTGATTGCAACCTACAATTGTGGTCACGGGTCAAAATCATGACCATTGGCGATATATGGTGTTGTTTTTTTATAGGTAACTGTAAATTTATAAGAAAAAAATATAAGAACTAAGGATGAGGCCTACGAATATAAAATGCTCATACATTAGTGACGACATGTCCCATCTATGTAATAGTATATACGCATCTTTGATTTGTGGTTGTTACACTTGTATTTGTGGTTGTCATACTTGTCAAAAAATTATACTCACTATAGTTTATTATTACATTTGTTATTTCTCCATTTAAGAGAGATAAAATTGGATGGTTGACAAGTAACTCCCCATTAAACCTTTCTTTAAATAGGAAAATCAACAACACCATGTAGTTGAGGAGCGTTTCCTGTAACTGCGATAGTTGAGGAGCGTTTCTTGTAATTAACCTAGTATTTATTTGTATGGAGATCTAAAATGTGGATAGAAATTGTACATTCAAGGATATATATGAGGTAGCTAAGATAGATCACAAGCATAGACGAATAAACGATTAAAGAATTGTAAGTTATCTACGAATCAATCAATTTACGCATAAGAAAGCAAGCATGTAGTGGTATTGCAAAATGTTATACTATGAACATATATTAGGTAACTAAGATATATCGATATGCAACTGTATGATAAATATTGATATATACATATGTGTAATATGTATGCGATAGCAAACTTACACATATACACACGCGCGTGCGCGTGCACACACCCCCTACGCCATAGCCCACACACAACAAGACTCGTGTACTTCATGCTTCCTACATCACCCATACATCACACCTAGTTCTAACCCCCAAAAAATCTTCTTTTTTTCATTTTTTTATGTTACCCATGGAATTAACCTTTCAATGAACACATGTCCAAAAAATTAGAAGTTGTTTAACTAATCGTGTATATAGTCTGAAATTTACGAAAATGATGGTTTCTAAATCTATTTTTCCCCTAAACACAAGTTTTCCACAATGATGAATCCTCGTCGTCTAAGGTTAGGTTTGGAAATGTGACGGTGGAGGTTATGGGGTGAGAAGGGGATAGGCAGAGTTGGAGAGAATTCGAGGAGGGAGACAGTGATGGAGAGGAGAGAGAAGTTTTTGGGTCAATTAAGTTTATGAATGCACCGTTTTTAGGAGGGATCCAAATTTTAGTAAACCGAGATTTAAAAAAATTTATATAGCTGTGGGAGTTTTTTAGTTATTTTTATCACAATTTTTAATATTAATCGTGATAGAAACATCTATATTTTACAAACTGTGACATAAACTATATGAGTGTGATATTTATCTCATTTTAACTATAAACGAGATAAGCGCTATATTGAAACCCTGATAAATAACCAATTTTCTTCCAGTGAACTAATCGGGTCAAGTTACTTGACACAAACTCAACCTAATCATTTTTTTTTATTATTGTTTTAAAAAGTCTTCATGCACATGACTTTTCAGTAACTAAGTACTATATAAATTAGTGAGAAAAGGAGTCTTTCATTTTTAAAATGTTTTTAAAAACTAGTGAAGTGTGAAATATTGATACAAAAAATTGCACTTTGTAAAATTGCAGTTGAGAACTGAGTTTTTAAACTGAAATCGTAGTCGGCAATCGTGAATTGAGGTTGGATTAAAACTCTGCTCAGGTAAATGTAATTATAAGAATAATGTTGAAACCATATCTGTTGGCCGCGGTTTCAATATTAATAGTAAATACGCGATCAACAACCGCGATTTTCTGCTAAATAAAGTCGTAACCTCTCGTCTTCATAGAGAACATTTCAATATTTCCACCAAAATGAAAAAACGCACCAACGATTCATTGGCTCCAGCGATTCATTGGGTCCATCCAACAAAAAGGCTCCACTTATGTTAGCTTTTGACAAAAAAACAGTACATTTTCATCCTTCTCCACTTTTAGATATCAGTTAGTATTATTATTACAATTTTTTTATGTAAATATCTATTCTGATATATCCTTTTACTTATGTTATATTGAATATATGTGATATTTGTGCATGTTTTTTTGTGTTATATTGTTGATGTATATTGAAGTTGCTCAAACTTGTGATGTTGATTTGGGACTTCTATTGTGATTTTTGTTTGTATAATGTTTTGGTTAGATTGTTGGGACTCGCTTAACGGATATATTTTTTATAATTTTTGGGATAGTTATTGTGGAATAATTTTTCGGTTAAATTGCTGTGATAAAGAAATTGGTGGATTATTTTTTGTATAATAGTTTTATGTTCTTTTAATTAAAAAAACATGTAAAGTATATTCTTACAAATATTTTTTAGTATAACACTTTATTAAGCACATATACAGTTTTTTCAGTTAGATTGAGTATATATGTCTATAGTGTATGTCATTTTGTGTAGTATTGTTTATGGTTGTTCAAAGTGCAAAAATGTGTGATGTTAATTTCGGACGGCTAATGTTGAATTTTTTCTTATAATTATTTGGTTAGGTTGTTAGGACATTTCTGTCAATTTGTAACTTTGGATACTTTTTGTACAAATATATTTGTGGGTAGTTTTTTATATATTAGTTTGTTTATTTAATTGTGACATCTGGGACTTCAGGGGGATTCAAACTTTGACACATCTTGGAAAATCCATATACAATAAATTTGGGACAATTTGCGACGAATTATGGACAACCGTTGACAAATTTGGGGCAACATATGGCGAAATAGTAATGAAAAATATAATTAATTTTAGAGAAACCATTGAAAGGTGAATAAATGTCATTAATTTTAATAAATAAGTGAAGAAATATAATAAACAATGAATTACATGTTATTTAAATGAATTTAAAATACAATTAAGTTACATAATGTATCAAATAAAAATTTACATAGTGATTTTCAGCCAATTAAGTGAATTTAAAACAATTTTGTATAAGAAATTTTTTAAAACAGTTGGGGTAGTGAAAAAAGTAACATACTCAATTTATATGTATGTTATGTCGTCACAAAGCCAAACACAAAACAATGTTTTTGACACGTGTCGCATAGTTGTTTTACAATAAAATTGTTATATTAGCTGAATAATACTGAAATAAAACGAGCCGGTTTCACCGATTACATTAGTGTGTATATCCACTTTGTATCTAAATAGGCAGGTTTCCATCATATTTATAGACATTCGGCTTTCAGAGTAAAAAGAAAAATAATCACACAGTAGAAATCGCCGTTAGCAATAATGACTTCATTGAATTCGTGGTTTGTAACCGCGATTTCAAACTAAGTCGAATTTTATAATTTAAGTTGAAACTGCAGCTACCAACGAGGAATTCAATGAAATTGCTAACGTCACACTTAATCCAACTTCAATTCGTGATTATCCATCGGGATTTCACTATAAAAACTCGGTTCTAAACCGCGATTTTAAGACGTGCAATATTTTTGTAAATTTGTTGGAAAATGCATTATTTTTGTAATTATTTAATTGAAGTGCATTTTTTAAATTAAAAAACTCGAGAAAAAGTCTAGAAGTGCTTATTAAGAAAAAGAAATAAAGCCAAAAGAGTCTAGATTATTCGTATAAACAAATTGCAAAATGAATTTATAATCCATAACCTACTCAAAAGAATTGTCTGCTTTGTAATATTACCCATAACCCGAGTTTGATATTACCTGAAATACACCAGTACATGAATAAATTCACATATTGAGGTACTTCTGATTACTGTGGTAAAGGCCTTCATTCCTGTTGAGAGGTTGCTATCCCATTTAGTTAGTATATGCTATATTTGAGCCACATATTATTTCTTATCTGGTATTCGCAGCTACATGTCGGGTCCAACATGCTTTGTCTTGCACCTTCCTAACCCGGAAATCTGATGAACATGTCTTCTTAATATCGTGATCAGGTTCTCAGCACTCTATTATAATCCTCCTAACAGCTTTGGATCAGATGTGTCATTGGACCACTTGACAAAAATGATAAACGAATTAGCACATGGTTTGCCCCCATGATTTGCTACATAATGAAAGCTACACCCAGGAGTTTGTCTTTGAGACTGTGAGTATATATAATCAATTCAAGTGCCATCAACTCAACACCACAAATCAACTTCAGTTTTTCGGATTCGAACCTTATCTTTCTTTTCTAGGTCAGATACCAACAAGTAACCATGATCAATACCATGAAACTCATCAAGCTGGCTAAAAAGTGGCAGAGGGCAGCAGCCATAGGGAGGAAAAGAATTTCGCCACCAAGAACCAATGGGGATGTGGGTACCTGCAGCTCATCATCCATGCCTGATAGAGGCCATTTTGTTGTGTACACTGCTGACGGAAAACGCTTTGTGTTCCCCATCGCATATCTTAACAATTACATCTTCAGTGAACTTTTAAAATTGGCTGAAGACGAGTATGGATTACCGCCAGCGGGGCCTCTCACAGTGCCATGTGATGCAGTCTTCATGGAGTATGCAGTTTCTCTAATCAAAAGACATGCAGCTAAAACTCTAGAGAAAGCACTCATCATGTCCTTAAGTTCTGACTGTTACTTGGCATGTTCGTACTCTCAATTAGGCCAACATAATCCTCAATCTCTAATCAGTAGCTTCTAAAACGATGTGTACTTCAACTTTGTAGATTACTAATCACATTTGTAGATTCAGAAATCTAATTAAATCGTCAAAGGACTTCCATTTATTTTTCATTTTCTTTCCTCATATAATTGAATGGAACTTCTGATTTCTATTTGAGATTTCCAGATTCGTGACTAGTATAGTGTATATGCCAGTCCTTAATATATGAGATGCCAAAGAGGCATTGTGGACACATACTATATCGCTTTTTAATATGAAACGGGAACGTTGACTGCCAATTTCAATGTGCCAATGTATGGTTTAGTTTTATTGAATCATTGTAGCAATTGTAAATGTTTTCTATTTGACAATCACAATGATATTAATAACTGATTTATTCATTCAATAACAATTTTGTTTAGTTTCATAAACATTGAAATAGAAGAAAGCAAGGCAATTATTCTAATTTTTCCTTTTCTTTTTTTCTTTTTATTTTTATTTTTTATCTATGGTGGTGAGGGGGGTTGGTAAAATTTACAGCTTGCTTTGGAAAACACCTTAACACAAGTAACCTAGCCCATGGTTGATAATGAAACCATATTGGATAGTTTGCTACGTTTTGCCATGTAAAATGACTTTCTGGATTTCTAGCAATTCCTTTTAACGGAAGTGAGTGGAGGTTTAGATTGAAACATTTAACAGAAGCTCCAAAATTGAAAGTGATCTTAAACTTCTAGGTTAATTTTGCAGATGTCCCTTTAGATTAATGGCAATTTTCACTTTCTGGTCATAAACTCTCATGCCCAACATATCACATGGAATGGGCCACTGAGATCATTATGTGTCCGTTGAAATGTGATAATGTTTCACAAATAAGTTTTAGGAATTTTCACTGAACAGTTTCAATTTTGAAATCTTTTTTACCTAGTAATGACTATTTGTTGGTGAATCACTCTAGATGGGCTTCCAAACCATGTGTTGCTGTTTGAAAGGGGCCATCTGAGTTGTTGTAATATTTCGTTTCTGTCGGGAAATTAATATAAAGGAGGGAACATAATGTAACACTCGGCGCGCCAGAAAAGACACGCGGCGTGCTACTACGAAAAAAGAAAAAAAGAGACACGCGGCGTGCTACACATAATCAATGGTTATATCTCATCCGTATGCACAGTAGTTCTTCAGAAGCACTCCTTTTGATTTAGCTGCCAAGCCAACTACCAATTACAAAGCTTTTAGTCCATCTAGTAATAATTGAAGGCACAACTTCTGCACCTTACGATCCCCTAGAAGCCCTGTCTAGTAATAATATAATAGTTTTGGCAATTTATGAATGGTCGATTTTATTAACAAAAAACTTTTTATGGACAAAAAAAAGAATTTAGAATTTACTGAATTTATCTACTCTGCAGTCTGCATACTCATATGGGAAGAAATTCATTCTTGTTCAGAAGTTGCTATCCCATTTAAGTAAGTGCTATTTGGAGCCACATATGATTCCTATTTGGTAATTAACATCTAAATGTCGGGCCCAACATGCTTTGTCTTGCCCCTGCCTAAACCTTCAAAAATCGGTGAAAGATTTAAACATGCAAATTAATACGAGAAAAAATTCCTGAGTTTCTCAACAGTTGCAATGGTAATACTCGTAACAGCTTTGGACAAGATGTGCCATTATACCACTTGACAGAAATACAACACTAATTAGCACATGGTTTAGCACCCACCAAAGGCTACACTTTAGCCAGCGTCCTTGGAAATTTAAATATATATAATCAAAACCAGTGCCTTCAATTTATCACAACAATATCATTTTCGTGTTTTCTAAGATCCGAAATCTCGTCTTTCCTATCTATTACAGATACAATTACAGAACACCATGATCAATACCAAGAAACTCATTAAGCTAGCAAAAACGTGGCAGAGAGTAGCAGCTATGAGGAGGAGAAGAATCTCATTACCAGCAACCCATAGTGGCAGATCATCATCCGTGGCAGACAAAGGCCATTTTGTTGTGTACACGACTGAGAATTCGCTTTGTTTCCCCATTGCATATGTGAACAGTCCCATCTTTGTAGAGCTCTTCAAAATGTCTGAAAAGGAGTTTGGACTACCAGGTGATGGACCCATCACATTGGCATGTGAGGCAGTGCACACAAGACATAGAGAAAGCTCTGCTTATGTCTATAGCTACCAGATGTTCATTATCACACTCTCTCGTTCAACCAGAAGCAAATCACCAACTACTAGTGTGTGGGCTCTGACTCAATATCATATAAAATTTTGTAAATCGCCCGCTAGGTTTTTGTCCGATACAATTGTGGATACTCCCTAGTTTTCTTCATTATTCATTAGTAAATTGTAGACATCTGCTTTACTTTGTACGTTACTTCTCTCATAAATCACACCTTACGTTATGAAGGAATTAGACATTTTATCTCTTGGTTACTTGCTCCATTAAACTATTCTATTATCTTTTCCGTTTTTCTCTCAAAAACTTGTTCTCACAATAAAAAGTACTTTCGAAAATTAATGCCAACAACGTAGTCTATCAAATGTTATTATCATTACAATAATTTTATGTGAGCTTAAGATCGTCCCGAATTAAGAGTCAACTATTCATTTTTGGATTGTTCCAAATTAAAAGTTCACTTCCTATGTTGGATTCCACTTCTCTGCTTTGGCCATAATCAATTAACCAAAATCCACGACAGTAAATAAGTGTTGATCTTTAACAATAATTGAGTGTATCATTAATCCATAATAAAATATATAGAGAGTTTTAATTTGAAACGGACGCGGTACAACACAATGGAAGTGACATAAAAAGGAAATATTTGTTCAATGAGTGGCATAGGTGCGTGTGGGGTGGCAGGGGCAGTGACGAATCAAGAAATTTTCGGGGGGTGGGGTACAAAAAAAAATCTTCATTCGAAAAAGCTCAACCTTTAAAAATATTAAATTTAATATATATATATATAAGTCATTTCATTACAAAAAAGATATTGAACTACCGAACTCATTCCAAAAAATGTATCAAACTCCCAAAATGCAATTTGTTACTGCCCCCTACCAGATGTTATGTTTTTTAAACGATCCATAATGACATCATTGCAATACTATTAAAGACATCCTTTTCAGCATATGTGACCACGCAATCATTCATTCACTCATCATCCATTCGATTTCAAAGATCCATTTTCACAATGTCCATAGCTGAAAAGGCCCTCTCAACTCAAGCGGTAGCAAGTGCTAATATTAATGACACCTTTATAAGCTTATAAACCAAGTTGTACACAATATACATTACCATCTCAACCATCTTCTTAGAAACAACGAGAATCCCTTCCAATATTGAGAAGTCATAATTACATTTCATTTATACTTCATATAACACAATTCAACGCGCTCACCTTCGAAGAAATCATTACGGTAGAATTCAGAGAGACAAACCAACTCTTGGCGGTTGAAAGCAATAAATGAGCTACTTAGATTTACGGATGTCATACAAAGAAGCAATTCCGAATTCACCTCATCAAAACGATAGTTGCGCTCAATAATTTGTCTATCAATACAAAGGTAAAATAAGTCAACTTGATAATGATGTAAATTTGATATTACTTTAGCTCCACGTTTAGAATTTTCCAAAAGAATAAATTTATCTTCTAGGTATGACTATATCATGTCTCGCGAAAAATGAAGAAATATCGGTAAAATGAGAATGCTACCCGCTCTCTCATACTGTTTGCATATGTTATTTGGAAAATCTAATCAAGGTTATAACATTCACAATATCTTGATCTTTTCATTTTAATATTTTTGTAAGATCCATGGTGATTCCAATTACATTCTCCACCAAATGCAAAGTGAAGATAAAATCAAAAGACCGCATAAATATTAATAAATTGAAAGCATGACCCTTTTGGTCTTCGTAGCCATCAAACATCACATACTCAACAACTTTCGATACAGATGGAAACATAATAATCAAGTTTATTAATGCACTAGAATGTGATCGCCAACGTGTGTCATCGGGACGTTTAAGATTAGTCTCTTGATTTAACCTATCCCTAATATTGTGCAACTAGTATCTCAATGTGCCGATTTGATTCATTAAATCTTGACCTTTTTTAATCGCTTCATTGTGATTACTTGTTGGCTTCCCAATATAATCTTGAAACTCATTACAATTTTTCTAATTCTTAAAATCACCACTCACAAAAGGGTCGTTTTTGCTTAACTCTGGACGAAATAGATAACAATACACACAAGAAATAAAGAAAATGCATTTCATGGTTAATTTAAATTTAATTCCTAAATATGAGAATGATATGAATGAAAAGTGTAAAATATGCATGCAAACAAAAATAACAAGATTGCCTTTTCCAAAAATAGAAAAAACTACATCTTTGTTGCAATTAGTACATAGTGATGTTTGTGATTTGCATGGAACACCTACTAGAGGTGGTAGTAAATATTTTGCTACATTTATTGATGGCTTTTCAAAATATTGTTACGTATATCTTTTAAAATCTAAGGATGATGTGCTTAATAGATTTAAGACATATAAAAATGAAGTTGAAATTCAATGTGATTCTAAAATAAAATGTCTTAGATCTGATAGAGGTGGTGAATATCACTTTTCTCAATTTTGTTAAGATCTGGGAATTATACATGAAGTTACTGCACCTTATGCACCACAACAAAATGGAGTAGCAGAAAGAAAAAATAGGACACTAACTGAAATGGTTAATGCTATGCTTTCTTATTCTGGTTTAAGTAAAGGGTTTTGGGGAGAAGCACTTTTAACTGCATATCATATTTTGAATAGGATACCTGTTAAAGATAATAAGAAAACTCCTTACGAATTATGGAAGAATAGAAAACCTAATTTAGGTTATCTTAAAGTTTGGGGTTGTAGAGCTATTGTAAGACTACCTGAAACTAAGAGAAAGAAATTAGGAAGCAAAGGTGTTGAGTGTATTTTCATAGGTTATGCACAACATAGTAAAGCTTATAGATTTTTGGTTAGTGAACCTAATGATTCTGTTGAGGTAAATACAATAATTGAATCGAGAGATGCAATTTTTTATGAACAAAGGTTTTCTTCTATTCCTAGAATTAATAATGAAAAAGAAGTAAGCACTCCTTCACAGTTACCTAAAACTCCACCAGAAGTACAAGAAGAGATTAGAAAAAGTAAAAGACCTAGGAAAGAAAAAAGCTTTGGTCCTGACTTTGTATTCTATCTTGTTGAAGGAACTAGAGACACATCTTGTAATCAATATGCTTTGACTCTTAGCGTTGAAACAGACCCACAAACTTATAGTGAGGCAATTAAGTTTGTAGATTTAGAATTTTGGAAAGAAGCTATAAATGATGAAATGGATTCAATTTTGGGAAATAAAACTTGGAAGTTAGTAGACTTACCTCCAGGATCTAAACCCATTAAGTGTAGATGGATTTTTAAAAAGAAAATGAAAATAGATGGAACAATTGATAAATTCAAGGCTAGATTGGTTGCTAAAGGTTTAATACAAAAAGAAGGAATTGATTATTTTGATACCTATGCACCTATTGCTAGAACCGCCACTATTAGAATTTTAATTGCATTAGCATCTATATATAATTTTGAGATTCATCAAATGGATGTGAAAACTGCCTTTTTAAATGGTGACTTAGAAGAAGAAATTTACATGGAACAACCTAAAGGTTTTGTTATGCCTGGACAAGAAAATAAAGTATGTAAACTTATTCAGTCCTTATATGGCCTAAAACAAGCACCTAAACAATGGCATGAAAAATTTGATAAAGTCATTATTTCTTATGGTTTTAAAATTCATGAATCTGAAAGTGTATTTATAGTAAATTTGCTAATGGTAAAAGGTGTGATCATTTGTTTATATGTAGATGACATGTTAATTCTTGGTACTGATTTAGAAAGAATTAATAATACAAGTTTATTGCATTGGCATGCTGTCAATAGAAAATTAAAATATTTGAAAGGAACTATGGACTATGGTATATACTATAGTGGATATCCTTCAGTATTAGAAGGGTTTTCTGATGCCAGTTGGATAACTGATGCGGGAGGACCATTCCTCAACAAGTGGATGGATTTTCACTCTTGGTGGAGGAGCTGTTTCTTGGGGATCAAAGAAACAAACTTCTATAGCTGACTCTACTATGGCAGCTGAGTTTGTAGCATTAGCTGCAACTAGTAAAGAGGCAGAATGGTTAAGGAATTTATTAATTGAAATTCCAGTTTGGCCAAAACTAATTCCTCCAATATCTATACATTGTAATAGTGAGTTTACACTTTCCAGAACTTATAGTAAAGTGTACAATGGAAAATCTAGACATATTGACCTGAGATATAGTTATGTCAGACAAATGATTACAGATAGTGTAATTATAGTCGGTTATGTAAAATCAAGTCAAAATTTAGCTGAACCTTTTACAAAAGGTCTTGCAAGAGGACCGGTGTCTAAGACATCAATAGGGATGGGATTAAAGCCCATTAATAATAATCACTCTTGATGGAAACTCAACTTGAAACTTGATATATTCAAGTCTCAAGTTCAATGATTAAAGTACATCATACGACGTGATTGTAAGCACTATAAAATTTAACATCCCAATGATAAGTGCTTAGAACATGTAATGAATAATGAAAGAGGATGAGTTTAACCTTAATAGATTTATGGTGTTTTAAGTTACGTGGACACCTATGATAATCTACCTATATGAGTGTGAAAGTGGTGCCGCTTCCTATGAGAACTGGGCTTGACTCTAAAGCACTCATGAAATCAAGGTACAAATACAAGGCCTAATACATGTGTCGGCTTATATATAATATCAGTGACTAAAAGATTTGTGTGTGAAGACAAATTCGGCTAATCAATATAGATTGATAGTTCAAAGAAAAGTCTACTATACTTTCATGGTTAACCTTGACGAACCTTCACAGGGTATTGGTTCAAGTCGTGAGACACCAATGCTTATACACAGTCTTACAGACAATCAAAGATTTACAAAACTTATTTTGAAAATGGTGGAGGAATGTTGGTGATTTTTAAAATAAGTGAGTAAGAGTTTTTGGGTGTAAAAGCTTAAAGAGATTGTCCCACATTGGAAGTGTGTGGAAGAGGTGGGAAGGTAACCCAAATATAAAAGGGGATAGTGTCCCACATTGGAAAATGTATAAATCTAAGTGTCACCACTAAGCTATAAAAGGAGTGGGCAACCTTTGAGTCCCACATTGGAAAAATATTAAAAATTTGTGCACTTAATAAGTACAAATGGAAGATGAAGAGTTAATTCATCTAGCATTTAAGAGGCTATTCAAGATACCTCAATATGGTGCGAAGCACCGTACGCACATGCACACGCGTGCACGCGCGGGCAATGGGCTGTAGAGGCGCTAGTGGTGCACTTTGCACTTGGCACGCCACATGTCCGCAGTGGTAGCGGGTTGCCGGGATTCGTCCGGGTCGGATCGCGGTAGCTCGGGCGAGATCACTTTTTGGTTGACCCGTACAAAACCGATTCGGTATTATTATACTTGTTCGGAAATAACTTAAAACTGTTGGTAATTAACAGTCATATCTATTCGGAACTGACTTAAGATTGTTAATTCAACAGTCATGACTCTTGAAGACAAAGCCTTTCATTATCTATAAATAAAGGCTGCCTAAAATAAAATTGGATAATAACAAAAAACCCAGTTTCAGATTTCCAAACCCTGCTATTACTCTCTTACAATTTTCAGGAGATACAAATTCTCTTATTCTATTTTGTGCACAGAAACAGAATAAGAACTTGATTGACTGTTCTTCGCTGCTGCATCTAAGGGTTGTTTTCAAACATACAATTTGCAGATAGTGCAATTGCTTCATTGTATCTTGAGTACGAATTTGTTGATTCCCGTTTGTATACCAAAGTTGTTCGTGTGGGGCAAATACTGTATTTAGGAAAGTGACATCACGCCTTGAAGTTTTCTATTATATTCAGAAGTTACATTATTGTATTAAAGTTGACATTACTGTGATATGTAAAGATTTCCATTTATGTATTTGCTACATAATTTCCAACAATCTAAATACAGTAATTTCAGAAATGGACGACTTGTCCAAATCACTTCGACAAATAACAGAAGGCTTTGTCAAATTGGACCGTTTTGATGGTGGTAATTTGTTGCGTTGGCAAAAAAAGGTTCATTTTCTTCTAACAACATTGAAGATTGTATAAGTATTATCACAACCGAAACCAAATGAAGATGAAGATGAAATCGTGGAATAGACTAGGCAACGCACAAAATGGGAGACTGATGATTACTTGTGTCCTGGTCACATTCTCAATGCACTTGTTGACAATTTGTTCGACTTGTACCAAAATGTTGGGACTACAAAAACTTTGTGGGAAACATTGGAGACCAAATATCTTACGGAAGATGCTACAAGTAAGAAGTTCCTTATCGGTCAGTTTTTAAGCTTTAAAATGCATGATAATAGGTCGGTGCTAGAACAATTTCATGACATCCAACGTATCATAAATCATTGCAAACTGAAAAAATTAAATATGGATGATAATGTAATTATTGCTGCCATAATTGAAAAACTTCCTTCTTCTTGGAAAGATTATAAGAAAGAACTCAAACACAAAAAGGAGGATCTTTCACTTGAAGAATTAGAGACTCATTTAAGAATTGAACAAGGGTCTCAAATTCTAGATGGTAAAGAGGAACAAGAAAATTCTGTTTCTAAGGTCCATGTGGTGGAGGAAGGAAAGGAGCAAAAATATGGCAATCATGGAAAAAATAACAAGTGGGAGAATTTTTCAAATAATTCTAAAGCAAACAAAAAGAAGAAAGGAAATTGTTTTCATTGCAACAAACCAGGTCACTTCAAGAAGGATTTTCGTGAGTTCAAGAAACTAAAGGAAAAAGGAGGGACATTATACACAAAGCAAAAATCTGGTGCTATGATATCCGAGGCTAATATGCTTAGAGAAGACAACTCTTGGTGGGTTGATTCTGGTGCCACAAGGCATGTTTGTAAGGATAAGAACTTGTTCTCTGCCTATGAAACAGTGGAAGGAGATGTTCTCTACATGAAAAATTCATCTACTGCTGCGGTTAAAGGCAAAGGGACAGTGGATCTCAAATTCACTTCCGGGAAAATCCTTAGCCTCACCAATGTTTTTCATGTTCCCTATGTTAGGAAAAATTTAGTTTCTGGAAGTCTTCTTAACAAATTTGGCTTTAAGCTTGTATTTGAGTCAGAAAAATTTATTGTGACTAAGAATTTTACCTTTGTAGGCAAAGGATATTTGTATGAGGGCATGTTTTAGCTCAATATCAATGAAAAAGATTCTTCTGCTTATATCGTTGATTGTCTTTCATTATGGCATAGTCGTTTAGGAAATGTTAATACAAAGAAAATGCATTTCATGGTTAATTTAAATTTAATTTCTAAATATGAGAATGATATGAATGAAAAGTGTAAAATATGCATGCAAACAAAAATAACAAGATTGCCTTTTCCAAAAATAGAAAAAACTACATATTTGTTGCAATTAGTACATAGTGATGTTTGTGATTTGCATGGAACACCTATTAGAGGTGGTAGTGAATATTTTGCTACATTTATTGATGACTTTTCAAAATATTGTTACGTATATCTTTTAAACTCTAAGGATGATGTGATTAATAGATTTAAGACATATAAAAATGAAGTTGAAAATCAATGTGATTCTAAAATAAAATGTCTTAGATCTGATAGAGGTGGTGAATATCACTTTTCTCAATTTTTTGAAGATATGGGAATTATACATGAAGTTACTGCACCTTATACACCACAACAAAATGGAGTAGCAGAAAGAAAAAATAGGACACTAACTGAAATGGTTAACGCTATGCTTTCTTATTCTGGTTTAAGTAAAGGGTTTTGGGGAGAAGCACTTTTAACTGCATGTCATATTTTAAATAGGATACCTGTTAAAGATAATAAGAAAACTACTTACGAATTATGGAAGAATAGAAAACCTAATTTAGGTTATCTTAATGTTTGGGGTTGTAGAGCTATTGTAAGACTACCTGAAACTAAGAGAAAGAAATTAGGAAGCAAAGGTGTTGAGTGTATTTCCATAGGTTATGCACAACATAGTAAAGCTTATAGATTTTTTGTTAGTGAACCTAATGATTCTATTGAGGTAAATACAATAATTGAATCGAGAGATGCATTTTTTTATGAACAAAGGTTTTCTTCTATTCCTAGAATTAATAATGAAAAAGAAGTAAGCACTCCTTCACAGTTACCTGAAACTCCACCAGTAGAACAAGAAGAGATTAGAAAAAGTTAAAGACCTAGGAAAGAAAAAAGCTTTGGTCCCGACTTTGTAGTCTATCTTGTTGAAGGAACTAGAGACACATCTTGTAATCAATATTCTTTGACTCTTAACGTTGAAACAGACCCACAAACTTATAGTGAGGCGATTAAGTCTGTAGATTCAGAATTTTGGAAAGAAGCTATAGATGATGAAATGGATTCAATTTTGGGAAATAAAACTTGGAAGTTAGTAGACTTACCTCCAGGATCTAAACCCATTAAGTGTAGATGGATTTTTAAAAAGAAAATGAAAATAGATGGAACAATTGATAAATTCAAGGCTAGATTGGTTGCTAAAAGTTTTATACAAAAAGAAGGAATTGATTATTTTGATACCTATGCACCGGTTGCTAGAACCGTCACTATTGGAATTTTAATTGCATTAGCATCTATATATAATTTTGAGATTCATCAAATGGATGTGAAAACTGCCTTTTTAAATGGTGACTTAGAAGAAGAAATTTACATGGAACAACCTGAAGGGTTTGTTATGCCTGGACAAGAAAATAAAGTATGTAAACTTATTAAGTCCTTATATGGCCTAAAACAAGCACCTAACCAATGGCATGAAAAATTTGATAAAGTCATTATTTCTTATGGTTTTAAAATTCATGAATCTGGTAAGTGTGTTTATAGTAAATTTGCTAATGGTAAAGGTGTGATCATTTGTTTATATGTAGATGACATGTTAATTCTTGGTACTGATTTAGAAAGCATTAATAATACAAAGAATTTTCTGTCTTCTAAATTTGATATGAAAGATATGGGTGTTGCTGATGTCATATTAGGAATGAGAATAATAAGGAAAGATAAAAATATAATTCTCACTCAATCTCATTATGTTGAGAAAATTTTAAAGAAATTTAATCAGTTTGATTGCACACCTGTTAGTACACCTTTTGAACCACAACTAAAGATGATCCCTAATAATGGTAGAGCCATTTCACAATTGGAATATGCACGAGTAATTGGTAGTTTAATGTATGCCATGACATGTACTCGACATGATATTACTTATGTTGTTGGTAAATTAAGTAGATATACTAGTAATCCAAGTTTATTGCATTGGCATGCTGTCAATAGAATATTAAAATATTTGAAAGGAACTATGGACTACGGTATATACTATAGTGGATATCCTTCAGTATTAAAAGGGTTTTCTGATGCCAGTTGGATAACTGAGCGGGAGGATCATTCCTCAACAAGTGGATGGATTTTCACTCTTGGTGGAAGAGCTGTTTCTTGGGGATCAAAGAAACAAAATTGTATAGCTAACTCTACTATGGCAGCTGAGTTTGTATCATTAGCTGCAAATAGTAAAGAGGCAGAATGGTTAAGGAATTTATTAATTGAAATTCCAGTTTGGCTAAAATCAATGCCTCCAATATCTATACATTGTGATAGTGAGTCTACACTTTCCAGAGCTTATAGTAAAGTGTATAATGGAAAATCTAGACGTATTGGCCTGAGATGTAGTTATGTCAGAAAAATTATTACAGATCGTGTAATTACAGTTGATTATGTAAAATCAAGTCAAAATTTAGCTGATCCTTTTACAAAAGGTCTTGCAAGAGGACTGATGTCTAAGACATCAATAGGGATGGGATTAAAGCCCATTAATAATAATCACTCTTGATGGAAACTCAACTTGAAACTTGATATATTCAAGTCTCAAGTTCAATGATTAAAGTACATCATACGACGTGATTGTAAGCACTATAAAATTTAACATCCCAATGATAAGTGCTTAGAACATGTAATGAATAATGAAAGAGGATGAGTTTAACCTTGATAGATTTATGGTGTTTTAATTTACATGGACACCTATGATAATCTACCTATATGTGTGTGGAAGTGGTGCCGCTTCCTATGAGAACTGGGCTTGACTCTAAAGCACTCATGAAATCAAGGTACAGACACAAGGCCTAATACATGTGTCGGCTTATATGGATAATCAGTGACTAAAAGATTTGTGTGTGAAGACAAATATAGCTAATCAATATAGATTGATAGTTCAAAGACAAGTCTATTATACTTTCATGGTTAACCTTGATGAACCTTCACAGGGTATTGGTTCAAGTCGTGAGACACCAATGCTTATACATAGTCTTACAAACAATCAAAGATTTACAAAACTTATTTTGAAAATGGTGGTGGAATGTTGGTGATTTTTAAAATAAGTGAGTAAGAGTTTTTGGGTGTTAAAGCTTAAAGAGCTTGTCCCACATTGGAAGTGTGTGGAAGAGGTGGGAAGCTAACCCAAATATAAAAGGGGATAGTGTCCCACATTGGAAAATGTATAAAGCTAAGTGGCACCACTAAGCTATAAAAGGAGTGGGCAACCTTTGAGTCCCACATTGGAAAAATATTAAAAATTTGTGCACTTAATAAGTACAAATGGAAGATGAAGAGTTAATTCATCTAGCATTTAAGAGGCTATTCAAGAGACCTCAATACGGTGAGAATCACCGTACGCAAACGCACACACGCGTGTGTGCGGGTGCGGGGCAGTGGGCTATAGAGGCGCTAGTGGCGCACTTTGCACTTCGCACGTCGCGTGTCCGCAGTGGTAGCGGGTTTTTGGGATTCATCCGGGTCGGATCGCGGTAGCTCGGGCACGGTCACTTTTTGGTTGACCAGTGAAAAACCGATTCGGTATTATTATACCTGTTCGGAAATGACTTAAGACTGTTGGTAATTAACAGTCATACCTGTTCGGAACTGACTTAAGACTGTTAATTCAACAATAATGACTCTTGAAGACAAAGCCTTTCATTATCTATACATAAAGTCTGCCTAAAACGAAATTGGATAATAACAAAAAACCCAGTTTCAGATTTCCAAACCCTGCTATTACTCTCTTACAATTTTCAGGAGATACAAATTCTCTTATTCTGTTTTGTGGACAGAAACAGAATAAGAACTTGATTAACTGTTCTTCGCTGCAGCATCTTAGGGCTGTCTTCAAACATACAATTTGTAGACAGTTCAATTGCTTCATTGTATCTTGAGTACGGATTTGCTGATTCCCGTTTGTATACCGAAGTTGTTCGTGTGGGGCAAATATTGTATTTAGGAAAGTGACATCACACCTTGAAGTTTTCTATTATATTCAGAAGTTACATTATTGTATTGAAGTTGACATTACTGTGATATATAAAGAGTTCCATTTACGTATTTGCTACATAATTTCCAACATAATCAATGGTCATATCTCATCCATATGCACAGTAGTTCTTCAGAAGCACTCCTTTTGATTTAGCTGCCAAGCCGACTACCAATTACAAAGCTTTTAGTCCATCTAGTAATAATTAAAGGCACAACTTCTGCACCTTACGATCCCCTAGAAGCCCTGTCTAGTAATAATATAATAGTTTTGGCAATTTATGAATGGTCGATTTTATTAACAAAAAACTTTTCATGGACAAAAAAAAGAATTTAGAATTTACTGAATTTATCTATTCTGCAGTCTGCATACTCATGGGAAGAAATTCATTCTTGTTCAGAAGTTGCTATCCCATTTATGTAAGTGCTATTTGGAGCCACATATGATTCCTATTTGGTAATTAACATCTAAATGTCGGGCCCAACATGCTTTGTCTTGCCCCTGCCTAAACCTTCAAAAATCGGTGAAAGATTTAAACATGCAAATTAATACGAGAAAAAATTCCTGAGGTTCTCAACAGTTGCAATGGTAATACTCGTAACAGCTTTGGACAAGATGTGCCATTATACCACTTGACAGAAATACAACACTAATTAGCACATGGTTTAGCACCCACCAAAGGCTACACTTTAGCTAGCGTCCTTGGAAATTTAAATATATATAATCAAAACCAGTGCCTTCAATTTATCACAACAATATCATTTTCGTGTTTTCTAAGATCCGAAATCTCGTCTTTCCTATCTATTACAGATACAATTACAGAACACCATGATCAATACCAAGAAACTCATTAAGCTAGCAAAAACGTGGCAGAGAGTAGCAGCTATGAGGAGGAGAAGAATCTCATTACCAGCAACCCATAGTGGCAGATCATCATCCGTGGCAGACAAAGGCCATTTTGTTGTGTACACGACTGAGAATTCGCTTTGTTTTCCCCATTGCATATGTGAACAGTCCCATCTTTGTAGAGCTCTTCAAAATGTCTGAAAAGGAGTTTGGACTACCAGGTGATGGACCCATCACATTGGCATGTGAGGCAGTGCACACAAGACATAGAGAAAGCTCTGCTTATGTCTATAGCTACCAGATGTTCATTATCACACTCTCTCGTTCAACCAGAAGCAAATCACCAACTACTAGTGTGTGGGCTCTGACTCAATATCATATAAAATTTTGTAAATCGCCCGCTAGGTTTTTGTCCGATACAATTGTGGATACTCCCT
Organism: Sambucus nigra; assembly: GCA_949130495.1. Classification (NCBI taxonomy): domain Eukaryota; kingdom Viridiplantae; phylum Streptophyta; class Magnoliopsida; order Dipsacales; family Adoxaceae; genus Sambucus; species Sambucus nigra. The sequence goes on along the minus strand of OX422212.1, from coordinate 304,894,682 downwards.
AGTTTTCTTCATTATTCATTAGTAAATTGTAGACATCTGCTTTACTTTGTACGTTACTTCTCTCATAAATCACACCTTACGTTATGAAGGAATTAGACATTTTATCTCTTGGTTACTTGCTCCATTAAACTATTCTATTAATTTTTCCGTTTTTCTCTTAAAAACTTGTTCTCACAATAAAAAATACTTTCGAAAATTAATGCCAACAACGTCGTCTATCAAATGTTATTATCATTACAATAATTTTATGTGAGCTTAAGATCATCCCGAATTAAGAGTCAACTATTCTTTTTTGGATTGTTCCAAATTAAAAGTTCACTTCCTATGTTGGATTCCACTTCTCTACTTTGGCCATAATCAATTAACCAAAATCCACGACAGTAAATAAGTGTTGATCTTAAACAATAATTGAGTGTATCATTAGTCCATAAAAAAATATATAGAGACTCTTAATTTGAAACGGACGCGGTATAACAAAAATGGAAGTGACATAAAAAGGAAATATGTGTTCAATGAGTGGCATAGGTGTGTGTGGGGTGGCAGGGGCAGTGACGAATCAAGAAATTTTTGGGGGGTGGGGTACAAAAAAAAATCTTCATTCGAAAAAACTCAACCTTTAAAAATATTAAATTTATTATATATATGTATATAAGTCATTTCATTACAAAAAAGATATTGAACCATCTCAACCATCTTCTTAGAAACAGCGAGAATCCCTTCCAATATTGAGAAGTCATAATTACATTTCATTTCTACCTCATATAACACAAGTTAGTTTGGTATTCAACGCGCTCACCTTCGAAGAAATCATTACGGTAGAATTCAGAGAGACAAACCAACTGTTGGCAGTTGAAAGCAATAAATGAGCTACTTAGGTTTAAGGATGTCATACAAAGAAGCAATTCCGAATTCATTTCATCAAAACGATAGTTGTGCTCAATAATTTGTCAATCAACGCAAAGGTAGAATAAGTCAACTTGATAATGATGTAAATTTGATATTACTTCGGCTCCACGTTTAGAATTTTCCAAAAGAATAAATTTATCTTCCATTTGAGGTATGACTATATCATGTCTCACGAAAAATGAAGAAATATCGGTAAAATGAGAATCCTACCCGCTCTCTCATACTGTTTGCATATGTTATATGGAAAATCTAATCAAGGTTATAACATTCACAATATCTTGATCTTTTCATTTTAATACTTTTGTAAGATCAATGGTGATTCCAATTACATTCTCCACCGAATGCAAAGTGAAGATAAAATCAAAAGACCGCATAAATATTAATAAATTGAAAGCATGACCCCTTTTGGTCTTCGTAGCCATCAAACATCACATACTCAACAACTTTCGATACAGATGGAAACATAATAATCAAGTTTTTTAATGCACTAGAATGTGATCGCCAACGTGTGTCATCGGGACGTTTAAGATTAGTCTCTTGATTTAACCTATCCCTAATATTGTGCAACTAGTATCTCAATGTGCCGATTTTGATTCATTAAATCTTGACCTTTTTTAATCGCTTCATTGTGATTACTTGTTGGCTTCCCAATATAATCTTGAAACTCATTACAATTTTTCTAATTCTTAAAATCCCACTCACAAAAGGGTCGTTTTTGCTTAACTCTGGACGAAATAGATAACAATACACAAAAGAAACAATATCTTCTTTTATGATATACTCAAACCAACCCCCATACTTAGTGAGCCACATTGGGTTAAATCGACGAAATTTATTGTAATACCCGTGCCGAACATTTTATTATTTTTCTCATGTAAACGGTAACCGTATGAAGACCTCGAGATTGGGATCATTAATACATGGGCTTTTATTTCTGGTTGGGTATTCTTTGAGACTTGATGGTAATTATTGGAAGTTTGTGGGTGAAATTGGAGATTTAAGGATATTCTATGGATTGAACGAAATTAGGGTTTGTTCAAACAAGGTCCCAATCTCATTTAAATGAGAATGCAGTGGTTCGAATGAAAATACCTTATCATCCGAGTGGATCTAACGACGATCGAATGAGCCACCTCTTCATAGGTGCATAACCTCATTAGAATGTCATTCGATGGGGGAGATAGAAAGAGACCTCAAGCTCGTTCGAACGACATGTTCAGAAATCTATTTTGTAGTTTGGAATGTGCAGTCAAAACCTAAACCGTTGGATTGAGACACGTGTCAAGCTCCTGCAGCAGCAGATCAATTTGTGGATAAGGTTTGGGGGCATTTTAGAGATTTGTCTCAAATGGCTTTCGGGTATTTAGAAAGTGTTTGGGCCATTTGGGGGCATTTTGAATCAGATTTCTCTCTCTATATATATCTCTCTCTCTCCCCCCTTTTTCTCTCTCCAACTCTTAAGATCTCCACCACCCTCTCCCATCACCACAAACCATCCTACACTGCCATGTCTTATGCCACCACATTTTAGAAGTATACAACTATATTTAAGCCCAATACACCCATTTCCACCATTGATGAGCAAAGCTATGAATTTTGGAAGTTTGTTGCGAGGTTCTTAAATTTGAAGATGGAAGATTTATGGAGTTTGAAGGGAATTTTTCTTGGAATTCTTATGGAGGAAAGCTTTGTGGAGCTAGGCAGCCTCTTTGAAGCCACCTTAGGAGGTGGGGGTTGCCATCACATTCTTCTTCGTCCAACCAATTTTGGAGCTCCATTTGAGATATAAAAAACTCTACTTTTAGTTTAAGACTCTATTTTGTACATTAGAATTATTTTAGCTAATATTGTAAGTGTATGATGAATTTATGATATAAGAATGATATTTCTTCTGATTTGTAAAAAGTGGGGTTTACAAAGGGTTTCGTAGGTTTTGAGAAAAATGCTTATCTTTCTTTCATATACTTATAGCTATTATTGTTAATACTTTCATATACTTATAGCTATTATTGTTAATTCTTTCATTCTGAAAGCTTCTGCAGTTACATGGAATATTATACCAATTTACACAAATACCTCAACGATTCCCTCCCGTTAAAACATAGAGTCCAGAGAGAAACCTCATTCCTCTCTTTTCTTTTTTCTCCCCCATGTCGCCACGCGGAGGGAATATGAATGTAAAAAATGGGATCCTATAAACTTGTTTCGACCTGGGATAATACGCTCATGAGCTTGGTTGATATATTTAAAGAAAACTTGGTATTAAATATTTTTTTGGAATAAAAATGTTGGAAGAATGCACATTTTAATTAGGAATGTTTTTTGAATAAATGTTTCAAAGTTTTCTTGGAAAAAAATTGAATTTTCTACGGAAAGTGGTGCACGTCATTATTCGTTTGAACTCATCAGGTGTGAGAGACCCAGAAATAGCACTTAGACCCTTAGAATTAAAAGATGACCATTTAAATTCTTCTTCAGTCCAAGAAGTGACAGGTTTCAAGTTGATCACATTATCAACAGTCACGGAGGGAGGTGTCCACCCTCTTTCAACCAAAATCCAGACACGCTCATCAATGGCTTTTAATGCAGACCTCATACGGGCTTTCCAATAGTCATAGTTTGTACCATCAAAAACTGGCATTTTATTATATAACTTCTCCATTTGAACACGCACTTTTTCAAAAATCAATTTTTTCAGAAAATTGATATCTTAGAAAATTTTTGCAGAAAATAGGAATACGCGATAGATTAGCGTAACCTACTCTGATACCAATTTGAGAACGTATGTGCTTGCGTTCAAATGGGCAAATTATATATTAAACACCTTTTAACTCAAACAAACCCCAAACATGCAACAAAATGTGATTGAATAAGATAATGAACTAAACAAGATCATTCAAACACATGTTTGTGAGGAAAAATCCCCCAAATGGGCAAAACCATTTATTTTCATTATAATATTGTTACTGTACAATTTCGGATTACAATGAAAATACAAGTGACTAAGAATTACCCTCAGGTGTCGGATTCTGTAGTCGGCGGCTGGAGTTATCCCTTTCCAGTAGGGCTGCAATGAAGAAGAAGAACGGTCTTCTCCACAATGGTATGAACAGCAAAAGTGCGTTCCTGGGTTGCAGAGTGATTTACAAGTGTTTGGAAATTTGTGTGAATCAAAAACCTAGAGTCTAGGGCTCAATAGGTGAAGACTTAGAGTTTTTTGTACTCTGAAAATCGTGTATGAAAGTCTTGGAAAACCACTTTCCGTAGTGGGTTTATAAAAGAAGTCCTGGGCCTGAAAGATCTCTGCACGATCTGTTTGTGTTTATCCCAGGCGGACCGGTCCGGGCAGGCGGACCGGTTCTTTTTATATTTGTCATATTCGGTTCGCAATTGGTCCGGGGTATACTGGCTTTCAGCAGGCGGATCGGTTCTTTTATTCTGGGCGGACCGGTCCGGCCTATCAGACTTTGATTCCTCTTCTTCTTTTGATATTCGGATCCGTTGATGACTGTATGAATCTTGAATTTCTTCAACGGTGTAATGGCGTGCGACATAACAAATTGTTAATGGATAAAAAATGTCCTTACAAATCTCCCCCTATGTCTATGCCGGTACATACATAAAAACAAACATCCGAATTGTCAAACAACTAAAAATGCCTATACAAATCTACCCTTCCATGAACCCAAATTGGAAAGATACAATTGAATAAGACTTCAACGTTTGCTCTTCAACTCTTCAGGAATCTCAACACTTCTCTCATCAGGGTGTGCAATCCAATGATAATCCTTGTAGTACCTACACACATGAGAAAAGACAAAATACCAAGTGACGTATCGAGTTTGAAATGAGATAGACATATATACCAATTTATGAGAAAACTCAAACTTTCAAATCTCCCCCATAATAAGATAATTCATTCTCCCCCTTTTTATGATGTCCCCAAATAGACAAATGAGAGAAATAAATCAAATAAGCAAGTATGGAGTGTCACTAGGATAAAATCACACCATGAATGAACACAAAGCAGCCAAGACGATGATAGAGTAAATGAAGTGGTGTGATCAAATTTGATAAGAAAATCAATGCATACAAACATGACATATATGCACGATGAATATTGGATACTCCTAGCGAATGAACTCAAATGCGTCCTTTGGTGTAAAAGAATGACAATATAAGATATTGACTCAATCAAATCAACAAATCAAAGCTTAAAGTGATTTTCACACCAATAACGTCCAAAATGATTTTATGTTTTTTTAGGACTTTCAAGGAAGTGCAAACCCGTTTAACGATTCTCTAACCAAACTCCCTCAGATATAATTTTGAATAGAGGCATTCTAAATTCTCAAACATTGGAGAATTGATGGTGAAACCTAAGTGGCCCATATTTGGCATGAAGTGCTTTTTATTGCCTGTAAATTTTTTCGGGCTCTTTTAACCTCTTTGGACCTCGGATATTAAAATTCCTCCATGTTTTAGGTCCTTTTTAACGGTGGCTTTTGCGCAAAGGATAGATGATTACCTTTCGCAGCGCCTCCTCGTTATACAAAAACACACAGTCTCACCAAAACGGTTTTTACATGCATTCCAATCGTCTCAAGTTTTATCGCATATTGTACATTGTATAGACAGGATTGAGATGGAAACACTCAAGCCAATATGAGATAGACAAGTGCAATAATCCAATATAGCCGTGCATGTGTGCAATAAAGGATATATGAGTCAAACATGTAGGAAGATATCACTAATTACATCTCAAAGACTCCAAACATTGTAAAGCACATGGATGAAATGATGTAGCCTCTCAAATCTCTATCAAACAGTCACATGGATATATGGAATGAAGTTGTGACTTGGCTATCTTAAATGCTCATCCATAAAAGGAGAAAAAACAGAAACGTTTTTGGATTTTTTTTTTCAAAAATTTTAGTAAAATAAAATCTTTTTGTGTTTTTCTTAAAAAAATTCTTAAAGGAAAATCTTTTTGTATTTTTTTTTCAAAAGAAATATAAAAAGCAAAAAGAATAAATAAATAGCTGTACAACTAAGCAATGGTACATATAAAACAGACTAGCAATAGGAAGCATATGATATGAACATGAAGAAACATCCTATTCTAGACATAGACCAACCCCTCAGTCAACTGTGCAAATCCCCAAAGACTTCCTAAGACTCTCAAATCTAAGGGCATCTAGAGGTTTCATGAAAATGTCGGCTAACTGACGGTCGGTGGGAACAAAACTCAGGGATACAGTGTTCTCCTCAACTAACTGACGAATAAAGTGCTCACGTATCCTGATGTGCTTGGTGCACGAATGCTGAACTGTATTGCAGGATATGTGTATCGCGCTCGTGTTATCACAGGAAATTGTCATGGTGTCCTGTGAAATCCTATAATCCTCCAGCATTTGCTTCATCCACAAGAGTTGTGTGCAACAACTCCCGGCGGCTATGTACTCAGCCTCCGCAGTGGACAAAGAGATGGAATTTTTCTTCTTGCTCAGCCAGGAGATAAGAGCAGAACCAAAATAAAAACACCCACCAGAAGTGCTCCTACAACCATTTACATCCCCGGCCCAATCGGCATCCGAATAGGCGGACAAACGGTCATCGGTATCAAAGGAATACCAAATACCGTATGAGAGAGTCCCACTCACGTATTTAATAATACGTTTTAGAGCAAGTAAATGTGACTCTTTTGGGGACGCCTGATATCGTGCACAGACTCCAACACTAAAGGCGATGTCAGGACGACTGGCAGTCAAGGAGAGAAGACTACCGATCATACTCCGATATACAGTTTGCTCTACGTCCTTGCCTGAAGTGTCCTTATTAAGCTTGGTAGTGGTACTCATAGGTGTACGTGCATGCTTAGCGGAGTTTAAACCAAATTTCTTCACTAGGTCTCTAGCATATTTGGATTGGGAGATGAACATCCCATCCTCTAGCTGACGAACCTGGAGACCAAGGAAGAATGTAAGCTCACCAACCATGCTCATCTCAAACTCACTTTTCATCTCCTCCTCAAAATGGTGAGCATGCGGGGAGCATGTGGAGCCAAAGACTATGTCATCCACATAGACTTGGGCAACCAAAATAGCACTGTCATCTCTCCTGACGAACAACGTCATATCTACTCCCCCTCTCTTGAAGCCACGAGCTAAGAGATAGGAAGTAAGCCTCTCGTACCAAGCACAGGGTGCTTGCTTCAAACCATACAAGGCTTTCCTCAGATAGTAGACGTGCTCCGGGTGCTGAGGGTCTTCAAACCCTTTTGGTTATTCCACATAAACCTCCTCCTATAGAATGCCATTCAGAAAGGCACTCTTGACATCCATCTGATATAACTTGAAGCGCAGATGACATGCGATGGCGAGCAGAAGACGGACGGACTCAAGCCTCGCAATAGGAGCAAATGTCTCCCCAAAGTCTACACCCTCTATATGTGTGTAGCCTTGAGTGACCAACCTAGCCTTATTTCTGATTATGGTGCCATTTTCATCAAATCATTCAGATTCATGCATGGTGATGGCTTCAAATTGAGTTGTTAAATTTTGCAATTTAGACTCTTTCACAGCATTTGTTCCTTCATGGGTGAGTTGTAAAACATCCCATGCCTTTCGTTTGAACTCATCAGGTGTGACAGACCCAGAAATAGCACTTAGACCCTTAGAATTAAAAGATGACCATTTAAATTCTTCTTCAGTCTAAGAAGTGACAGGTTTCAAGTTGATCACATTATCAACAGTCACGGAGGGAGGTGTCCACCCTCTTTCAACCAAAATCCAGACACGCTCATCAATGGCTTTTAATGCAGACCTCATACGGGCTTTCCAATAGGCATAGTTTGTCCCGTCAAAAACTGACATTTTATTATATAACTTCTCCATTTGAACACGCACTTTTTCAAAAATCAATTTTTTCAGAAAATTGATATCTTAGAAAATTTTTGCGGAAAATAGGAATACGCGATAGATTAGCCTAACCTGCTCTGATACCAATTTAAGAACGTATGTGCTTGCGTTCAAATGGGTAAATTATATATTAAACACCTTTTAACTCAAACAAACCCCAAACATGCAACAGAATGTGATTGAATAAGATAATGAACTAAACAAGAACATTCAAACACATGCTTGTGAGGAAAAATCCCCCAAAGGGGCAAAACCATTTATTTCCATTATAATATTGTTACTGTACAATTTCGGATTACAATGAAAATACAAGTGACTAAGAATTACCCTCAGGTGTCGGGTTCTGTAGTCGGCGGCTGGAGTTATCCCTTTCCAGTAGGGCTGCAATGAAGAAGAAGAACGGTCTTCTCCATAATGGTATGAACAGCAAAAGTGCGTTCCTGGGTTGCAGAGTGATTCACAAGTGTTTGGAAATTTGTGTGAATCAAAAACCTAGAGTCTAGGGCTCAACAGGTGAAGACTTAGAGTTTTTTGTACTCTGAAAATCGTGTATGAAAGTCTTGGAAAACCACTTTCCGTAGTGGGTTTATAAAAGAAGTCATGGGCCTAAAAGATCTCTGCACGATCTGTTTATGTTTATCCCAGGCGGACCGGTCCGGGCAGGCGGACCGGTTCTTTTTATATTTGGCATCTTCGGTTCGCAATTGGTCCGAGGTATACTAGCTTTCAGCAGGCGGATCGGTTCTTTTATTCTAGGCGGACCGGTCCGTCCTGTCAGACTTTGATTCCTCTTCTTCTTTTGATATTCGGATCCGTTGATGACTGTATGAATCTTGAATTTCTTCAACGCTGTAACGGCGTGCAACATAACAAATTGTTAATGGACAAAAAATTTCCTTACATTTTCTATAAATGGATTTTTATTCAAGTTTTGAAGAAACAAAAATGTCTTTTTGCCTTAAAAAGTATGTTTGTGAAAGCATTATAAAATTTCTAGAGTAAACCACATGTTAGACCCATTTGATAGGATTTTTTAAATGTATATTCGCATGCATATAAACTTATTATATTTTGATTTTGAACATATATACAAGTTTAATGATGGTTTTTATTGGGTTTAAACATGAAATTAGGAATTTCAGCTCTTAAGCTGTGTGGAAAATGGTGTTGAAATGTGAAAAGTGTAAGGCTTCAAGACTACAAGTATTAATAAAGAAAATGGTATTTCTCTTATAAAGTAGTCTTAGATATCCAATGATTTCTTAGAGAAATAAAGTGATGAAATAAAGAGGTTTTAAACTTGAATAGAATGTTACTCCAAAATGTTAATGTGTTAAAAATACTCAAGAAGTTAGTGTGAGTAATTTAATGGTGTTTTTGGAAATAATACTTGTGAAAATAGAGGAAAAGACAAGTTTGGAAACAAATGGGTAGAACGATAATTTTTCTTAAAGTGAAACATTTTTATGAAATAAAAATGTTGGAAAGGTATAACATAAAATGGTTTTAAATGAACATGACTTTGGAATAAATGAATGTTAGTTAAAAAGGTGTAACACCTCGTATTTTTTAGTATTTATTAATTACACTACACCAAAATGGTAAAATTGACACACTTCAACTGGCCAGTATTGTCACGGTCATTGACAGTGACAAGATCACGACAAAGGCTTGTCACAGTCAATGACCGTGATAAGGTTGTGATAAGTACAGTTTCACGGACTTATCACGATCAATGACCGTGACACATCCGTAACAATTATGTCAGTAAAAAAAACTTCCCTCTTCTTTTTTTTCCACCGATTTCTATTCCCTCCATTTCTCTCTCTCTCTCTCTCTCTCTCTCCCTCTCTCTCTCTCTCTCTAAGCGGTTGCACTCTCTCTGTCTCTATAATTTTGGTACGTTTTCTCTCTCTATTTCTCTTCCATTTATGTATATGTGCGTGTGTGCATATATGTGTGTGTAAATATGCTTGTGCATGTGTATGTGTGTGGTGTATATATGAGTGTGTGTATAGGGGGGGGGGGGGGGGGGGGGAGGGGGAGGGCTGGGGTGAGGGGAGGGGGGCACTGTGTGTGCATGTGTGCATATATTCGTGTGTGTGTATATGTGTTTGTGTGTGTACATGTGTGGTGGGGAGTGGCAGTGAGGGGAGGGGGTAGGGCTGGGGGGCTGCGTGTGTGTATATGTGCGTGTGTGTGTTTTTTTTAATTAAATTTTTATTGGTTTATTAGATATTGCCCCTTATATTGTAGTGCCCCTTGTAAAAGAATTGATTGATTGAATATTGATTGATTGTTAATTTTTTTAGTAAATTAATAATTAGTGCCCCTTTCATATGCAAGTTGGATTGCCCCTCATTATAAATCAATAAATTAATAATTGTATACTTTAATTGTTAGTTTAATTGTTGAAAAGAACTAATTGAGTAGATGAATTAGAAGGAGTACGGGATACACATTTGCTGTTGCCATTGCGATTGGATTGTAGTGGATCGATGTTTGGTTGGTTAATTTTAAAAGTGGCATGACTACTAGATTATTGTCCATAAGGGGGTGGGATTTTTCAACTTTTTTTAAAAAAATACTTTGTATCACGAACAATATATATAGTATGATAATTAAATGAATTAAATTACTTTGATCGATGTTTCGAATTTTTAGTAATTGTACATATTATGAGTTAGATGCTGTTGTTTTGGAATTCATAATTGAGGTGTTAAATAGTAATAATTCATTTGGATTTGTAGTAATTGTACATATTTGCATGTCTTCTTCTAATTCATTTTGATTTGCACTAATAACAACATTTTTTTACAGAAAATGTCTCCTTCAGGTATTAAGGCGAGGATGATGCTGCTGATTATGATGATGTCGTCTGGGATCGGTGGTAGCGGAGGCGACGAGGGATCCTCGTCCCCTAGGCTCCCCAAATAGGGCAAATTGGGGATGGCCATCGAGAACAAGACGGGGCTATTAACGAGATCCCTCGAGCTGGTAAAGACGCTCATCGACCCGGGGTACACTAGTTGGAGGGAGGTGCCAAATGAGCTCAAGTTAGCTATTTGGGCGGCACTACAGGTAATGTATTTATATTTATATTTATATTTATATGAATATTTCAATTTCAATTTCAATGTTAATTTCAATTTTAATTTCAATTTCAATTTCAATTTCAATTTCAATTTCAATTTCAATTTCAATTTCAATTTCAATTTCAATTTCAATTTCAATTTCAATTTCGATTTCGATTATAATTATAATTTTGATTTTGATTTTATATTTATATTTATATTTATATTTGTTCGCAACTAACATTGTATTTATTGGACAAGAATAATTCAGCCTGGATCCAAAACTACGCGATTTCGTCTTGGACCTCGTTGCTTCGTCACCGACACATACAAACTTTGATGATCCAGTCCCCTATTTGGCTCCCTTCGACCGACCTATGTCAACACTTGGTTGGTCAAGCGTGTTTATACATGACATATTTGATGGCCAGCAGATAGGGCGGGGGTTGAGGGACCCGAATATCGTCCAAGGTATGCCAGTTCATAGACGTTTGCTTCAAGACATCGAGGCCAAGGTGCTCGTCACGCATGTGATACCCGAGAAAGAGAACTCTCCATTATGGTTGCACAAACAATGCGGCACGATGCACATTTCTGGGTGTATTAATTCATATATCGTGTGGCCTATTCACCTCCTCAAACCTACCCCAGACATGTAGTAACATTATTTTAATTGAATTCTTTTAAGTTGTTACATTTGGATTATATCGTGATGCATATTGTTTTGAATGTATGTTTGCATTATCTCTATTTTGTTTGGATATAGGATGTTTGAACAGGTACAACGCTGCTATAACAGGTACAAATATGCTGCTGGGCAGTGGTAGTGACCATACAGCCCATCAGATTTTTTTTAATTATGTTCAGAATTGTCACGGAATAAGACTGTGACAAATATTGTCAAGGTCAAATACCGTGACAGGATCGTGACAAGTCTAATGAACTTGTCACGATCATTGCCGTGACAAGTCCGTGACAACATAAGTTGTCACCACCAGAATTGTCATGGTCATTGACCTTGACAAGTTGGACTTGTCACGATCAATGACTGTGACAATCCGGAAGATTTGGTGTAGTATTAATTAATTCGGCTAATTTTAAATTACAAGTGTGTCGTAATTTAATTTAATTAGTTATTATGTGTAAATTAAAAGATTAATCAGGAGAGATAATGGTTGATATTTGTAGAATATAATTACTAAGTGAATCGTAATATATTAATTTTATGTCCTGGCGAGCGATAGTGACGTGGCATTATTTTATCTCAACTAGGAGTCAGGTGTGGACTATATTGAGGTAGAGAAAGGAATTTAAGTAAAGTGAATCGGATAGTGATTATGAGTGAACGATTGATTCCGAATAGGTCGAGATAGTCGAAAAAGAGTACCCGTGGTAGTAATTGGGTCTTGGAACAATTTTAGGCCTAATCGGGCCCACATGGGGTTGGTAGGGTCATTTGAGCTTGGCCTATTAGACTAATTTCGGGATGAACAATGTTAAAACTACTTTATGGAGTTAGTGGTAGCCATAACTCAATTAGAAAATTCTAGATCCGCAGAGAAGAAAAGAAGGAGAAAGTAGGAAGATTTTTAGAAGCCAAACCAAGAAGAATTGAGTGTGTTTATTGGTGTAAAAAACTAGAATAGGTCTAATTTCTTAATCACAGATAAATATATGTAAATAAAAGAGAGAGACAAAAGGTTTTTGAATTGGATCGAATATAAGGGAAATCCTATGTCCACTGTGTTTTTTTATTGCCTTGTATTATGTTTTGCCTCTCGTATTTTGAATGATTTGAACGTCTCACCTTGATGAAGGGATTATAATGTATTTATAAGCAAGTAAGGAGATAGAGAGGTGGAATATTAATGGATGAAATGAATTTATAAATTAGGCATTTACATCAGTACATAACGTCCATGATGCTCTTGATTGTTGGCATTTTGTTGATGCAGTTGGTCGGCCTTCCTGGAGTTGGTCGACATTCTACATATTGGTCGACATTCTAGATCTTGGTCGGCAATGCTATGACTTAATGATTAGTATTATTGCCATGTAGGATGACACGCGTTTGTATCTGGTTAGTCCACATAAGTGGGAAATATTTGGTATCAACAAAGCCCCAAATATTCCATGCTTGACGCTTGCCTGAAATTATGGATCATTTAGTCTTGGTCATAGCTCGGGATACATTTATGATGCTTGGTCGGTTGCCGACTTCCCACACTTGTAAAATTTTACCAGTATTGCTAGTGGTGTATGTTTCCAATTATATTTTTATAAATATTTTGAACTACAACGGATAGTCTCAGGGTAAATACGTCTTTTTTCATATCCCCGCCACAATTTCAATCATCGTTTCGCTTTAATCATTATGTTTGTCGATTTTTGAGGCTATCTATAAAAGGCGATAAATTTCCCAGTCGTCTCTTTACTCCATACCTTCTAAGTGTTGCTTCTACTCTTGAGCTTCTATGCGATCGTTCTTCCTTTCTTTTAGTTCTTGCAGAATCCGTAATCTTCTGTAAAAATACTTTATTTTTCTTCTTTTCTTCATATTGAATCATAGTTTACGTTGTTGTCTCTCCAGATGAGTTTAGAAAGGAATGAAATATACCATACTGGGTAGACTTAGAGTTCCCTAGTGCCCCTTTAGATATTTTCTCTTTGTCTGAAGGTCATTGGATTCCTTCCTTATTCATAGCTAAATGTGGCTTCACTTTTCCCCCAAATCATTTTTACTTAGATTTTTGTCAATACTTTCATGTTGTACCTGCTATAGTAGCCCCAAACACTTGGAGAATAGTTAATGGTGTCCATAAACTTAATCAAATGCATGGAACCCACATCGGTATCCTAGAGATTATGTTCTGTTACAAATGGGTCACCACTGATAGTACATATTATTTGAAGACTAGGTCTGTTAGTAGAGCTCTAGTTGTCAATTTGCCTAACTCCAATAAATAGTACTTCGATCATGGTGTTATTGCCAAAAATTGGTAATATGTACCTCTTAAAGGGTATGAAGTATACACTAGACCAAAAAGTCACTCAAGATGGTCATAGAATAGGCTGTAATATATTTCATATACCCATACTGATTAATTACCTATTAATAAGTTAACTAACATTTTTTTCTTCTTTGATTACAGTTGAGAAGAAGAGAAAGTGTCCTAAGGAGGGTGACATTAAACTTGACGAGCTCAAGTTTATCTCGGGAATCCATCAAAGAATTGGTGTGGATCATATTAGGTCGGCCTCCTACTTGTTGAAGTACAAGATCTCTATCACTTCCTTCGTATCCCGTCCAACTGTTGTTCTGCCCTCCATTGTGATTGGTTTGGACAAAGACCCTATGTCCACTTCATCTTCCACTATTTCTAGTGGTGGTGAACCTGCTATTGGACCCTCCTCTTCTTTTGATTCAGACCTTCCTCTTTCAATGAGCATGGAAAAAAGGAAATTTTCCAATCTTCTTGGGGATGCTTCTGCTGCTGCTGGCACCCACAAGCCTGTGGATGGTGGGGCTATAAAGAAGGATAACGCTGGGAAGGAGCCCCCAACTAATAAGGGAGAGGACTCTCTTTTATAATGTTTAAGAAGAGGTCATGCTGCCAACCAGGTTGAAGAAGTTGTTGATGACAACCAAAAAACTCGGTCTATATTATTCCATTTGGTGTTAGCCATGGGTCCTGGCTTAGCTAAGAAATTAATAAAGTCCGGCACTCTTCTACACCACAGGGGTGATGCTGCTTCCATACCCCTACTAAAGATATCTGAAAGGGCTTCTTAAAGCCTTACTCTGGTGATACCTCTTTCTTTATGCTTTCTTTGTGTATTATCTTCTACTTATTGTGATAACTTTATTTTTATTCTTTGGAGTTCCTAGTTGATTTCAACCAGATGTTGAAGAAGGACGATGTTCTTCGTTCTTCTTCGGATGATGTGGAAGAGGAATTTTATGGTCTTACACAATCTTTACTGGAGTCTTAACAAGCCTTGGATATAGAAAAGAAAACTTGGGAGGAGAAGATCAAGCTTGCTGAACAATCTTGACAAAAATCTGATATGACTGTCCTTCAAGTTATACGCAGGGAAATGGCTGCAGAAGAGGGGTAGAAAATTTAATTAGGGATCTTTATGCTGAAAAGTCCAAGAGGAAGAAGCTTAGGCAAAATTCCTTCACTAAACGCTGGGATAAAGCTATCCCTGATGCCTCTGCTCAGATTGAGTACACAAAGATAAAATATTTCAAGGACCGTTGGTCGGCTTCACTGAAGGAGGTGGGCATAGCATAAGACCCTAAACTCTTCCAAACATATGATCCTGGATCTCCCCCCCCCCCCCCCCCCCCCCCATCATGGATAATGAATTTGAAGATTGTGTTGGTTATGTGGAGTCTTCCCTGGTGGTTCAGCTTTCAGCCGACCAAGGCAAAAATGTTGTTGAGTCATCTATCCCCCAATCGAATAAAATAAGCCCCCAGTTCATCCAACTGCACCTTCTGCTGACCAGGGTGGAAACCCTGATGTTGAGACTGATAAGAAGAAGGTATAAACTTGTTAGACATTTGGTCTTTGTAATTTGAACTTCTCTTTTGTTTCTTCTCTACTTTACTTGTAACTTCCCTTTACATATCAATGAAAGAACTTTTTCTCCATACTATTTGTCATTTCGTGCCTATTATATCTTCTTCTTTTGTTGATCGATTGTTACTTAATTTTTCTAATTTATGGCCAAAATGGAACATATTTCTTCTAATGATTCGGATCTACTCAAGCGCTGCAATAGTTTGTTCAAGTCTAGTCACATGACTTTAATCGAGGATGAATTATCAGACTTGCTCAGAGCAGATGCTAAAAATTAAGCTAAGGATACATATATCTATCTCAAGTTTCTTCTTAATCAGGTTGTTGCTAATAATGTGGATTACTTTGAAATGATTGAAGAACTTCAAGAGGATCATAATGAGACCAAATCTTTACTGCATGTTGATTACGAAGCTAAATATCAAGCATTGAATGAAGCCTGAGGATTTGAATTAAAATTAGAGAAATATGCATCTGCTTTTAGGAAGAAATAATTGTTGCTGAAGCGTGAAGTTGATGAGGCTAGGGCTATTGCAAAAATGTTAGAAGAAGAAAATAATAAAATAAGGAGTGAACTTAGCTCCTTGAAGAATCCTCCTGCTGCTTCTGCTGATAATTGTTCATCTTTTCTAGAGGCTGAGAATGCAAAATTAAGAGAAGAGTTGGAAACTCTTAATAAGTCTAAGCCTGCCTCCTCTACTAGACAAAAAGTTAGTCGACCAATGAATGATGAGGATAGAACATAGAAAACCCTATCTGATCAAGCTCCACAGCTAAAGGCCAAGAATCGGGCAATTGTTGAGTTATCCCAGAAGCTCAAGACTCATGATAACACGCTTTCCAACCTATCCTCTAAGTTGCAGGCTAAAGATGGACTGTTAAAAAAACTTCAGCATCATGTCGAGAAATTGACTTTCTAGTTTCATAATAGCCTAGAGAGGTATGAATGGAAGGATACAATGAGGATCTTGGGCATTTTGACGACCACTTTAGTCAAGCTCAGCGTGAAGGTTACAAGTGGGGATGGACCAATTTCTTGACTATTATGAAGGTTGATCAGAATATTAGGTTATGGTACTGGGTTGATCCTGGGTTCTTAGATTGTGACAAATGTCCCTTCAATCTTAACATCAGTTGGATCCCTATAGAAACCATTCTCTGGTGCTTGATATCCAAATACTTAGGGGATTATGGACTATATGAAGAAAAAGATATATTACGGCCTTTATATTTATTGGACACGTCGAGAAGCAGTAACAGAAGAATGCATCGGGACTTCAATTTCATCAACTCTCCCTAAAATTTGGATGATCCTCCAGTAGTCATGGAAAAAGCGTCGACTTCCTCTAAGTCTGAAAGAAAACATCCAGTAGAGTAATTATCATGTATTTCATTTGTAAAATAATATTTGCATGTAACAACATTCATATAAATGAAATGAATTATTTTATTTTTTAACTTATCTTGTTACTTTCTGAATGTCTGAATGAACTTGTTGTTCCATTAGTTATACTGATATACTTAAACATTTGCCTAAATTTAGTACCAATTAGCAATGATGTTATCATAGGTTCGACTGATGCACTTAGATTTCTAAGTTTAGCACCAGTTACTATTGATGCAAAAAACTAGACTCGGCCGAATTGATTGATCATAGATAAACTTAAGTAAAACAAACAACACACAAGAGATTTTAGAGTGGTTTGGCTCATAGAAATAGCCTACTTCCACTATTATGTATTGACTGCCTTGATTTATTTTCTAGCCCCTTGCAATGAAGGTGATATAATGTATTTATAGCGCAAAGGGGGGCCTTAATTGTCATGTGAAAGTATGTAATGACCTTATTGGTTAGGCATTTACATAAATACATAATGAGATTTAATTATATTAATTATGTCGCGTCATAGGCAATACAGGTTGTAAGACTGTTGGTGCTTGGTTGGCTGCACATAATGGATTTTCGACTGTTGGTAGGGCTTTCCAGTTGGTTGGGCTTCCTTGTTGGTCAGGCTTTTCTTATCATGCTGACTTGGACTTGTGCTACATAAAATGACACATGCTGGCTTGTAATTGGTCCACGTAGGATGGTAAAGTTTGGTATCAACAGAAGCCCCCAATGTTTCATACTTGGAGTTAATGCGAAAGTGTGGAATATTATTCTTTGGAAGTAGCTCGGGCTGTTTGGTTTGGCTGAAAACCTTCCATACTTGTGCATTTTATCACTCGATTGCTGATTTTGGGCACGAATGGTAATTTTTATAAATATTTCAAATTTTAGTCAACTATGACGGGGTATGTTCGTATTTTCCTTTATTATACGTCGTAAACTGAAAGGTCGTTCTCTTTAATCATTACTTTTCCCAATTTTCGATGCATCTTATAAAAAGGGAGGTAAAACTTTGATTATCTTCTACCTCTTTCTTTTGATTCTTCCACTGGGTTTTTTGCTTTTGTGCGATGGTTTTCTTTCTTGTCTTCAATTCTTGTTGAATCCTTAAATCTTTGTAAGAATCTTTCTTCTCTTTTTCTTTGTTTTCTTCATCATGGTTTACTCTATCGAGTCACTTGATAAGTTCAGAACCGATTTTAATATTCTATCTTGGGTTGTATTAGAAAATCCCATTTTTCCTTCTAATTTCTTCTCTCTTGCTGAGGGTCATTTGTTTTCCTCCATCTTTATTGTTGAATATGGTTTCACATTTCCTCATGAGCCTCTATGTTTGGAGTTTTGTCAATATTTTGACATTATTCCTGCAAGAGTGGCTCCCAACACATGGATAATTGTAAATGTAGTTTATAGATTAAATCAAATTTATGGAACCCATCTAGGGATTTCAGAAATCATGTTTTGTTATAAGTTGGTAACTAGTGATACCACCTTTTGTTTGAAAACTAGGGATATTAGTAAAGCTTTGGTAGTTAATCTTCCTGACTTTAATAGGGATTATTTTGATCATGATGTAGTTGTAAAAAAATGGCAACATGCCCCTTTAGTTGGAGGTGCCAAATACCAAGGACTTAGATGTCCGCTCTTTATTAATGGAATAGGTTGTTTTATGTCAGAGTAAATTTGCCCTGTTTATATTTGATAAAATGTCATACTGACTATTGTTTTATAAAGTTATTTGTAGTTGAGAAAAAAATGAAATGCCCCAAAGAGAGTGAAGTAAATTTGAAAGAGTTAAAGTTTATCTGGGGACTTCATAAAGTAGTTGTTGAGGAGCACGTTAGGTCTCCTTCTTGTCTGCTCCAGTACAAAATATTATTTCCTCCTTTATTTCCAGACATATTTTTTCTCCTTCTTTGGTAATTGATCTTGACGCAGAGATTGTTGTTGATTCTGATACTCCTCTATCTAAAGTTATGAAGAAGAGGAAGTTTCTTAACCTCTACAGTGGTGCTGCTTCTGGACCCTAATATTCTATTATTGAAGGAACCAAGAAGAAAACAATGGATGCTATGAAGCTCACAGTCCCCAAGGATGCTATGAATCCACCAGCTTTCAAGGATCCAATTTCTAAGGATCCAACTCCTAAAGAACTGGCTCCCAAGGATGGAGCTCATACAAAGGTTGAATTTCCTCTGAGGAGGCTTAGGAGAGGGGCTACAGAGAAATAAATTGACCAGATGGATGATCAATTATCCTTGGTTTATTTTATTTCTTCTGATGATGCTCCTCTATCAACCCTTACTCCTAGTTTAGCTAGGAAGTTAATCAAATCTGGTACTCTTTCATACTATAAGGTTGTGGATACCAAGCTCCCCAAAACAAGGGTTTCTCAGTTGGCCACTCTGAACCTTGCATCAGGAAGCAGTTTCACTTTTCTTAATTTGGTTGTCTTTTATATCTCTTATATACTAATTTTTTATCCTCATCCTTTGCAGTTTTTGGTACACTTAAATAATATGTTGGAGAAAGATGATGCAATTAAGGCTTCCTCTTATTCAAATGAGGTGGAGGAAGCTTTGTCAGGTTTGAAGAAGTCTTTACTTGAATCTCAACAATCTTTGGAGACTGAAAGGATCACTTGGGTAGAGAAACTGAAGATAGATGAAATTGCCTGTTAAACATCTGATACAAATGCCTTTGAAGCTGAGCGCATGATCAAGGAATCCGAGTCCTAAAAAGAGGAAGCTCTGCTCAAGGAAGAGGAAGCTCTGCGCCAGAAAGAGGAAGTTGAGCGCAGGGCAAAGACTGTTGAGGAGCTTGTGTCCTATGCTAGAGCTAAGATAGAATCTACTGTGAAGGCCTCCATCAGTGATGGTTAGGATAAGGGCTGAAAAAAAGTCATTTCTGCTGCTTCTGCTCAAATTGAGTATGTGAAGAAAAAATGATTCAGAGATGGTTAGGTTACTGCCCTTCAAGAGTTGAACACAAATGGAGATTCTAAACTTTTTAAGAGGTATATTCATTGTCCTCCTCCAGTCATAAAAGATGAGGTGGAAGATAAAGTTACTTCTAAATAGTCTTCATTTGTGGTTGAGTCTGCTACTAAACAACCTGAAGTCCATGAGTCTTCTATTCCTCTAGCTGAATAAACCGAGAAACTCGAGCCTGCAACCCCTTCTTTTGAGAAGAGCAAGAAGGTTGAAAGTGATAGGGAGAAGGTGTAATGTTGTTCGACATTTTTCTCTTTTCCTTTTATTATTTCTTTTTCCTTTGTTTTGATTGTACTTGAACTCTTCATTATCAATAAAAGATTTTTTTGCTCATTCTCGTATCTTATGGACTGTACATGTTTTTTATTCGTGTTTGTTGATTGGTGGTTGTTTCTTATTTCTAGTCTATTACAAAGATGGAACAACTGTTGTCTCATGATACCGAGCCACTGAGGAAGTGCAATTCTTTTTTCAAAGAAAGTCACGCAGACTTGTCTGAAGAAGAGATCACTCAGTTGCTAGGTGATTATGCCTCAGAACAGGTTAAATAATCCTATAAATATTTGAAGTACTTACTTGATTGGGAGGTAGCAAATAATGTTGCCTATTATGAAATGATAGAAGAAATTCAAGAATAATATAAGGAATCCACTACACTGTTGCATCAGAGCTATGAGCAGAAGTATAAAAGTTTGAGTGCAGATTGAGGCTTTGATAAATTTATCTCTATTTATAATAAAAAGGAATCTTTACTTATGCTTGAAATTGAAGAAACTAGTACTATTGTCAAACTCCTGTAAGAGGAGAATAAGAATTTGAATGATGAAGTGAATCTTCTGAAGTCTTCTTCTGGAGATGTTGCTACTACTACAGATGAAGGTTACTCCTTTTTAGAAGCTGAGAACGCCACATTGAGAGATGAATTGGAGGCCTTGAAAAACATTAATTCCGCTTCTTCTTCCCGAGCTAGAAATAATGTTGGCCGAGGAACCACAGAGGAAACTAGGACTCAACAGTCCCTTGCCAACCAAGCTGCATAGTTAAAAGCAAAGGACCGGGCTATTGTTGAGATGTCTTAAAAGATGCAAACTTTATCTAACCAATTATCTACTCAATCTTTCCAATTGGAAGCTAAAGATGGGGTACTGAAGAAGTTGCAATCACAAGTTGATAGATTGACTTTTTAATTTCATAAACAACCCAGAGAATTTTGGATGGGTGGGTATAATGAAGCTTTGGGACATTATGATGATAGACTTCAATAAGCCCAGAATGAGTGCTACAAATGGGGTATGATAAACACTTTAAATGTGATGAAGGTGGATGGGAATGACTCTCTTTGGGATTGTTATGATCCGGGATTACTGCAGCTTAAAAATCCTCCATTTAAGTTGGATGTTAATTGGGTACCTGTTCATCGTATTCCCCAATGCTTGATTTACAAGTACTTGGGGGACTACAAACTACATGATGAACTAGAAATCGTTTGGCTTCCTCATTTGCTTGACCATCCTAGTAGTAGAAATACCAGGATGCTTCGAAACCTTAACTTCATCAACTCTCCTTTTACTTTGAATGATCCTCCAGCTGGTATGGTGTGACAACCCTGCTTTTTATATCTAATTCGGTTAGCTATGCCCAATTAAATTAAAGCGGAGCGTCAATATGTTGGCATTAGAAACAAAATTTAAATAAATGCAGTAAAGTAAACATGTACACTCTCATATGTGTAACCAAATCATATAATAACAACTATAACAAGTGAAACCAACTCATGACTATTAACTGCAATAATCCATCACTAATCTCAAACTGAAAATATAAAATGCCAATACATGCTGCCCAACACAAAATGCGAAAGAATAATACAACAATTCTCTCAAATGCTAAGTATAAACAACGTGATATTAATCTCTGATACCACCCTCAAGAAAAGGGAAACAAGCGACATAAATTAAAATAGAATAACTCCACAGCTACACGAATCCTAAGATTGATATGATCTCATCAAGCTCCATAGTCTATTGTCCATCGGGACGAGGACCTGTCATATATTTTATATATAGGAGAGGAGCAAGAAGCAAGATAGACGAACATCAAAGCAAGAAAACAAGCTATAAGATTATAAGATGTACTTAGAATGAAAGCACACTAGTCATTACTTGTCTCCAGTAATTAAGTTGTTCAATTACCCAACCAATGTTCCTATGTCGTGACTACCCAACCCAAACTCGAGTAACGTGTAGTCTCATATCGTATCATGATTAATCATTACTAATCTCATTTCAGTATTTAACGTATCAAAATATTTCCTTCAAGTATAATATCAAATGCATCAATTCGGGATATTATTTTAAGACACAAGCATAATATCTCACACAACAAGTCATATCGGGTCACTATCGTTACCCAGGGGAACAAGTCGTAACACTAGGCCTACACACGAATACTCCCCAATATTACGTGGCAAGGAAAATCATACTAAGTCCTAAATCACATGGCGTTTCAAGGTTTTTCTATCCGACCTGCATTACAACCATGTGTCCGGTTCCGGTGGTTTATCTCTGACACGGCACTCGAGCGGAACCTAACCGGATCAATCACAAAAAATCGCATTCAACATGTGCCTATGTCGATCGGAGGACTAGTTTAGTGTATACTAGACAATATACATGTAAAACTATTTCACGCTTATGTATATATACAATCGTGCCAAGTCTCTTACTCGAGTTATACAATAGTCATTATTTATAATATAACATAATTTACATCATTAATTTACTAATTCAACATCAAATCATTTCAAGGTTATATATCCCTAATAACCATAAGTATGTGATAAAGTTAGGATTTTAGGCACAACACCAAAATTATCTTACTAACAACATGAAAAATATTATCACTCTCATTTCAACAACATGCTGCCCAGAATTTAAAATGCAGATTCGAGGCCCTTCCGATCCGTTTTAGGAAAAACTTAAAACTACAAAGTTGTTCGGAACGTGATTTTCTATAAGGACAAGGGAGCACGTTTCCATAGCCTGCATAAAACCGACCCGAAACTAATATATAATATTCTCCCCTGTTTTCGGCAACTTTCTGCCCAGAATTTTAAAACGCCGATTTGAGGCTTTTTCGATCCATTTTTGGAAAAACTTAAAATTACAAAGTTGTTCAGAACGTGATTTTCTACAAGGTCACTCGAGCATGCTACCGTAGCCTGATTAAAACAGATCCGAAACTAACATATACAGTTCGGACCTATTCACGATAACTTTCTGCGCATAATTTTAAAACGCCGATTTTAGACTTTTTCGATCCGTTTTCGAAAAAACTTAAAACTACAAAGTTGTTCAGAACGTGATTTTATACAAGGACAGGTGAGCACGCTACTATAGCCTGATTAAAATAGACCTGAAACTAATATATACAGTTCGGACCTATTCACGACAACTTTCTACACAGAATTTTAAAACGCCGATTTGAGGCTTTTTCGATCCGTCTTTGGAAAAACTTAAAACTACAAAGTTGTTAAGAATATGATTTTCTACTGGGAAGCGTGGACGAAACATCCATTTTCAAAACCGAAACAGCTCAAAACAGTTTTTTTAATATGATGATTTACTTAATTTCATAGATTTCTAAAATTCAAGAGGTTGTTCTACATCTTAAGCCCTATAATGATGTTATTGCATTTGCATCTACATGGATGATGATACTAATACATTCATTTTAACATCAATTTCATATTAATTTAGGGATCCAAATACATGTTCATGTGAAATTTCATTATAGATACATAATATACACATATAGGTTATTGACTTGCTTTGGATTGTATGGAGAAGTTGAATCTTCTTGAAATCCTCTTAAAATCCTCTTTTCTTTCTTCTCTTCTTACTCTCTCTCTCTACCAAACCCTAGCCCCCTTTGTAAAATGATAAAATGAAGACTTCTTCTCTTCTTTTCTCTTTATACCTAGGGTTAGTTTCTTTACAAAAATGCCATTGCCCCAAATTTAACCCTCTCGATTCTTTTACGCGTTAATTCGCTTATAATATTTAAGTCGTACATTCGTATCTCAATGAATTCATTTTAAATTTTCATTTCCAATCATTTTGAATATATATACTGACATAGTTTAATTTCCAAACATTTCGAATATATACACTGGAATAGGGTTTTTTTCTTTTTTCAATTTTAATTCAATAAAAAATGCGGGGTATCACACATGGATCCTGTCTCTAAAGCTGAAGGAAAGCGTCCTGTAGAATGAACTTTTGTATTTTATTTTTCCATATTTGAGCAACAATATATAATCATTTAATTTTAATGAAAATCTTATTTTACGAATGGATCAACTTTTAGTTAATCTTTGAATGTCTGTAAATGTTTTTCTAGTGTTTTCTTAGTCTTTGACTATGAATGGATCAAATGTTTTAGTTAATCTCTAGTTTTTCACCGGTTCTATTGACATTCTTAGGATTATCCTAAGTTTTATACCAATTGCCAATGCTTCACCATGGTTCTACTAATGTACCTGAATTTTATGGTAATTACATTAGTTACCTTGGTTTCCAGGCGTGAGTGGAACATTTGTCCATCTTTTAGATCAATTTAGATGAACATTTATCATCTGGGTCTTCATTAACCACACATTTGGGATTTAGTATTTTGCCTTACGTGGTTTTTGACAACCAACTTTATTGGCGG
Organism: Sambucus nigra; assembly: GCA_949130495.1. NCBI lineage: Eukaryota > Viridiplantae > Streptophyta > Magnoliopsida > Dipsacales > Adoxaceae > Sambucus > Sambucus nigra. Next base: position 304,870,097 of record OX422212.1, on the reverse strand, counting down.
ACTTGGTTGATACCGACCAACTTTGTTGGTTGCCTTTGTTGATACCATCCAATTTTGTTGGTTGTCTTTATTGATGCCGACCAACTTTGTTAGTGGCCTTTGTGATTGCCTACCAATTTTGTTGGTGACCTTTGTTTATGCCCACCAACTTTGTTGGTTGTCTTTGTTGACACTGACCAACTATGTTGGTGTCTTCGACCAACTTTATTGGCGTGTTCATAATATTCATAAGTGCATAGCATTACTACTCCGAGAAAGAAAATAATAAAATAACAATTTTTTGAAAAGTCATGTTCTCATTAATATTGAAGTGAACTAAGTATAACATAACTACATTTAATGATAATATTTCTTCAGGTGCTCTGCATTCCATGGGTTCTTGAATTCTTCCCCTTCTAAAGTCTGAATCCGATATGTGCCTCATCGCATAACTGCAGTAATACGATAAGGCCCATGCCAATTGGCTTCCAGCTTATTGTTCTTCTGAATCAATTTCTTCAAAACGTAATCGCCTTCTTTTAAGTTGCTCGGCATGACCCTTTTGTTGTAGAAACATGCAGTCGTTTGTTAATAGGCTGCATTCCTTAAAGATGCATCTTCATGGACTTCTTCCAGCATGTTTAAATCCGATCTTCTTCTCAAATCGCTGACTGGGGTATTGAAGTTAAGAACTCTATGCATAGGTAAACCTAGCTCAACAGGGATTATGACTTTAGTACCAAATGCCAATAGGTAGGGAGTTTCTCCAGTAGCTGTTCTGAAAGTTGTTCTGTAAGCCCACAGAACCGAATGCATCTCATTGATCCAATTTCCTTTTGAATTTTCCAACCTTTTCTTTTGTCTGTTCAGTAAAGTTATATTAGTTACCTCTGTTTTGCCGTTGCTTTGACGATGGCTAGGAGCAGAGTGGATTTTTTAGACATTGGAGTGGGCGCAATAACCAGCGAATTCGTCATTGTCAAACTGTGTGCCATGATCAGTTATAAAGGCATAAGGTAAGGCATACGTGCATATAATACTTTTCTAGATGAAGTGATAAACCTTTTCATAAGACATATCAATCAATGGTTCAGCTTCCACCCACTTTATAAAATAATCAATAACTACAACTAGGTACGTGAACCTTACTCGAGTGGTTAGTAGAGGCCCAACCAAGTCAATTACCCACATAGAAAAAGGTCAGGGTGAAGTGATTGGTGTTAAGAGAGCTTGTGGGGCCTTGAGTATACTGAAAAACCTCTGGCACTTATCACAGTTCTTGGAAAAATATGCACAATCTGCTCGCATGGTTAGCCAGTAGTAGCCTTGCGTATGTATTCTCTGTAACAACGTTCTTCCTGCTATATGGGCTCCACAAGACCCTTCATTAACTTCTTCAATCAAATCGTTTACCTCAACTGGATGCACACACCTTTATAGACCAATAGTTAATCCTCTTCTATACACCACACCACCCTCTAGCACGTATGTTGCAACTTTTTATTTCAGTCTTTTTGCTTCAAGTAGATGTTGGAAGAATCCCATCTTCAATATATACTCTTATGGGGTCCATCCAAGATGGCCCCATATCAACTGTAATAAAGTTGACCATTAGATCTTCATCAATGCTCCAATTAGCAAGTAGCTCAATAGGAATAGTTCTTTGTATCTCCGTTCTGGTTGTTAAAGCTAACCGAGCAAGTGCATCTACTCGGGCGTTCTCCAATCTTAGAATCCTGACCATCTGAACTACTAACAAGGTGGCAATTACTTCTAAAGTTTTAGCTAAATATCTGGTCATCATTTCTCCTTTGACTACATATAAGCTTAACACCTGATTTATAACTAACTGTGAATCACTGTACACCACAACTTGCTCGGCGTTCAGTGATTTTGGTAGATTTAAGCCAATAATCACAACTTTATACTCTACCTCATTATTAGAGGCTTGAAATTGGAATCGTAGAGCGTACTCTATGTCATGATCATCTAGAGTATTGAGAATGATTCCAAGTCCACATCTGGTTGCACAAGATGACCCGTCAACATACAGACTCCATATGGGCATATCGTTGTCAAACACTTGGTTTGTTAGAGTCCCTTGATGGAAGATTTTATCTTATGCCTCTTTATATTTCCTCTACATCTTTTGTACTCCACTGGGCGGTTTTGGTTGTTCTCTTTGTATAATTTTCCTTATTTGGAGTTAGTCGGGCATTTCTCCAGTAGGTCTGCATACTCCTACATGTTGCTAGGCTAGAGTCCCTTGTTGCTTAGGGACCTCTGTATAAGTGAACTCTGCAATAAAATTATCCACATCTTGACTTTTTAGAGCAGTCCTTAGTTCATACACAATGTCATATTCCTCTAACTCCACAGCCCAATACATTAGTCTTCCAAATTTTTCTGGCCTGTGCAAAGCCTGCCTTAATGGCATGTTAGTGTAGATCACTATAGTACGGGCTTGAAAGTATGGCTTCATTCATCTACTAGCTTCAATTAAAGTCAGTGCCAATTTCTCCAGTCTGAGATATCTCACTTCTTCTCCTTAGAAAGATTTGCTAATGTAATAAATTATCTTTTAGATTCCATTTTCCTCCCCAATCAAGGCAGAGCTAACTGATTACTCAGATACCTCCAGATACAAATACAACCTTTCTCCCAATATTGGTCGAGAAAGTAATAGTGGTGCTCCCAGGTACCTTTTTAACTCCAAGAATGCCTTTTTACATTCATCGTTCCATTCAAATATTTTTCTGAGTACCTTGAATAATGACAAACATTTATCTGTTGCTCTGGGCACAAACCTGTTGAGTGCTGCTATGCGCCCGGTTAGCCTTTGGACATCCTTTTTATAGGTTGGAGACTGCATTTCGATCAGATCTTTAATCTTGTCTGGATTAGCTTCAATACCTCTTTGATTCACTATATACCCGAGGAACATTCCCTCATTCACTCTAAAGATGCATTTGGTGGGGTTTAACTTCATGTGGTGATTTTCCAACTGATCAAATGTATGGTTGAGGTCGGAAATATGATCAGTAGTTTTTTTTATATTTTAGTAGGCATATCATCCACGTACACCTCCATATTCTTGCCTATCTTCTCCTCAATACTTTGTTTACCAGTCTCTGATAGGTAGCACCTGCATTTTTCAAACCAAAAGGCATAACATTATAGCAATAAGTTCTTCGTGGAGTGATAAAGGAAGTTCTTTCTCTGTCTTCTCCCTTCATTTTGATCTAATTATAATCATAATATGCATCCATGAAACTCAGCAGCTCGTGCCTTGAAGTATAATCTACTAATTGATCAATTCGTGGTAAAGGAAAATGATCCTTCGAGCATGCTTATGCAAGTCAGTAAAATCTACGCACATCCTCCACTTTTTCTTCTTCTTCTTCTTGACCATAACTACATTGGCCAACCAATCCGGGTACTTCACATCTTCAATAAAGGAAGCTTTTTAAAGCTTCTCCACTTCTTCGTGTATAGCCTGGTTCTTCTCCAGGCTGAAAACTCTTCCCCGCTGCTTTGGAGGTTTGAATTCCCTATTAACATTAAGTTCATGACATAAAAAGTTTGGATTTATGTCTGTTATATCTTTATGACTCCAGGAGAACACCTATTTTCTTTGCCTCAAGAAAGTTGTCAACTCCTGCTTGAGAATTGGTTCCAATAATGATCCTATTTGAGTTGGTCGTTCTTGTTTATCATCATCCAGAACAATGCTTTCTGTTACTTCCATCACTTGACCTTTTACGAGATCACATTCATCTTGTGGATCTAAGGTTTAAACCTCAGACTCGCTGTTCAGCTCAGATGTATCTACCTAATAAGTGGTTATTTTTTTCTTTATCTCCAGCATATCTTCTTCCTCAGCAGAGGAATAGCAACACTCCCAAACTACTTTCTAATCTCCTTTCACTACTCCAACTCTAAAGTTAGTCGGGAACATTAAGCATTGATGAGTAGTGGAGGGTACATCTTCGAACTTTTTCAGACCAACTCTCCCCATGATCATATTATATGCTGAATGAACATTTTTTTCCATTATAAAAAATCTCACTTTCTCTGTCCTGTAAGATGGCCATGTCCCGATCAATGTGTCTAGTTTGATTGTCCCTAATGGAAATACTTTCTCACCCGAAAAACTAATGAGTGGCCTATGATATGGCTCCAGTTGGTTGAGTTTTAATCCTAGACTATCAAAACAGGGATAAAACATAATGTTCGCCAAACTACCGTTATCCACCAATGTTCTCACCACTCGTACTTCTTTCATCCTGACTCTAATCACTAAAGTATCATGATGAGGATACAAAAATCTAGATAGATAATTTTTGAAAAAGCCGATCATAATCTTATCCTTGTTAACCTTTCTCGATCTTTCTTCTTCAGCGAGGTTGATTCGCTAAATATTGGAGCAAGCTTAAGCCTCGTTGAGGTAAGCTTTTCATTCTGCTGTATGATCTACTCCTTCGGTATCTTCACCTGTAATCATGTGACAATCAAAAGATCCAAAACTGAGTGTGAATACCTCTCATTCCGGTTGTCTAGGCTTCTTTGGAAGATCAGGATCATCTTCTAGATCATCGTCATAGTTCCTTTTCTTTTCTTCCCTGGGTTTAACTAGAGATTTAGATCTCTGTCGACCTCTGCCTCTATTTCTCCCCCCATTTTATCGATCAATAAATCTATCCAATTTTCCTCTTCGGATCAGTGCTTCTATCTGATTCTGGAGGGCAATACAACAGTTGGTAGTATGACCGTGATCCTTGTGAAACTCATAATACTTATACTTGTCCATCTTGTCAGCAGTTGACCTCAACTTTTCAGACCAACTCAAATCATCCTTGTGCTTAATTTCTTCTAACATATAATTTATATTTACTTTTAAGGGAGTGTATTTAGTGATTTTTTTAGCCTATCTAAGCCTTCCTTGCTCTTTGAACTCCTGTGTTCATTGTGATTCTTTTGCTCCTTCTTCTCTGACTTCCCTTCTATTTTTGCTTCCACCATTGCGTTTAAATTCTTATTGGCAGCTATAACTTGTTCTGCATTCATAATTTTTGCTGCCTTGGCTATCAATTCTTTCATCGTCTTAGGGGGATCTTTTGCCAAGCTATAATACAATTTTTTTGGGGAGAAAACCACTCATGAGGGTAGTGATTGTAGTCTTCTCCTCGTAATCAATGACCTCCAACTTCTCGTTGTTGAAACAAGAGATGTAATCCTTGGTACTTGCCTTTTCTTTCAGTCTTACACTGAGTAAATGATCTACTAATTTCACTGGTTTTGCTCCAAAGCAAAAGTTACTAATGAATAGCTCGGCTAACTGTTGAAAGAAAAAAATTTCTTCCCGAGGAAAACTATTGTACCAGATTTGGGCAGATCCAGTGATCGTTCCTGAAAAATCCCTACACCTCATCTCATCAGGAACAATATAAATCTTAGCCGCCGCTTGATTTTTCTCTATATGAAGAACTGGATCAATTTTTCCATCATATTTGGGAGTGACCACTAGAGCCTTAAACTTGGTCGGCGTAGGGAAATCAACAATGGTTTGCACAAAGGAGGATCCCTTGCTAAAATTTCTTTGCAGAGGATTTTGGGCCTTAGCCATTTCGCCCAACCTATCTTCCAAATGATGAATAGAACCTTTTCAATCTTCACTATCAGCCCCAGATCTATGGGTAGCATTTCTTCCATGATGACTAACAGATCTTGCTGAGCTTTCTTCTTGTGAACCTTCCTTATAATTGGATTTTTCATTTCGTCGGGTGTTTAATCTATATTAGTCTAAACCTTCCCTTGAATTTCATGGTCATCGAGTATCTCTCGATGCAACCCTCAAAGCATTTCCCCTGGGTCCTAGACGATCGCAAGGAGAGGCCCTACTTTTTCTTTCTAAGGCACTTAATCTTTCTGGGATGAGAGACTGTTTGTCAAAAGAGCTAGTAATCCTAATGGAGGAGGTTGCCCCAGGAAGGTATAAAGGATCCTTTGAAGTTCTGGAATGGCTATGCCCAACACTCCTGGAGGGCGACAGTGGCATAATAAATTGTGCTGGAACTCCAACTTGAAGAGTTTGGGCCAACTGTTGCATGGTGTCCTACATAGACTCTTGGCGTAGCTAAACTAGACAAAATTACCTCTAAATCATAATTATTTGGTGGAGCAGAGGGATTAGGCAGAACTCCCTCATTTCTGGTACTTGATTCAAGAATTTCAGCCATGGATGGTGGATGACTGACAACATTCAGTAATACGTTCCCATAGACGGCACCAATCTGTTAATGCAAAAAACTTGACTAGGCCTAATTGATTGATCACAGATAAACTTAAGTAAAATAAATAAGACACAAGAGATTTTAGAGTGTTTCAGCTCAAAGCAATAACCTACGTCCACTATTATGTATTAACTGCCTTGATTTGTTTTTTGGTCCCTTACAATGAGGGTGATATAATGTATTTATATCCCAAATGGGGTCTTTATCGTTTCCATGTGAAAGGATGGAATGCCTTTAATTATTAGGCATTTACATCAATACATAATGAGAATTAATTATATGAATATTTTCGCCTCATAGGCAATACATGTTGTAAGACTGCTGCTGCTTGGTTGGATGTACATAATGGATTTTTGGCTGTTGACCGGTCATCCATGTTGGTCGGGCTTCCTTGTTGGTCGGGATTTTCTTATCAAGTTGACTTGTACTTGTGCCGCATAGGATGACACATGTTGGCTTATAATTGGTCCACTTAGGATGGTAAATTTTGGTATCAATAGTTACCATTGATGCTGCCATAGGATCTACTAATGCACCTAGATTTAGATATAAGTTTAGCACTAGTTACTAGTAGTATTGCAATAGGTTCTACTAATGCACCTAAATTTGTAGGTTTAGCATTAGTTACCAGTGGAGACCAAGCATATATGGAATATGTGTCTATATTCCTATTTAGGAATTTTCACAAAATTCTTCCACCATTTTTCTCAGTTCAGATAAAACTTTTTGATTTTTATATAGAGTTTTATCCCTGATTTTTCTTAACCAAGGACTGAGGACTAAAATCCTATTTTAAGTTGGGTTTGATTGTTTTGTCGATCAAGACTTGGGTTTGATTATCTTGCTGATAAAATATTTCCTTTGCGACCAAGTTCCGAATTTTTGCTGACCAAGTATTGAAGATGTGTTGTGGGGATCCATATCACCATACTCCAACAAAAAAAATAAAAAAATGGAAGAAAATAACTCTTTATTAATATTGAAATAAATGATTACAAAAGCTTTTGCTCATTAGATCATTGGTAGTACTTTATGAGACGCTCGACATTCTAAGGATTTTTAAATTCTTCCCCCTCCTAAGTTTCAATCCTATGTGTTCCTGGTTGGATGACTGCCGAGATAAGATAAGGTCCATGCAAATTTTCTTCAAGGTTGTTGTTCTTCTGAATCATCTTTTTAAGGACATAATACATCTCATTCACGTTGGTTGGCTTCACCCTTTTGTTATAAAAACGTGCAGTCCTTTATTAATATGTAGTATTCCTCAGAGCAGCGTCTTCACATACCTTTTCCAACATATCAATGTCTATCCTTCGCATTAAATCACTAATAGGAAAGTTAAAATTCAACACTCTATGAGTTGGTAGGACGAGCTCGACTTGTACCATTACTTTTTTGCCAAACGCCAGCATGCATAGTGTTTCTCCTATAACAACTCTTAGGGTGAAATTCATTAATCCAATTGGCATGGGCATCATTAAGTCTTTTTTTCAACCCATAGAGCAAAGTTTTATTTTTCACCTATATTTGCCCATTGCTTTGAGGATGACCTAGAACAAAAATGCAGCTTATGGTTCTTGGAATGGGCGCAATACGCTTCAAACTCTTCATTATCAAACTACGTGCCATGGTTAGTGATGAAAGCATATGGTAAACCATATATGCAAATAATGTTCTTCCAGATAAATTGGTACACCTTCTGATAGGGTATGGCCACCATTGGCTCTGCATCAACCCATTTGGTAATATAGTCCACAGCGACGACCAAGTATTTGAATCTTCCTCTGGTGGTCGGCAATGGCCCGATCAAGTCTATCCCCTATATAGAAAACAACGAGCGTGAAGTGATTAGAGTCAAAGAATCATGAGGGGTTTTACGAATGTTATAGAACCTTTGGCATTTATCACAGTTCTTCACAAAAGCTGTACAATCTGTCCTCATAGTCAACCAGTAGTATCCGGGGGTGTTGATTCGTTGTAGTAAAAACCTTCCTACCACATGAGCTCCACAGGACCCTTCATGAACTTCCTATATCAAGTCCTGATTCTCTGTTGGGTGAATATGGTGCTATAAATTGGTTGTTAACCCTCTTCTGTATTGAATACCCTTGTCCAATACATACCTTGTTGCTTTATGCTTGAGCTTATTGGCCATTGTAGGATCTGGTGGAAGAATTCCTTCCTTAATATATGCTCTAATGGGATCCATTCAGGATGGTCCCATATCTATATCAATGAAATTAACCATCAAATCTTCATCAATGCTCCGATTAGCTAGAATTTCTAATGGAATGGTTCTTTAAAGTTCAATCCTGATGGCTGATGCTAGCCGAGCAAGTGCATTAGCTCGGGCATTTTATATTCTTAAAATTATGCTCATCCAAACAGCTGAAAACTTAGCTACGACCTCCACTGCCTTAGCAAGTTACCGGGTTATCAATTCTCCTTTGGCTCCATATAAACTCAATATCTGGTTCACGACCAGTTATGAATCAATGCGCGCCACCACTTGCTCAACGTTTATGGAATGACTAAATTTAATCCCACTATTAAGGCTTCATACTCTTCATAGTTATTAGAGGCATGGAACTGTAATCTGAGAGCGCATTCAATATCAATCTCATCAGGGGTATTAAGTATGATACTTGCTTCGATACCTATAGCGCATGAGGATCCATCCACGTATAGATTCCATAATGTGATGTTCCTATCAAAGCCTTGGTTTGTCAATGTCCTATAATGGAATATCTTCATGATTTCCTCCTCATATCTTTGGGCCATCTCTTGTATCCTTGATGATTTTGGTTGGTCGGTAGCGATTTTGGCTGAGCTATTCCCTGTTGGGGTCTGCTTGGCTGGTTGGTCAGTAACGACTACAGTTGAGCTCTCCCCTGTCGGAGTATGCTATGCCTAAAAGCCTTGTTGCTCAGGAACCTCTGGATAAGTAAACTCTATAATAAAATCATCTACAACATGTCCCTTTAATGAAGACCTCGACTCATATACAATATCTTATTCTTCCAGATCTACCTCCAAGTACATTAGTCTTCCCGACTTCTCAGGTTTTTGGAGGGCCCAAGTGGCATGTCAATATATACCACTATGGTATGTTCTTGGAAATAAGGTTTCATACGTCTGGACGCCTCAATAATTACCAAGGCTAAGTTCTCCAAGCATGGATATGTGATTTCAGCTCCTCGAAAGGCCTTATTTGGGGTAGTAGACTGGTTTCTGGACTCCATTATCTTGTCGTATTAAAGTCGAGTTCATAGTCGACTCACAAATAACTAAGTACAAATATAATTTCTCCTTCAAAACTAGTCGAGAGAGCGATGGGGGTGATCCCAAATACTTCTTTAACTCTTGAAAACCTTTCTCACATTCTTCATTCCATTCAAAGGTCTTCCTCATCACCTTAAAAAATGGAATACGTCTTTCTGTTGCTCAGGAAACAAATCTTTTCAAAGCAGTTACTCGCCCAGTGAGCCTTTGAACTTACTTCTTCCTCGTCGGGGGATGCATTTCAATCAAAGCCTTTACGTTATATAGATTTTCCTCAATTCTCCTCTTATTAACTATGTAGCCAAGGAACATGCCTTCTTGCATGCCAAACACAAACTTGGTCGGGTTTATCTTCACCTGATGTTTCTCCAACTGGTCAAAAGTCTGACTGAGGTCAGTAATATGTTCAAAGGCTTTCTTTCTCTTTGTTAGTATGTCATCCATGTAAACCTCCATATTTTTGCCTATTTGATCTTCAAAGACTTTGTCCACTAGCCTCTAATATGTTGAACCTTCATTTTTAAGACCAAAAGGCATCACATTATAATAATAAGTTCTTAAGAGAGTAATGAAAGCTATACTTTCCCTGTCTTCATGTTTCATTTTTATCTGGTTATAACTAGAGTAGGCATCCATAAAGCTTAACAATTCATGCCCCGATGTATCATCTACTAGCTGATCAATCCTGGGCAATGGAAAGTGATCCTTTGGACAAGCTTTATTCAGATCTGTGAAATTGACGCACGTTCCCCACTTGTCATTTTTATTTTTGACCATAACAACATTGGCCAACCGTTCAGGTTACTTCTCATCTTCAATAAAAGAAGCCTTTTAGAGCTTCTCGACCTCTTCCTGGATGGCTTGATTCTTTTCCAAAATGAACACTCTATGTCTCTACTTCATCGGCTTGGCATCCTTTTTTATATTAAGCTCGTGACAGGAGAAATTGGGATCAATCCCAGGCATATCCTCATGACTCCATGCAAACACGTTCTTATTCTGCTTGAGGAATGTCACCAGTACCTGTTTAAGAACAGGATCGAGTGTCGAGCTGATTTGAGTAGTCCTTTTCGGCTTATCCTCATCTAGTATGACGTTCTCAGTAGCTTCCATAATCTAGCCTTTAACCAGTTATGTTTCCTCTCTTGAATCTAAGGTTTCAAACTCATATTCATTATTGGTCTCTAAAGACATAATTCCCTGTATTTTTATGACTCTAAATAATTATAGGAGTTATATAATTAATTCCGATTAAATTAATATTTACTAACGTGACGTGAGTTAGTAATTATTACTTAACGAGTATAGTAAAAATGTGATACGAAGTTATTAAAATTGTCACGAGTGAATAATACGATAGTTATAGAAATTAACTCGGGACGCACATAGCAGTCGTGGCGGGACTAATTTAATGGAATAAAAAGTAAATTAATTCTAATTCACCCATATGGTCATTTCGAGTGAGCCAATCTGTCCATAAGGGTCGAGATATTCAGAGAAGTGTACCCGGGGGTTTAGTTTGGATCTCGGGACGATTTTAGGCCTAATAGGCAACCCAGGAGGGCATTTTGGTAATTTTCATTTTAGGACCTTAATTAATGACGAAATTATCAAGGCTATATTTGATGGTGTGTCGATGAAGTTAGGGTTTTGAGAATCAAAAAGTAAGGAAAACCATAGGAAGAAGAAGAAGAAGAAGAAGAAGAAGAAGAAGAAGAAAGTTTTCCAAGGTGTTCAAGGGAAATAAACACCCATTTTGCACCTCCACAGCCACCAAAGCATAGATCGAAAGAAGAGGATCATTCCTATACCACTCATATTCGTCGAATCAAACCTGTAACTTTAAGTCAAGTATCTATCTTGCTGGTCTTGTGTTGATACAAACATCCATGTTAGAATAGGAGAAACAATGATATGTTTTATGGTGATTTAATGTATTGGGAAAACTGGAATTCGCATATTTGAGTAGAAACCATGTTAGGTTGATATCCTGATTACATGTAGAACATTAATCACGAATTTTAATGATACATAGAGGAAGAAATCTGGAAAATATTATGTAGTGCTTAAAAGAATATGGTAGACTACGGTTTTAGACAAAATCATGAATTATACCCATTTAATGATGATTCCTTAAGGATTTAATCAAGTAACTATGTTCGAAATTGTTCGTTGCTATTACTATAACTTTTGTGATGTTTGGTTGAGATTTTGGGATGAATTAATAAAGGTTTTAAGGATTAAAGTTAATGAAACCCGTAGGTAAAAAAACTTGCAGAAGTTGGGCCAATATCTGATCGATCGTTCGATCGACTCAAGAATGTCAATCGATTGCTTGACTACTCCCATCGATCGATCGACTACTCCTGGAATTTGAATCTTATTTTATTTTAATGTTTAACACAACCCTAACATATAAGAACCCTTAGAGATAATTTAAACACCATAATGGAACTTGGGAAGGACCAGTAGGGTTGTAAGTAAGGTTCGGGTAATGCGATTTTATATGAGATTTAACTGTGGGGTCAAGAGGGTATAAAATGGGTTATGATCGTATGTGTGATGAATTGGACATTGTGAAAGTTAATGACGACTTAGGAAAATGGGAGATCAAGAGTACATCTACTGGTATTATACATATCAAAATAATACACTTCGAGGGACGAGAAGTATTGGGGAACTTGCGGTAAATGAGAATATAAAAGGGGGAAGTAATTATACGTAGGATTTGGGTGTTACGTGCCATGTATGGTTAGAATATGTTATGGGTCGTGGGTGTACCTATCTGAATAATATATATATATATATATATATATATATATATATATATATATATATATATATATATATATATATATATATATATATATATATATATATATATATATATATATATATATATATGAGTGTATGTATATATATTATGTGAATGTATGTGCTTAATCATACCCGCGCTACTTGCTATCACGGAGGTCTCTACGCCGGGATAGTCTTATTCTGATGTAACCTTTATGGGAAATATGGACTTGTACCCTAGTGCATAAAACCTTGGTACAACATATCTGTGAGTGGTAGAGCAAACGGTCCAAAGAGACGTGAGGGTATGTGTTGACCTCGTAGTGACTTGGGACTATGATTCGCCTCTAATTTATGTGTTTTGTGTTAACACAGTTCGGGGGTGATACGGACTAGTATTTCCCTTATTTGTATGAGAGGTACATGGACTTAATAGCAAAGTATGCCTTCACAATAATTTAGTATTGGGGTTCCTGATTAGTATGTATATGCTAAATGATAAATATATGTACCTGTGATTCATCTATTGTGTGTGTAAGTAGATAAAATTGAATAATGATATTAAATAATTGAAGTGTTTGAGAACTTAAGGTCGTATTGAGATGTATATAGCTGACTTGGTAAAAGTAAGAAACTAATCATGTATAAATTATATTTATGCAGTCACGTGAATATGGATTGACGAGGGAAGACTGGGTTTAGACGGTTTAATTAGGTTAGTATCATCTAGAATAATTTAGTAGTACGTTAGGCGTGCACACTAGATGAGGTGTGAGAATTCCTAAGTGAGGGAAGCGTAACTAACATATATGGAGTATCTTCTAGTAAGCATTTTAAATACTTGCTAAACTGTTTTAAAACTTTAACTATCGGGCTCTGACCCATTTCTTGTCATCTCTTCTTTCTCTTGTGTGTGTGTGTGTGTGTGTATATATATATATTAACAGGTGGCGCAGACTTAGATCGCTGGACTATTTGACATGCTGCAACTAGTGTGGGAGTTACAAGCCCTTGCATTTAGACAACTTCATTCTTGTTATCTCAGCTCTTCACTTAGTCATGTTAGATAAGACATGTGTTGCCCATTCTCAGTTTCCATTTAGTTCAGAGAGACATTGTGCTTCTTTATTTTTCAGTATTCAATTGGGATTGTTTTAACTATTATATTGTCCTCGGATTTGAGATATTCTATTGAGAATGATTAGTCTAGCCTGTTTGTTTCATTTGGATGGTTTGGTATTCATTATTATATTTATGTTCGTTAAAATGGTGTATATTTAACAATTCCTATTGTTGGGACTTAATTCATACGATTAAATATTTTGACACTTAACTTAATTATTTATTAGTTGATAAATAAAGAAAATTATTTTTCGATAGTGATGCTAAGAATGAACCAACCGGATACTTTGTTTTAATTTAATAAAGGAATGATCACCCGGTATTTAATTAGGCGGGGTGTCACAGGTGGTATCAGAGCATTAGGTTCTAGAATCGTTTAGGATTTGTACGGCTTATTATGCTTCTAGCTTAGCTTTCTTTGATATAGAGCCCTATTATTAGGATTATTGCATTTTGAATTTTGTATACGTCTTTAGCTATATTAAGATTTATTGAATTGTGGAATTCTAAATTCCTTCTTATTTTTGATGCCTTCGAGACGAGCGCCACGGGATATGAATGCCCAACCCGAGACCCAGCCACCACAAGAACGGGGGGAAATGAATGTTGCGGAGGTAGACGCTATAGTTGCGCAGGCGGTTAATGCAGCATTAGTAGTGGTTCAACACGCCCCACCACAGGCGCAGGCAGTGGAACCTGTCCTGGTACATTCATTCCCTTCTATTTAGGAACGAGTCAGAGATGCCTTTCAGAAGTCACACCCACCAGATTTCTCAGGAACCTCAGATATTGTGGTGGATAGCCAATGGAAGAAGGACATTGCGGAGTTAGTGTCATAGTGTGCCACCTTTCAGTTGGTAAAGGTGTACCATCAAATACCACCAGGGTTACTTCAGACGCTAGAGATCCCTATGTGGAAATAGGAGACCATTTCCATGGATTTCATCACGGGGTTGCCTACGTCATAGAGTGGTCACAATTCTATATGGATAGTGGTGGATAGATTGATCAAAGTAACTCATTTCCTACCAGTGACGACATACTACACTACAAGAGAGTATGACCAGATATTTATAGCAGAGATAGTGTGACGACATACCAGTGTCCCAATTTTGGGAAATCTTCTAGGAGGCCATGGGTACCGAGTTGAGACTAAGTCCGACCTACCGCCTTCATACGGATGGGAAGACGGATAGGACGAATCAGATGCTATAGGATATGTTGCGAATGTGTGTCCTTGACATTGGTCGGGGTTGGGAGCAGTATCTTTGAATAGTAGAGTTCACTTATAATAACTCATACCAGTTTATGATTGCCATGGCACCATTTGAGGCTTTTTATGACAAACCTTGTCGTTCTCCTGCTTGTTGGCTAGAGGTGGGGGCCAATAAGCTACTCGGGACATAAGTGATTCAGGATACGTCAGCCAGGATTGAGATGATCAGGAGCTGTATTCGGGTAACCCAGGACAGACAGAAAAGGTATGTCGATGCCAATAGATTCTTTAGGAAGTTTAGTATGGAGGACCAAGTGCTGCTGCTAGTGTCTCTTATGAAGGGGATAATGAGGTTCAGGAAGAAAGGGAAATTGGCTCTGAGGTACGTGGGACCATTTCCTATCATTGAGAGAATTGGACCGGTGGCATATAGACTTGGGTTTCCAGAGCACTTACACCGTATCTATGATGTGTTCCACATTTTTTCGCTGAGACGGTATCTTCGAGATAAGTTGGCTCACACCCAGATTGCAATAGAGGAGATTGACCTCCAGCCTGAAAGTTCATATGCGGAGAGACCAATGGCCATCCTAGACCATAGTTAGAGGAGATTGAGGTCAGGTAGCTCCACTTGTCCGGGCCCAGTGGGCGCATTATAATGTAGAGGACTCTACTTGGGAGCGTGAGGCAGATATGTGCGAAAAGTATGCAGACTTTTTCCTACGAGGTATATTTTTTTCTATTTTTCGAATTTTGGGACGAAATTCCGTTATTAGGGGGGAAGTATGTAATACCCCGTATTTTTATAACTTTAAATAATTATAGGAGTTATATAATTAATTTGGATTTAGATTAATATTTATAGAGTGATGTGAGTTAGTAATTATTACTTAATGAGTAAAGTAAAAATGTGATATGAAGTTATTAAAATTACCGCGACTGAATAATACGATAGTTATAGAAATTAAGCCGAGACGCGCATAGCAATCGCGTCGGGACTAATTTAATGGAATAAAAAGTAAATTTATTATAAGCCACCCCTATGGTCATTTAGAGTGCGTGAATCTGTTTGGAAGGGGTGAGATAGTCAGAAAAGTGTACACAGGGGTTTGATTTGGGTCTTAGGACGATTTTAAGCCTAACAGGAAACTCGGGATGGCATTTTGGTAATTTTCATTTTAGGACCTTAATTAATGACGAAATTATTAAGGCTATATCAGATGGTGTGTCGAGGAAGTTAGGGTTCTGAGCATCAAAAAGTGAGGAAAAACATTGGAAGAAGAAGAAGAGAGCTTTCCAAGGTGTTCAAGGCCAAGAACCACCCATTTTGCACCTCCACAACCACCAAAGCATAAATCGAAAGAAGAGGATCGTTCTTATACCACTCAAGTTCTTCAGATCAAACCTATAACTTTAAGGTAAGTATCAATCTTTTTGGTCTTATGTCGATACAACATCCATGTTAGAATACGAGAAATAATTATTTGTTTTTATGGTGATTTAATGTATTGGGAAGACTAGAATACACATGTTTGAGTAGAAACCATGTTAGGTTGATATCCTGATTACATGTATAACATCAATCATGAATTTTAATGATTCTTAGAGGAAGAAATCTGGAAAATATTATGTAGTTCCTGAAAGAATATGGTAGACTAGGGTTTGAGACAAAATCATGAATTGTTCCCATTTAATGATGATTCCTTAAGGATTTAATCAAGATTCTACGTTAGAAATTATTCGGAGCTGTTACTATAACGTTTGTGATGTTTGGTTAGGAGTTTGGGATTTATTAATAGAGGTTTTATGGATTAAAGTTGATGAAACTCGTAAGAAAAACTTGTATAAGCTGGGCCAATATCTGATCGATCGATCGACTCATGAATGTTGATCGATCGACTGGATCGATCGATCAACTATTCCCATCGATCGATCAACTCCTCCTCAAATTTGAATCTTGTTTTCTCTTAATGTTTAACACAACCCCAACTTATAAGAACCTTAGACATAATTTAAACACCATAATGGGACTTTGGAAGGTGCAGTAGGGTTGTGAGTAAGGTTCGGGTAGTGCGATTTTATATGAGATTTAACCATGGGCTCATGAGGGTATAAAATGGGTTATGATCATGTGTGTGATAAATTGGATGTTGTGCAAGTTAGTGACGACTTAGGATAGCGGGATATCAAGAGTACATCTACTGGTATTATACATATCAAAATAATACACTTTGAGGGATGAGAAGTACTGGGGAACTTACGGTAAATGAGAATTTAAAAGGGGGAACTAATTATACGTATGATTCGGGTGTTACGTGCCATGTATGGTTAGAATATGTTATGAGTCGTGGGTGTACCTATCTGAATAATATATATATATATGAGTGTATGTATATATATATTATGTGAATGTCTGTGCTTAATCATACTCGCGTTACTTGCTATCACGGAGGTCTCTGTGCTAAGACTGTCTTATTCTGATGTGACCTTTATGGGGAATATGGACTTGTACCGTAGTTCATAAAACCTTGGTACAGCCTTTCTGTGAGTGGCAGAGTAGACGGTCTAAAGAGACGTGACGGTATGTGCTGACCTGTTAGTGAATTGGGACTATGATTGTCTCTAATCTATGTGTTTTGTGTTAGTACAGTTCGGGGGTGATCCGAACTAGTATGTCCCTTATTTGTACGAGAGGTATAGGGACTTGATATCAGAGTATGCCTGCACCATAATTTAGTATTGGGGTGACTTATTAGTATATATGTGCTAAGTGATAAATATATGTACCTGTGATTCATCTACTTTGCGTGTAAGTAGATAAAATTAAATAATGATATTAAATAATTTAAGTGTTTTGAGAACTTGTCGTACTGAGATGTATATAGCTGAATTCGTAAAAGTATGAAATTAATCATGTATAAATTATATTTATGCGATCACATGAATAATTAATGATGAGGGAAGACTGGGTTTAAACTGGTTAAATGGGTTAGTATCATTTAGAATAATTTAGTAGTACGTTAGGCGTGCATACTAGATGAGAGGTGAGAATTCCCAAGTCAGGGCAACGTAACTAACATGTATGGACTATCTTCTTGTCAGCATTGTAAATACTTGTTGAACTACTTTATAACTATAACTATCGGTCTCAGACCCGTTTCTTATCATCTCTTCTTTCTCTTGTATATATATATGTTTTAATAGGATCCCAGCTACAGGAGCATCAGACTTGGATCGTTGGACTATTTAACGTGGTGCAGCTAGTGTGGGAGTTGCATGTCCTTATATTTAGATGACTTCATTATTGTTATCTCAGCTCTTCACTTAGTCACGTTAGATAGGTCATGTGTCACCCATTCTCAGTTTCCATTTAGTTCAGAGAGACATTGTACTTATTTATTTTTTCTGTATTCAGTTTTTTGTTGGGATTGTTCTAACTATTATACTATCCTTCGATTTGAGATATTCTACTGGGAATTATTAATCTAGCCTGCTTGTTTCAATTGGATTGTTTGGTATTCATTATTATATTTATGTTCGTTAAAATGGTATATGTTTAATAATTCATATTGTTGGGACTTAATTCATATAATTAAATATTTTGACACTTAGCTTAATTATTTATTACATGATAAATAAAGAAAATTATTTTTCGACAGTGATGCTAAGAATGAACCAATTGGATACCTTGTTTTAATTTAATAAAGGACTGATCACGTAGTATTTAATTAGGCGGGGTGTCACAATATCCACTTGGTAAGTATTGGTCTTATTCAGTTCTTCCAGATCTTCTTGCTCAGCAAAGGAGTATAACATTCCCGGGCTACCTTCATAACACCCTTTACAACGCCTACTCCAAAGTTGGTCG
Source organism: Sambucus nigra (assembly GCA_949130495.1). NCBI lineage: Eukaryota > Viridiplantae > Streptophyta > Magnoliopsida > Dipsacales > Adoxaceae > Sambucus > Sambucus nigra. The sequence goes on along the minus strand of OX422212.1, from coordinate 304,851,541 downwards.
GGAACTTCAAGCATTGATGGATTGTGGATGGAACAAATTCAAACTTCTTCAATCCTACCCTGTTCATGATCGCTTTGTAGGCGGATTGAACATTCTTATCCATCACAAAGAAACATACATTCCATCCCGACTTGTCGGCCAGTTGCAGATCAACATTTCCAACTTAATTATTCCCAAGGGATATACTTTTTCATGAGAGAAGCCGATCAGGGGCCTCTGATAAGGATACAATTGCCTAAGATTCAAGTCCAAAATTTTAAAACAGCAGTAGAACATGATATCTGCAATGCTCCCGTTGTTAATCAATAGCCTGGAGATTATTACATCTTGGATTATGAACTTGACTACTAGGGGATCGTCATGGGCATAAAGGACTCCAGATAGGTCGTTATTGGAAAAAACAATCACTAACTTATCTTTGTTGACATTCCTCTACCTTTCTTCCTCAACTAGATTGATCCACTGAATATAAGAGCAAGCTTGAGCCTTATTAAGGTAAGATTTTCTTTCAGTAGTATGATCTCCTCCTCCAGCGTCTCCACCTATAATCATTTGACAATCAAAGGAACTAAAACTAAGCGTAAATACCTCACGTTCTGGTTGCCTGAGTTTCTTGGGTATATCGGGATCATCTTCTTGATCATATTTATGAGTTATCTTTTTCTCGTCTTTGGGCTTGCATGGACATTTTGACCTTCATCGAGTCCTCTGTCGTCCTGTCGATCAACAAACTTTTCCAGTTTTTCTCAACGGATTAGGGTTTCAATCTCATTCTGTTGAGTAATACAATGATCCTTTGTATGCCCATGGTCTTTATGAAACTTGCAGTACTTGGACCTGTCCCTCTTCCCAACAGGTGCTCTTTACTTCGCAGGCCATCGTATCTCCTTATTGTGCTTGATTTCCTCAAAAATATAGTGAACGCCCATATTAAATGGAGTGTAATTATTATACTTCATGATCCTGTTATCCTTCATTTTCTTCGAATCCTTCCTCTCCTTTTGATCCTTCTTCTTAGTTTTAACCTCAAGCTTTGTGATCGAGCTCTGCTTTACTATCATTGTTTCCTCAACATTAATTATCTTGGATGCTTTAGCAATCAATTCAATTATAGTCTTTGGAGGATCTTTAGAAAGAGTGTAATAAAGCTTCTCGAGAAGTTAATCCACTCATAAGAGTGGTGATGGTTATCTTTTACTCATAATAAATCACCTTCAACTTCTCATTATTGAAGCGAATGATGTAGTCCCTGGTACTTTTTCCTACTCGATGTCTCACGCTTAGCAGGTGAGGTACTCTCTTTATCGACTTGGCCCCGAAGTAGAAATTACCAATAAACACCTCGACAAGTTGGTGAAAATCAATAATTTGCCACCGAGGTAGGCTATTGTACCATATATGGGCCTGACACGTTATGGTACCGGAGAAGGCCCTACATTTCATCTCATCAGGGACAATATAAATGTCTGTTGATTCCTGTTATTATTCTATGTGAAGAACAGGGTTAGTTTTCAGATCATACTTGGGCATAACAACATAAGCTTTGAACTTCGAAGGAGTAGGAAAATCCACAATATCTTGAACAATGGGAGACACTTTCATAAAGCTTCTTTGCAAAGGGTTCTTCACCTTCATTATTTCTCCCAACATGTCTTCTAACCTCTGGATTGATCCTTTCCATGCATGATTACTCGAATTAGATTTATGCAATACAACCCTGCTATTCCGACCAACTGTCTGTGATGATCTTTCCTCTTGAGAGGACTTCTCAGCATGGATAAATCATCGGGGCACATGATCTGGATTGGGCTGAGGCCTCATGTTGGTCAGCTGGTGGTCGAGTTTGCCTCGACCATGCCCTGTGAATATTTTTATTCCCTTTAGGTCCCAGATGATCAAAGGGCGATTCTCGGTTGAGCCTTTCTAAGTCACTTAGCCTTTTAGGAGAAAAAGAATGTTCATCATTTGGCTCTGAAGTCTCGAGGGATGAACTTTCTCCTGGACGATAAGATGTATCTCTATAAGTCCTGGAGTGTCTATGGATGCTGGTTCTTGGAGGTGGCGGTGGCATATTTATGTGAATAGATAAGGCAGGAGATTCGACTTGTAGTGTTTGGGTCAATTGCTTGATCGTATCTTGCATGGACTCATATCCTCTAGCGAGACTATCCAAGATCCTGGTCAGATCATTATTTGTTGGAGGAACCGATGAAATAGGTGGATTATCATCGTTTCTGGCACTGGACTCAGAAATGTCAGTCATATTTGAGTTATTGTAATTAAATGAGAGTGAAAACGTTTAGAAATACGTTCCCACATATGACGCCAATCTATTCATGTAAAAAACTAGAATAGGTCTAATTTCTTAATCACGAATAAATATATGTAAATAAAAGAGAGAGAGACAAAAGGCTTTTAAATTGGTTCAGCTATAAGGAAAAGCCTACATCCAATAGGTTTCTTATTGCCTTGTATTCTATTTTGCCTCTCGTATTTTGAATGACTTGAATGTCTGCCCTTAATGAAGGGATTACAATGTATTTATATCCAATTAAGGAGATAAAGAGATGGAATATTAATGGGTGGAATGCCTTTATAAATTATGCATTTATATCAGTACATAACGTCAGTAATGCTCTTGACTGTTGGCATTTTACTAATCCATTTGGTCGCCCTTCCCACTGTTGGTCAACCTTCTTGGAGTTGGTCGGCATTCTAGGTCTTGTTCGGTGATGCTATGACTTGTTGATTATGATTCTTGCCGTGTAGGATGACACGTGTTCGTCTCTAGTTAGTCCACGTAAGTGGGTAATTTTTGGTATCAAAAGTGTTTTTTGCCATATTATCGTATACCTTAAAGGAAATCAGACCCTACGAATCAACACAGTCAAGTGGTTAACATGTTTTCAATTAAATTGTTGTTTTTCGATTCATATCGCAGCGGGTGCTAAACATCAAAATTCTTTTTGGGCAGGTTCTCATACGAAAAGGTTTCTTGGACGATTTAATCAATGTGTAGATTAAAGTGAAAATGATGATGCTATATGAATCTATATTGTAGTAATCTGAATCCTGTGATTAACCTAGTAGAGATTGATGTCAAATTTTGTATTTATAGAATGAAATTCATAACCGATTGAATGGAACCCGGATGAAAACCCAATTCGGAAATTGATGGATTATGATTGAAATCAATTGTGTTTAAAGGTTTGGAAGATGTTTAGAACCTTATTAGGAGGTGTATTTATGTTGAGAATGACTGTATTCGGGTTTGGGGTAGAACCAAAAAGCTTAGAAATTGTTAAGGGAGGGAAAACGAATTGCGGAAGAAGCACGTTCGCTGTCCACATGGAGCGAACCGTTTCGAATTTGGAGGAGAACCGGTTCGGACGGTTGGGCCAACCGGTTTGGGAGTCTGGCCGAACCTATTCGGGGTACCTGACAGTTTTAGTTTCTTTTTGAATTAATTTTGGAACTTATTTATTTAATGAAAAATAAATATGGAGCATATTTCTCAACGATTATAGGTTGATATATTTAGGATTAGGAGGGTGGGAAACGTGTGACACATAATTAACGAATTTTGGGAAAAAAAATATAAAGTATTTTATTACGAGCAGAGTAAATGTGTCCGGGCATTGTAGGGAGTGACACTACCTTAATAAATTAATTAATATGAAATTAAATAAATTAAGAGTCGAGGATTTGACTCGGATATTTTTAGGTTAGTGCTATGGGAGTTAGGCACGGATTAGACATGTTTAATTTACTATATATATATATATATATATATGTGTGTGTGTGTGTGTGTGTGTGTGTGTGTGTGTGTGTGTGTGTAATTTATAGATATATATGTGTGATATTTATAGGAATATATACACCTCTAGTGCTATCATGGGAGGTTGCATGATGTGGGTGAATCCCCTCGCTAGTGAATGCAGGGAGTGTATAGTACCCAAGTCATATCCCCTCATATTTTATTGTGTGGTTTATTTTTTTGAGGTGAGACATTTTTTATATGATTCAGCCTCACTCTCGGGGGGAATATGACCACCTTCACTAATTTTGCAATATTTTTACCCAAGCTTGTGGGTGAATCTGATTTGAGGTAACCGGGTTAGAGTGAGAATACCTGGAATATGATAGCATTTTATTAAAAGCATCCATTGATTTATTTCTCGGGAATAGATGGATATTATACGCGACATGTGTGTGAATGTTGTAGTATACTAGTACGCATATAATATGAGTATATAATTATATACAAGATTAATGTATAAGTGTGAATGTGTTTATTATATAACTAGTGTGAAACTTATACGATTAAAAGGTGTTTCTTATATAACTAGTTTGAACGTTATATGATTTATTAAAGTTGAATTGATTAATAAGTTAATGAGTAGATAACTTAAAAATCAATGTAACAATACTCGGGTTACATTAGTGCAATAGAAAGAGGTGTAATAAGGCTAGTTAGGTGGCGTAGTGTAACTAGTAAGTTTAAAAGGCAAGCATTAGATGAGGGACGGGTTATACCTCAAGAGAGTACAACACTAGCATAAATATGAAAACGGTCCATGCATATTTGATTAATTGCAATTTAACTTCTTCCTAAATATTTTCAAAGGGTTTTACTTGGGCTCTTACCCGCATCAAAATATTTTCCAAAATATTTTAGGTGTCCACCCATCGGGATGCCCACCTTGAGGATTCCATCCAGTGATGCGTAACTGCATCTCGTGTGAAACTTATAGACTTTGCTATAAATGCCTCCTTCATTTATTCCTATTATAGGTAATTTACTTCAGTACTCATTTGGGCATGTCACCCTTCAGACTATTTCAGTATTTCGTGTTTATGGATTACATTTTGTGTATCCAATTCATTATTTCAGTTTATTGTTGGATTTTATTATTGAATTGATAGTTGATTCGGTATTATTTATTCATATTATTTATCTGTGTTGGATTTAGTTATGAGTTTGTGTGGATTGTTTAAATTATTATTTATTTTCGCATGCAGTTAATTAATGTAAGATAAAATTTGGCACCAGTCTATTTCATTACTAGGTGGTTAGTAACTTTAAAAAAATTGGTTCTGACAGTGATTTTAAGAATGAGTCACATGAGACCAACGTTTTATTTTAGTAGAGGGCTAGCCAACCGGTATTTTAATAAGCGAGGTGTCACAAAAGAAGAAAAAAATGACGATTTTAAAGTGTAATACGAGTTAGGGAGAAACCCCAAATTTGTTACTTCGGCTGAAAAAAAAGAAAAGGGTAAAATATCGAGGACATTTATAAAATGTTAAAAAACATTAATATGAACTCGGATGACATCGAGATAATTAAATAGGGTCCGGATGTCGCGCCCCGACTTAATTAAGTTAAACTCATTATTTTATTTCTATATAAAATGCCTTGAACAATGCTTTAATTTAAATCTCTCAGGAAAAATAGCATAAGATTTTTTTTCAAAGGCAAGTGTAGATGAAAACATAACTACCTTTACATGTAACTTATAAGTACCATACAACTTTACATACACAATATCCTTAGTTTAACATTTACACAAAAAGCTTCTTGACATTCTAACCATATTAGATATTCGTCACTCCCCCATTTTAAGATCCTAACTTGGCAGTGAACTCCAAATGATACGCGTACCTGAAACAAAACATTAAAGGAGTGTAAGCTATAAAGGCTTAGTTAATGACCATATACCACACATATAACCAAATTGAATAACCATTTTAATTTTTTTCTAATGCTATAACCCAACAAGAATTGTGAAACTCCGCAAGCATGGACCCTCCACAGTCCAATTAACCCACCACAGTTATTGGGAACCACCCCATCCCTTTATTAGGACTGAGTACACAAACCTTTAAGTTGGATTAACAGGACCGCCACATCCCGTAGGGCCCATCACAGTCCTTAACATTAGATAAAGGACCCTCCATAGTCCATAGCAGTAATTAACATTGCTTCACATTTTTAATTATATGCATATGTTTCATAAATACCACATCACTCCATAAGAATTATAACACATGTATTCAACTACACATTTCCATATGAAAATATAAGCATTTATATTTCATAGGGAAGGTCACTCACCTTGGATTTGGTGCTAATATTAATACCAAACTACTTCCTTGGTATGGTAGTATTAGCTGCTTCCCCACCTAACAAGTCAACATCATTAGTATTTGAATACACTAATTAACATTAAACCTAGTAATACATCACATCCATTGGTCAATAAGAAATAACTAAGGAGGAAATAAATATGATATTTCACATTTCTACAACACCCAAATAATTAGTTTTCTAACACAATTTACGAAATTAAATTACGAATTCGCTAGACAAAGTTATGCCCATTTTATTACAACCTTTTCCAAATCGTTTCTCAAGAAAAAAAGGCAACATAACTTCAATTTCCTGGAATTTTCATAATTTTTATAAATCATAACTTTTCATGATATTCCGCCCAATACCAGTAAACGTATTAAATAATACAAAATTAATGTTTCATAATTTTTAGGGCTCATTTGTTATGTCGAGCAAAACGTCAAACACCTGGTATGCATTCTTGCTCCTTTAGGGAATATTTTAAACCAAAACTTCAAACTATCACCAAAGGTTCATTCCTTGGTATTTTTATACAATTTTAAGATATGTTATACATGTATGAGTATATTTTATTATCCAACTTGAATCACTCAATTCCAATAAGTATTCCACGATTTATACCATTTTTAGCATAACTAGGTCGAAAAAGAACATTAAAGTATAACTTAACATTTTTAAGTATACATAACCTCCACCTTGAGTATAAATTATGGAAACATATAATAAAAATGTTTCAACATATATACACATCAAAAACCTGAATTTCCTAAGTTAAAAAGCATCACAAGGAGGAAATTTAAATCATGTTAACTTTAAAGTTAACATTTACTATCCTAAGACACATTCTTACACATGTTTTTAAACCATCCTTGTTCCAACACAATTTAGCAATATGAGTATCATTAAAATATTTATCCAAATCAAAAATAAAAATATGACAAGTGTAGAAATCATCCATGTGACCAACTTTAATAAAGAAGTAATTACCGTACGAGGATTCCTCGATTTATAAAAAAATTCCGAAGATTTCTTCCTTAACTTTCTTCTCTTTCTCTCTCTTTAGGAAAAACTCTTGTTCATGGATGAATTGGCTGAACAAGTGAGTTGTTTTAATAAGTTTAAGTCGTCCAAACCATCATCCACCTTTTAACCAATCAAAAAATAGCACGTGGTGTGCTAATAAGACAAATGTCACTTAAGGGATGGACATATTTGCTCTTGTTTCGTACTTTTGGTATAACTTCTTGTATAAGCCTCCGTTTAACCCACCGTTCATTGTGTTATAACATTAATTCATATATCTACAACTTTCATAATTTGTATTTTTCCAAAATCAAAAACTAGTACGCCTAATTTGGGCTTTGAATAGGAAAGTAGCAATTTACCGAAAATCTCAAAACTTTCACATTTGGAGACCAAACATTGCAAATTTCGTATCAATACCCTAATTTACTTTTATAAATATAATCATGCATTAAAAAAATAATTTATGATGCACTTAACCACATAACTAATCATATGATCTAAACATGGTATCTCCGATTATAAGCTTGATTAGCATCTAATATAAACCACATATATCTCACATGAGCATGCATCCCCTAAACATGATAATTAACATGTTTAACACAAATAACCAATTTATAACTTATAACTCATAACTTATACTTAATAATGTAATTAACCTTACTAATCATGTTTTAGGGCCTTACAATTCTACCCCTCTTATAAAAATTTCATCCTCGAAATTTAACGCATAAGGAACTTACCAAACAAATGAGGATATTGCTTCTTCATGTTATTCTCTCCTTCCCAGGTGGAATACTCCACATTTTGACTTCTCCACATCATCTTAACTAGTGAAATGGTTTTATTATGTAACACTTGCTCCTTTCGATCTACAATAGCAATGGTTTCCTCCACGTAGGTCAAGTCATCTTGAAGCTCTATCGGTTGTGAAATAAACACATGTGAAGGATTGTCCATATACTTCCGTAACATGGATATATGGAAAACATCGTGTATCTGAGACAATTCTGGTGGTGATGCTAACTTATAAGCTATAGATCCAACCCTCTTCACTATCTCGTAAGGGCCAATGTACGTGGGACTTAACTTTCCCTTCTTCCCAAATCACACAACCCCTTTCTCATGAGAAACACGTAGAAATACTCGATCACCTTCCTCAAATTTCAATTCCGTCCTTTGATTATTTGCATAACTTTTATGTCTAATTTGTGCCACTTTCAAGTTATTATGAATAAGATTTATCTTTTCAGTAATCTGCTGCACAATTTCTGGCCCAAGTAGTTTTCGTTCTCCTACTTCAGTCTAACACACTGGAGTTATGCATGTTCTCCCATACAAAGCTTCATAAGGAGGCATCTCAATACTCGAATGACATTTATTATTATAAGCAAACTCTATTAGTGGCAAGTGTTCATCCCAACTTCCCTTTAACTCCAATACACAAATTCGTAACATGTCTTCGAATGTTTGGATCATTCTTTTTGACTGCCCATCAGTCTGAGGATGAAAAGCTATAATAAATTTTAATTTAGTCCCCAAAGCTTGTTGTAAACTAGGCCAAAAGTGAGAAGTAAACTTAGGATCTCAATCAGAAATAATAGAAACACGTGCACCATGCAATCTAATAATCTCATCCACATATAATTTGGCATATCTATCTAAGGAGTATGTAGTTTTAACAGGAAGAAAATGTGCAGACTTGGTTAACCTATCAATGACAGCCCAAATAGAATCAAACCCTCGGGATGATTTTGGTAAACCTATAACAAAATCTGTTGTAACATGTTCCCATTTCCACTTAGGAATATGTATGGTTTGTAGTAAACCACTTGTCTACTGATGCTTTGTCTTCATCTGTTGGTAAACTAGACATCTAGCAACAAAATCTGTAATATCATGTTTCATTCCCGACCACCAATAACATTATTTCAAATCTCTATACAGTTTCGTTCTACCTGGATGCATAGCATATAAAGAACAATGTGCTTCCACTAAAATGGTTTTTCTTAAATCAGGCACATTAGGTTCACACAAATGGTTACCTTACATAACAATGTCATCATCACGAATAGAAAATTCCTTTGGTTTACCCTTTTTCATATTATATCTAACTTTCTCCAATTCTGTATCTCCTGCCTGTGCTTGTTTTATCCAGTGTATCAACGTGGGTCTAACATTTAGATGTGCTACTATTCTGTAAGACTCATACAAAGTTAATTCCACCCCCATTAAAGCTAACTCTCTCAGCAAGCCAACTCGAATACAATAAATACAAGATATTATGCCTAGAGATTTTTTACTCAAAGCATCAACAACAACATTAGCTTTACCCGGATGGTGATGTATCGCGCAATCATAATCTTTTATAAGTTCCATCCACCTTCTTTGCCTCAAGTTCAAGTCTTTTTGAGTAAACAAGTATTTTAAGCTTTCATGGTCAGTAAAAATTTCACAACTAACACCATATAAGTAATGTCTCCAAATTTTTAATGCAAAAACTACTGCAGCCAACTCAAGATCATAAGTAGGGTAGTTGCGTTCATGTATCTTTAACTGTCGTGAAGAAAAAGAAATTAACTTTCCATATTTCATTAACACACAATCGAGTCCTTGATACGAGGCATCACTATAAATAACTAAACCTTTTGTACCCGTTGGGATAGTCAATACTGGAGCTGATGTCAACTTACCCTTAAAATTTTCAAAGCTTTTATCAAAATCACTAATCCACACAAACTTGTTCTTCTTCCTGGTAAGCTTAGTCAATGGCAATGCAATAGAAGAGAACCCCGATATAAACCTCCTGTAATAGCCTACCAATCCCAAAAAGCTACGTACCTCTGTCACACTAGTTGGTCTTTCCCAATTCATTACTGCTTCTACCTTCTTGGGATCAATAAAAATACCATCAGCAGAAATAACATGTCCCAAAAATACTACCCTGTCTAGCCAAAATTCCCATTTAGAAAACTTAGCATACAACTGCTTCTCTCGCAAGGTTTGTAAAATAATACGCAGATGATGCTCATGTTCATCCCTACCGTGAGAATATATCAAAATATCATCAATGAAGACAATAACAAAAGAATCCACGTATGGGTGAAATATACGGTTCATCAAATCCATGAATACAGCCGGTGCATTGCTTAACCCAAATGGTATGACAAGAAATTTATAATGTCCATACCTAGAACGAAAGGCAGTTTTTTTTTTAGAAATGTCACAGTCTCTTACTTTCAATTGATGATATCCGGATCTGAGTTCAATCTTGGAAAACACTTTGGCTCCTTGCAACTGATCGAACAAGTCATCAATTCGAGGTAGTGGGTATTTGCTACGGATAGTCACCTTATTCAATTGATGATAATCGATGCAAAGTCTCATGGTTGCATCTTTCTTTTTGCACTACACCAAAATGGGTAAATTATCACCCTTCTAGTGGCTAGCTTTGTCACAATCATTGACCGTGATAACAAATACGCATTTTTTATCACGGTCATTGACCGTGACAAGTCTGTGACAAAGACTTATCACGATCAATGACTGTGATAATTCCGTGATAAATTTCGCAGTAAAAAACCCTTGCCCCTCCTTTTTTCTCTCTCTCTCTACGCTGCTCTCCGTCTCTCTATCTCTCTCTCTCTCTCTCTCTACTTTCAGGTTAGTTTCTCTCTCTCTCTCTCTTCCATTTATATATATGTGTGTGTGTATATATATGTGTGTGTGTATGTGTGTGTATATATATGTGTGCGTGTGTGTGTGCGCGTGTGTGTGGTGGGTGGGGGCTAGGGAGGGGAGGGGGTGGGTCTGTGTGTGTGTGTGTGGTGGGGGAAGGGGTGGGGCAGGGTGTGTGTGTGTGTGTGTGGTAGGGTAAGGGGGTGGGGTAGGGGGTGTGTGTGTGTGGTGGGGGAAGGGGGTGGGGCAGGGTATGTGTGCGCGCGTGTGTGTGGTGGGGGGTGGGGAGGGGGGGTTGTTTGTGTGTGTGTGTGGTGGGGGAAGGGGGTAGGGCAGTGATTCGTATCGAATATTGCATATTTCCCCCCGTTATCTTTATGCATTCTAGCACTTTTACGGTCCTACATGCCTATAATTATGCTCATTAACCAGACAACCTTGGATTTGGATATATACATGCTTTGCAGGGGTTATTTGTGGTTTTGTAGGTATTGGAACGCTAAAAGTGAGGTTCGGTTGCATTTCAGAGAAGTTCCGTCACTGAATGCTACTTCAAGGGAAATTTGGTCTTTTAAAACTCACTTTTTTTATGTAATAAAGTCAACAACATGTAGATAATCAAATTATCTTTCCGCGACCACTAACCGTGCGTTATTTTGACTCCGTATGTGGAAGTTATGCCCATTTTCGGAGGGTTTCGGTATTTTATTCTACTTCAAGGGCATTTTGGTAATTTCATACTGCATAATTTGGAGGGTTTCAAAACATAATCAGGTAGATAATTGAATTATCTTCGCGTAGGTTCCAACCAGGCCTCATTTCAATTCCGTATGAGGGAGTTATGGCCATTTCTGTGCAAATCTCAAAAGTGCGGTCGACCGGTCCCAAAACAGAGGTCGACCGGTCCCATCAGATATGGACGAAAATTGACTTATTTTGGGTTTTTTGGGTTGGTTTTATTGGGGGTTTATTTTGGGGAATTAATAGAATGTTTGGGGCTTTTCTTTGGAGATATATTTCATTTTAGGTTAAACAGGAGGGGAATTATGGGTTTGACTTATCTCTCCTAGGGTTGACACCATTTGGGTTGTGTAAGTTACTATTCATCTTCCCCTCCATTTATATTATTTGCTATTCTTTGTTTAAGCTTTGTTCTCTTGATTTATTGCTTTGATTTATTAGTTGTTGGTAGTTTAATTCTTGTTTTCTTTAGTAATTAGTTATTTTACTTAGTTTAATCATGTGTAGTGAGTAGTTTTATGGGTTGGGATTGCATTTTCACCATTAATGGGCGTCGAGCTCCGAAAGTTAGGTTTCGAGGAAAATTGCGTTTAATTGAAACCTCGGATATTAAAGTCGGATTATAATGCATTTAACATTCTTTGTCACGCAACGTTAGTGTTTATAGTGATAATCCGAATTTAATGCGCGTTTGACCATTTTTGATTAAATGTTTAATCTCGCAACTTTGGGTTAAATTCCTTATTGTGTGATGTTTATACTTAATTGAAAATGCTCGATTAAATATTTTCGAATCGAAATTCTAATTATTAGTTGTTTAGCCCATGGTGGGGACACGATCCCGAATCTCGTTTTATTAATTCTAGTTTAGACTTAACTTCTTAATTTTTCCCTTTTCTTTATTTCCAACCTATCACCTTTTACACTTTTATTTTAGGAGTATTAAATCCTATAAATTCTATCAACTCGTCTATATGAATTTTCGATACCCGACTTACCGCTATACTTGTATCGCATGTGCAATTGTAGTATAGGTTTTTGTATTAAGGGGGTGAAAAGAATTCAACGATTAGCGTTTTGTCGCGACGCTACTTTTCACCCTTAATCAAAATGGCGCCGTTGTCGGGGACTAGTTTGTTTTAGACTTTATTTGATTTAGTATTTCTTAGTATTTCCTATCTATTTGTATTATTTGCTAATATTTTCGCAGGACTTCAACATGTGAGCACTTAGAAACGCTCGAATTTTTCCCGTGCGCACCTACTTTGTGGATTCCTCCACTTCGAGACATTTTTTGGGTAAGCATGTCTTATTCTAATTCTTTCGGTAATCCTTGTTATAATTCTCAAAATTCTCGCAAACCTATGGCTTTCGGTGAATACATATAATCTCAAAAATTTACAAATTCAAATATTACTTTGGGCGAGTATAACGAAAGTCAAAACTTAGGTTATTGGAATTTTGATGACGATGATAATTATTTTGGGCCTTTACCTCCTTATAATAGGAATTTTGAAACGAATTCGAATAGTTTTCAAAATTCCTATAATAATGAATTTTCGTTTAAGTCCGATGGTAATTTTCAAAGTTCTCATTTTCATGCATCCGCACCTCGACCTATGACATTCGGTGAGGGCTTGCGTATGTATGAGAATAAGAAAATTGAAAATCATTATCGGGAAGAAAATCGTCCGTGGGAACATGATTTGGATTTATTATTTGAGTCCGACGACGATTTTGCTTCTGAGAATTTCGAAGTCGAGGAATGTTTTGAACCAAATGAGGTACTTGTGCCTACTTTGGAAAAAACCATTCTAGACTTTGCCCATCGCGTAATAGATATTGAAAGCGAGGATGAAAATGACGTAATATCTATTTGCAATGAAATGATTTCTTCTTTGGCCCCCAAAGACGAACATTTCATTGAAAATGATATTATTTCATTCGAAACTCAAACTTCATGCGATGATGACTCATCTCATGAGTTTGAATTTCATTCATCCCCATTTTCATTCTCTATTACCCCACCGGAACATGTACCCGATGATTCGGTTTCAAACTTTAATGTTTTAAACCCTATCGCCGATGATGAGTACTTGCTCGAGTCGCCCTCCACGATCGCATTCGTGCCTTTGTGTGCGCTACCTCCCATTCCAATTTCAAAATCATTGGGAGGATTTTTGGCTTTTCTCGGTCCCCACTTGTTTTTGTCACCCGTTCAATCCAAACCCCCCATCTTCCCTCCAAAACTTTTAATTGGCGATGGTTCATTTCTTCCGCCTTACACATGCCTTCCGTTGTTCAAACGGAATTCATATTTTTCGGAAGGCATGCTTGTATGTGAGGGTACACCGGTTATCCTCCAAATTCAAATCGTTCTTATGGTGGACCCTCAACTATTTATCTATTTAGACTTCTAGTGTATAGTTAGTGTGAAGCCTAAATAGTAGGTTGTATATAGTTAGCTTTTTATTTTTTCTTTCCTTTTTAATTTAGTTTAGTGTAATTAGTTAACTTTTTGTTATTTGTTTTTGCTATGCTCGGTACTAACTTGTTTTGTAGATTCTTTGGACTTGTTCTTATGGGGATCGCTCCAATTTTGGGTAATATCGCTCTTTTCCTCTCTTTAACTTGGTCCTAAATTGACATTGAGGACAATGACAGGTTTTAAGTTAGGGGGTGTGGGATATTCTATCCATTTCTTTGTTTAGTCCATGTTTTTGCTCACATGTTAGTTACTTAGTATGCTTTTCTTAGAAAAATTGAAAATTTCAAAAATATTTTCTTTCTTTTTTCTTCTTTTTTGGGCATTTTGCCTTTGTTTTCGATGAGAAATTTCAATAATTGCCCAATCCAATAGACAACCCGGTGATGCATGTTCTCGATTTTAGAAGTTATTAGACTTTAGTCCTCTAATTATTGATATTATGAATAACTTCATGAATTAAACTTTAATCCCATGAGCACATGCACTTTTATGGTTCTATTGATTTGGTTTAAGATTTTTATAACTCGGTAATCTCTAGCTGCATTGTATATACTTACACCGAGTAAGCTTTGTACCTTTCGTCGTTTGTGAGTGTATACACTATTCTTTTCTCTTTGAAAATGTTGAATTTGTTGGTAATCTCACTATTCTTTCATTTGATCGTTCATTAATTGAGTTCATACTTGAAATGTGTTACTTAATCATGATTTTCATATATTGTTTTGATTCGAGAATTGCGTAAACTTTGTGAAATGATCATAGTCCCTCTTTGTTATATCACCCATATTAACCTCGACCTCGCCCTTATATGTTTACCCTCGTTAAGCCATTTGAGCCTAAATATAGCCTTTCGTTTCATAACCCAAATCCCATAACCAACTCTAAATTGGAGTTTTAGCTCATACATACACTTTCCACACCTTTGTTTGGAATGTTACTTGGGATTTAATGATGTTGTTATGTGTTACGATTGCAATTTAGGCATATGAGAGTTTGATAAGTAAAGAAAAGAAAGTAGTGAAAAAAGTGAAGAAAAAGAGAAAGCAAAAAGCAAAAGAAAACAAAAGAGAAAAATGAGAAAAAGAAGAAAAGAAAAAGAAAAAGTAAGTTGTAAATGTTGTGTAAATAAGCTTTGAGTACTCTCCAATTGATATATATAATGCCTTTTTGGAACTTGTTTTCCAATTTTGATATTACCCAAAATTTCCCATTATCCCGAGTTTTCATCTCGAACACTTAGAGTCCGTATATACATTCCTTCATTTCGTACCCTAGCCTAGCCTAAATTATAACCCTACACAAATCCTATGTGATCTTAGGTTGATGTAATTTAATATTTGAAATAGTTTTTATAATCTGTGAAAATGCATTTCGCCTCCTTTAATGTGCGGTATCTTTCATTGAGATTACATTTTTCAGTTTATATATAGCGTTCTTCATTTGTGACATGTGTGCGGCCTAGTTTCCATTTACATTTACTCTTTAGCTCGTATGTTCTGTGTGTTAGCTCCCTGTTTCGAGTGAATTCACTTGATGAGTGTAATGCCCGTGAGGATTGGATATATGCTTGCTTTAATGTTTATCCGGTTTATATAAATTTTTGCCAAATCACACTTTGCATGTGCTCTCTCCCCTCCCACATTTTAAGGTTTCAATTCTATGAGGTGCATTCTATAATGTTAATGATTCAGACTTTTGTGTGAATTCATTCACTTTGCTAATAATGCATATGAAATCCTTTTCTCTTTTGTTGAGCTTGTCGTATGTTGGTTTGGGCATATTTTGAGGAAACCATATGATGTTTGTGGGTATAATCCCAGAAAACCCTCATGAGAAGACACTCATCCACTAGGGTAACCTAGGGGTTTAACGACTTATTGCATATGCTAAATGCAATCGTGTTCCCTACGAAAGTGGCAATTATATTTCGATGCATATATATATTTTGTATTTCCTTCTGTGGACTGGTTTTGTTTGTTTCATCACTAGGGACTAGCAATGTTTAAGTTAGGGGGTGTGATTCGTATCGAATATTGCGCTCATTATCTTTATGCATTCTAGCACTTTTACGGTCCTAAATTCCTACAATTATGCTCATTAACCAAAAAACCTTGAATTTGGATATATACATGCTTTTCAGGGGTTATTTGTGATTTTGTAGGTATTGGAACGCTAAAAGTGAGGTTCAGTTGCATTTCAGAGAAGTTCCGTCATTGAATACTACTTCAAGGGCAATTTTGTCTTTTCAAACTCACTATTTTTATGTAATAAAGTTACCAGCATGTAGATCATCAAATTATCTTTCCGTGGCCACTGACCGTGCGTTATTCTGACTCCGTATGTGGAAGTTATGCCCATTTTAGGAGGGTTTCGGTATTTTTTGCTACTTCGAGGGCATTTTGGTAATTTCATACTGCATAATTTGGAGGGTTTCAAAACAGAATCAGGTAGATAATTGAATTATCTTCGCGTAGGTTCCGACTACGCCTCATTTCAATTTCGTATGAGGGAGTTATGGCCATTTCCGTGCAACGCGTTAAAATTGGTTCGGAGAGGAAAAGGGGGTTGTTAACAGCCCAAGGCAAATCTCACAAGTGCGGTCGACCGGTCCCAAAATAGAGGTCGATCGGTCCCATCAGATATGGACGAAAATTGACTTATTTTGGGTTTTTTGGGTTGGTTTTGTTGGGGGTTTATTTTGGGGTATTAATAGAATGTTTGGGGCTTTTCTTTGGAGATATATTTCATTTTAGGTTAGAGAGGAGGGGATTTATGGGTTTGGCTTATCTCTCCTAGGGTTGACACTATTTGGGTTGTGTAAGTTACTATTCATCTTACCCTTCATTTATATTATTTGCTATTCTTTGTTTAAGATTTGTTCTCTTGATTTATTGCTTTGATTTATTAGTTGTTGGTAGTTTAATTCTTGTTTTCTTTGGTAATTGGTTATTTTACTTAGTTTAATCATGTGTAGTGAGTAGTTTTACGGGTTGGGATTGCATTTTCGCCATTAATGGGTGTCGAGCTCCAAAAGTTAGGTTTTGGGGAAAATTGCGTTTAATTGAAACCTCGGGTATTAAAGTTGGATTATTATGCGTTTAACTTTCTTTGTCACGCAACGTTAGTGTTTATAGCGATAATCCGAATTTAATCTGCGTGTGACCATTTTTGATTAAATATTTAATCTCGCAACTTTGGGTTAAATTCCTTATTATGTGATGTTTATACTTAATTGAAAATGCTCGATTAAATGTTTTTGAACCGAAATTCTAATTATTAGTTATTTAGCCTATGGTGGGGACACGATCCCGACTCTCGTTTTATTAATTCTAGTTTAGACGTAACTTCTTAATTTTTCCCTTTTCTTTATTTACAACCTATCACCTTTTACACTTTTATTTTAGGAGTATTAAATCCTATAAATTCTATCAACTCGTCTCTATGGATTTTCGATACCCGACTTACCGCTATACTTTTATTGCAAGTGTAGTCGTAATTTAGGTTTTTCTATTAAGGCGGTGAAACGAATTCAACGATTAGCGTTTTGACGCGATGCGACGCTACTTTTCACCCTTAATCAGGCAGCGTGGAGGGTGGGGTAGGGGTGGGGGGCTGCGTGTGTGTGTATGTGCGCGTGTGTGTATGTGTGTGTGTAGTGTGCATGTATGTGCGTTTTTGTGCGCAGTGTTTCTTGTAAACGAATTGATTGATTATTAATTTTTTTAGTAAATTAATATATGATTGCCCCTCATTGTAAATTAGTAAATTAATATATGATTAATTATGAAAGTAGGATTGCCGCTCATTGTAAATTAGTAAATTAATAATTGTATAGTTTAATTGTTAGTTTAATTGATGAAAATAATGAATTGAGTAGATGAATTAGAAGGACTACGGGATACACATTTGTTGTTGACATTTTTGTTGGATTATATTGGATCGATATTGGTTTGGTTAATTTTAAAAGTGGCATGACCACTGGATTATTGTCCATATGGGGGTGTGATTTTTTAACTTTTTTTTTGAAAATTACTTTGTATATCGAACAATATATATATATAATATGATAATTAAATGAAATATACTTAAAATTACATATAGTGCGCATAGATACTAGCCTTCTAGTATTTATGCGTACTCATTCAATGACCCTTAGACCCGTTCGAGAGTCATTACCCCTGTAATGAGATCCCTCGAATTGTCCCATTTGGACAGTTTGGGACTGCATAATTTCTATATAATATTCTTAGTGGCTTAAAGTTGTTACTTTTGGAGGAACTTTCTATTATAAATGCTATTTGAATTTGAAATTTAAGTTCTGTTTATACTAATCCATGAATATACGCTTCTTACCTTTAATAAGTGATTAGTATATAGTTATTTGGGGTGTCCTATTTGTGGAGAGGATACTGAATCTCTTCGTCTATCCTTTAGCTTAAAAAATGAAGCAAGAATTCCCTACATATCCGAACATTAAGAAATGCCATAATCTTATGAAGTGATGATCTGCAAATTCCTTCCAACCATTGTGTATCCAAACATCACTAGTTGAAGTTGTCAATTACACTTTCCATACCCCACCACTTGGAACCTCTAGCAAAACATGGGAAAATATGGAAAGTGGAATTGACAACTTCAACTAGTGATGTTTGGCTACACAATGGTTGTAAGGAATTTGCAGAGCATAACTCCATAGGATTATGGGATTTCTTAGTGTTAAGATATGAAGGGATTTATATTTGACACGATTGCACTGGGTACATTAGTTGGAAGGAGGTGCCATATGATCTCACATTAGCTGTTTGGGTGGCACTACAGGTAATGTATTTATATTTATATTTATATGAATATTTTAATTTCAATTTTGATTTCAATTTCGATTTCGATTTCAATTTCAATTTCAACTTCAATTTCATTATATATTTACATTATATTATTCTGATTTCAATTTTATTTATGATTGTGTTTGGTTAGGGATTTATTAAATCGAATCGCAAGTCAATGCGAAATGAATTTCTTGCCGAATTCTTGCCTCTCTTTCTTTAACGGTAACTTACTTTGACTATGGGTTTAGATTCTGTAATCGATGGATATGAATCGTCAAAGACTCGTCTGCACAATTTCGGTAGAATTTTTTTGCACTCGATGAATTTGAATTCTTTTAAGATTAGTCATGCACAATTTCGATACATTTTAATTTTTATTGTGAATGAATTATAATATTAAACTATGCTTTGTCATTTTTTTTCTTGTTTTAGCATAATTCTATTATTATGAATATTTGCTTGTTGTTAGCCCACCCCTTATGATAATCCTGGCTCTGCCCTTGGTTATGCCACATGTTTATTTAAGTTTCTTCGAAGGATTTCCAACTTAAAGTCTCTTTCATTATCATGTTCTACCATGTTGGTAAGCTATAATATCTCTGCTATTATTGCTTGCATAAATGACTATATTTTTTAGATTTATTACTTTTCAATTCATTTATAAAATCTCTCTTGTGCAGTGTCTTGCAGTGGCTGATTCTTATAGTGGAACTGGAACTGGAAATTGGTGCTGGATTTTTTCAAAAGTTGTCCTCTTTTAGAAGTTCTTATCTTTGAAGTACGTCAAGGGTTCATAACATCACTTCCAGCTAAATAGTTTGTAGATTTGAGATAATTGATAGTGATGTTGTTTCTTCTTATATTAGAAATTTTTATTTCTTTGTGAACAAATCGGGACATAGTGGTTGGAATGGTATGTACCTGATTGTTTGAGATCACACCTAAAGACAACCGAAATTACGGGATTGGGGTCAAACAATGGAGTTGAACAATTGAGGTACTTTGTGGAGAGTGCCAAAGTTTTGTAGAAGACTATAATAAAGATGAAGGGTGGTGTTGAACAATTAAAGCTTCCAAAGTGTTCAAAGAAGATGATTAGTAAAATAAGTAAATTAATAAGAACATTGAAACGACAAAAATATAGCATGACGCGAAGTTGTCCCGTTTGCATATTGTTTCTATTTTGAATGTATATTTGCATTAACTCTAGTTTATTTGGATATATGATGTTTTAACATGTAAAACGTTGCTATAATAGGTACAAATATACTACTAGGCAGTGGTAGTGTCCATGCTACCCAGCAGATTTTTTTTTTCAATTATGTCCAGAATTATCACGGTCAATGACCGCGACAAGTCCGTGACAAAGGATACTTGTCACGGTCATTGACCGTGATAATTTTTTATAAACTGTCATGGGCTTGTTACGGTCGTAAACCGTGACAAAACTTGTCACGATCAGGGACCGTGACATGATCGTGGCGATTCTAACGAGCTTGTCAAGGTCATTGACCTTGACAAGTTGAACTTGTCAAGGTCAATGACCGTGACAATTCGACAAATTTGGTGTAGTGTTCACAAACAATAGTGGGACTCCCCATAGTGATACGCTAGGCCTTATAAAACCACGATCTAACAAATCTTGCAACTATATCTTTAGATCTTTTAATTTTACAGGTGCCATACGATATGGTGCAATAGATATCGGTGCGGTGCCTGGTACCAACTCAATCGCAAATTCTACCTCGCGGTCTACCCTGGGAGTTCTTTTAGGAAGACATCTGGAAACTCATTAACTACTGGTATATCTGATAGTTTTCCAGCCTCTTATCGTATGTTCACCACATGGGAAAAATAACCCTGACACCCTTTCCTTAATAATTCATAAGATTTTGTAGCAGAAATAAAAAATGTTGGAGTGACATTTCAGTCCCCAACAAATTTAAATTCAGGTTCAGCAGGTAACCGAAACATTATCTCCTTTATAAAGCAATCTAAATATACATGATATGAGGCCAACCAATCCATACCCAGTATCACATCAAAGTCATGCATATCAAGAGGTAACAAGTCAACTAGTAATTCTTTTTCACCCACTCGCACCACACACTCCCTATATACCCTCTCAATAAAAACCAACCCCCACTACACCAAATCTGCTTAATTGTCACGGTCATTAACCTTGACAAGTTGGACTTGTCAAGGTCAATGACCGTGATAATTCGAGGCGAGATAACTTTTTTTATCACGTACGTGTCACGGTCATTGACCGTGATAAGTTCGTTAGAATTGTCACGGTCGTGTCACGGGCCATGACCGTGACAAGTTTAGTCACGGTTAATAACCGTGACAAAGCCTTGACCCTTTTTAAAAAAATTATCACGGTCATTGACCGTGACAAGTCCCTGATAACTTTTGTTACGGACTTGTCACGGTCAATGACTGTGACAATTCTGGGCCGAATTTAAAAAAAATTTGTTGGGCAGTATGGACACTGCCACTGCCCAGCAGTATATTTGTACTTGTTATAGCAACGTTGTACCTGTTCAAACATCATATATCCAAACAAACTAAAGATAATGAAAATATATATTCAAAATAGAAACAATATACAAGACAATATAATCTAAATATAATTCAAAAGTACCAACTTAAAAATAATGTCACTACATGTCTGGGGTAAATGTGAGGTGGTGAGTAGGCCACATGATATACGAATTGACACACCCACTAATATACATTGTGCCGCATTGTTCGCGCAACCATAATAGGGAGTTCTCCTTCCCGGGTATTACATGGGTGACGAGCACTTTGGACTCGATCTCTTGAAGCGCACGTCCATGAACTATTTCACCCTGGACGATATTCGGGTCCCTCAACCCCCGCCCTATCCACTGGCCATCAAATATGTCCAATATGAACACGCTCGGACAACTAATTATCGACATCGATCTGGGGAAGGGAGCCAAATAAGGAAGTGGATCATCGAAGTACGCACGTGTCGGTGATGAAGCAGCGAGGTCCACATCCTCGTCATCCTGCGCCTCGTTCTCCCGCACCTCCTCCTCCTCCTCCTCCACTGCCTTCTCCTTCCCTTTCCCCTTACGGTCTCCTCCCAACATACGCTTTATGAATGAGTACATATCATGGACCGCCTCCTCCAAACGGGACAACTTCATGTCATGTGAATCCACCGTTCGAGTCAACCCGATGTCACTCGTCTCCAATCCGATGATCATAGATTTGGCCACCCGCGAGCTCACCCCCCTTGTTCTCCCCTTGTGATCACAGCCAAGGACTTTGCTGAGTGCGTCTGTGGACAAAGACGCCTTGTCGGCATCAGACTGCGACTCATGCACTTCCTTAAGCTTTGCATAAAACGAAAAAAAGCACATGATTAGTAAAATACGTACACTAAAAAATTATAACGTAATTAACAAAAATTAAACTGTTGGATTACTTACAATCGTGGCCGCAATGCTCGGGGACACGTCCTTATCCTTCCCCTTCTTCGTCCGAAGAGCCACATAAGTTTTGAGCCTATGTGGCTTACCCCCTGGGCCACTCCCTATCCCCTGAAATAAAATAAAGTAAAATTAGTATCGGCCTCGCAAAGTAAAATAATGAAGAATAATATATTTCTGTAGTTATAGAAAAATTAAATTTTACCTTCATCCTATGCTCCACCTCGGCGTAAGACGACCGACCGTAGTAGTGCACGTCCGTCTTTTTTGCCCGATTTTCCCTCCCCGATTGGCAAGATGCCAATTGTCGATCCTCGATCTCATTGTCAATGAACTTTTTTCATTGTGCCAATGAGATCGGCTCCTTGGGCGGGACGGATCCACGGCATTAGATAATGGACTCTCGTGTTTTTCCAAAGTACCGTGTCTGCATATTTTTCTTCCACGTCTTGTGTTTGTCCCTCAACTGCTCCAAGACGGAATCACGTAGCTTTGGATCCAAGTTGAATTGTTCCTGTCCAACAAATACAATGTTAGTTGTGAATAAATATAAATATAAATATAAAATGAAATTGAAATCGAAATCGAAATCGAAATTGAAATTGAAATTGAAATTGAAATTGAAATTGAAATTGAAATTGAAATTGAAATTGAAATATAAATATAAATATATTACCTGTAGTGCCACCCAAATAGCTAACTTGAGCTCATATGGCACCTCCTTCCAACTCATAAACCCTTGGCCGATGACCGCCTTTAGCATCTCGAGGGATCTCGCTAATAGCTCTGATTTGTTCTCGATGATAATCTCAAATTTGCCATATTTGGGGAGCCTAGGGGACGAGGAGCCCTCGTCGCTTCCGCTACCACCGAGCCCACACGACATCATCATAAACAGCATCATCATCTTAGAATTAATACCTGAAGGAGACATTTGCTGTAAAAAAAATGTTATTAGTACACATAGACACACACGCAGCCCCCCACCCCTACCCCACCCCCACCCCCATCCCTGCCCCCACCCCCACCCCCTCCTCCCACCCCCACAACACACATGCACACGTACACGTATACCCCCTCACCACCCCACCCCCTCCCCCTCCCCCACCACACACCACCACACACATATATACACACACATATACACATACACACATAAATATGTCTAAATTAGTTGAAAACATCTAACGTGGATACATGTATCGAGATTTTATGTCATCTATTGGAACTATTAAAAAAAATTCTTCTTTGTTTAAGGTAATTGACACTTAATAAATCTTATTGCAAGTGAAAATATTTTTTGGACTAAAAAAATCATTGAAGTCATTTTGTTGGAGGTCATATGCTTCAAGATCACAGGTTTACTTCGGTGATATCATTTTATGTTAGGAGTAGATGGGTTTTTATATATTTTTTCTATTGGGACGAGTGAAATATTTGAAAAACTTATTATTACCACAAATGTTTTGATTGAAGTAACTTTGAATTAGGTTGGTGGATATGATATTAGAATTATTGATTGTGTAAAGATATTTTACTTATATTTGAAAAACTTATTATTACCATTATTGTATGTTATATATGTTAAAATGGGATGATGTTATATATTATTTTTAAGAGGTTTTGTTTATTATTATATATATTATATATGTCAGAATAGATGTAAAGCATGGAATATATGTTATATATTATGTCCGTTCGAATGCCTCAAAATAAAAAAAACCAAAATTATTTTTAAAACTTGTTCCTAGATCCCAATACTTCAAAAGGTAAATACACAACTCAAAAAAAGGTTTTTAAAACACATTTTATGAAAAAAAATCTCCCAATTTAAAAAACATCTTAGTTTGTGCAATTAGCCAATATTATATCAAACTTCTCGAAAGGATATAGTCCTCATATTCAATCATGGAAGGCTCCAATGAGAGATAGTGCATGATCTTCAATCTTTAGTCCTTAAGGTTCATCTAACCTAAACTAGATTGTGTCTCACTCATAACGAACCAAGTCTATTTAACTTGATAGACTCAAACATTTTGATACATGAGAGAGCCAATTTATATATAAGACAAATGTTTACATTTTCAGTAAGACTTTTGCCAACATTTAGTGAACAATAATGGTTCTTTTGCTTTTGTTTGTTAAATACTAATCTACTAAGAATTTGGCGACATCCACGATGAAAAAAATTGGTAGGAGAAAAATGATACCAATTTAATGTTTTAATGGTGAAGGAAGAATGCATTGATTTCTTTAACTCCAAGAATAAAAATTCAAAAATAACCTGTATTATTAAAAAATAAATATCTTTCAACATAAAGAATGCATTGATTTCTTTAACTCCAAGAATAAAAATTCTAGAATCCCTTAGAAATAAAATCACAACGAATTATTTTTTATCTTTAACCATAGTCAAAATATCGTAATCTTCCCTTTGAAATTAAAATTAGACACAAATATACAAGTACAAATATCTTTAATGTGTAATTAAGTCGATAACACTAATATTCTAAAGTTCATGAACGATATCTAACCTAAGACAAAAGTATAGGTTAAGCAACAAAAGTGGAACTCACCCACCACATACACACACACACAACAGCCCCCACCCTGCCCCACCCCCCTCCACGCCCCCCACTCACCACACATATACACACACACACACAGCAGGCCCCCTCCCCACCCCCTACATCCACCCCCACCCACCACATACACACACACACACACAACAGCCCCCACCCTGCCCCACCCCTCCACCCCACTACACATATACACACGCACACACAACAGCCCCCCTCCCCACCCCCTACCCCCACCCTGCCCCACACACGCACACACACACATATATATACACACAAAACATATATATAAATGGAAGAGAGAGAGAGAAAAAAATTAACTTGAAACTAGAGAGAGAGAGAGAGAGAGAGTAGCGTAGAGAGAGAAAGTTGTAAAAAGGAGGGAATGGCCGGGAGGGAAGAAGGGGAAAGGGTTTTTGCTGAAGAAGTTGTCACGGTCGTGTCAAGGTCCTTCACCATCACAATTATTTAAAGAATTGTCACGGTCAATGACCGTGACAATTCTTTGTCACGATCGTGTCAAGGTCAATGATCGTGACACAAAACGCGTGTTTTTTATCACAGTCAATGACCTTGACAAGGGTGGCCGACTGAAAGGTGACAATTTTGTCATTTTGGTGTAGTACCCCCCACTAGAGTAACAATAGCTAAACCATAATCTAATGATGATAATGGCTTATTAAGATGCAACACATAAAGCAAAGACACAAAAGAATGTGTAGAACCAGGATCTATTAACACATAAGCATCTTTATCATCAATAGGAAGTGTACCTGTCACTACGTTAAGCATAGCTTGTGCATCTTGTTGCGTCAGTGCAAACACTCTGCCTTGACCTTGACTTTGGGATATACCTCCTCTACCTCCCTTGGGTAGATTCTGTGTAGAACGCCTACCTCCCACTGCCACACTCCCAACTAATGTTGTAGCTCCCATCATTGGACAATTCTTTCGTAAGTGCCCTGGTTGATGACAATGGAAACATAAAGGTGTCATCTCAACTATTGTACATTCCCGAGACATGTGCCCTTGACCACCACATCGATAACAAATTATGGCCCTCGGTACCAACACATATGCATTTTCTGACCGATTCATCCCAGTCCTTCCACCTCGAGCTTGAAATCTTCCACGTGCACTTCTATTATTTGTAAATTCTTGGCCCTTAGGTACTCCTTGTTCTATACTCTGAGTTGGGGTTCCCGTATCCCGTCTCCCGTCCATATGATCTTATACCATCGTTTCTAGCTTTATTCGAGTTTTCAGGTTGCATTTCTTTCATTGACTTTTCTGACACCATGTCCCTATCCACCAAGTCCACATAATCTGTGATCTTCGTATTAGTAACAATGCTTTTATATCGACACTCAGCCCAGTTTTAAATTGATCATATTTACTCTCTTCCGTCCTCACCAAGTCAGGTGCAAATCTAGATAAGGATATAAATAAAGCTTCGTACTCTGCCACTGTTCGGTTCCCCTGTTTCAACGTGATAAATTCTTCCTGTTTCTCTTTCCTATAAAGCCTTGGGAAATATTTTTCAAAGAACACCTTTACAAACCTCTCCCATGTAATTTGTGGAGGATTTATTAGCACCACTCCCTCAATTATAGTAAGTAACCTTTTTGTAGCATCCCACCATAACTTTTCATCATCCTCTAACCTAAAGGTTGCTAACAAAACCTTTTGTTCATCTCACACTTCCATCACCTTGAATATTGTTTCCATCTTTGTAATCCAGCCCTCTGCCACTAACGGATCAGTAGTCCCAGTAAATGCTGGCGCATTTAACTTCATGAACCTCTCATGCAATTTATCCCTATCCCTATCCCCACCATGTTCTCCACCTCTTGCTTGTTCCATTAATTGCGCCACAGCACGTAATATTCTTCCCACATCATCAATTGGTTGTTATTGCACCTCTGTCTCCTCCACTTCAATATGTCCATGTCCCTGCTGACTACTAGGAACATAAGATGCCTCACCCTCTGTTCTATCATGCAGCTCATGTGGATCCATCGCTCACTGCAATATAATTAACATAAACAAAATACAATAGCCACAATTTAATATTAACATTGTTAGTCAAAAATCTAGACGCATATCAAACTCACTTTCCAGTGTCAACTACCAATCTAGACCCTCACACCCTATCCAAAACCTAATAACCACGCTCTGATACCAAGTTGTCGCGCCCCGACTTATTAATTAAGTTAAACTCATTGTTTTATTTCGAGATAAATTGCCTTTAACAATGCTTTAATTTAAATCACTCAGGAAAAATAGCATAAGATTTTTTTTCAAAGGCAAGTGTAGATGAAAACATAACTACCTTTACATGTAACTTAAGTTGCATGTAAAGGCAGTTTTCTTTCTCTCTCATTGAAACCCTCCGACAAAACCCTCTTTATCTCTCTAGATAAGGCATTTCTTCCATTTTATTTCATTTATTGTTTGTGTTCAATGTGTGTATTCAATGTGAGCGTGTGATCAGTGTGTGCATGTGTGTGTGTATTCAGTATGTGCATATTCAGTGTGTGTATATGTATGTGTATTCAATGTGTGTGTGTATTCAGTGTGTGTGTGTGCTTGTATTAATATTCAAACAATATAATTGTTGTTTTATTGTACTAAAAAATGAAATTATAGGAAATTGCTTGTTGTTCTTCATTTTACTGTGCTATTTTTTCCCATAATGACTATTTTTCATACCTTAAATTTTTTAACATGATGAATATTTTTTTAATTATATTTTTTTAGTCCTTATAATAAACAAAAATAAATTTATATGTACATCACACATTCTATATTGAAATATGACCCTATTTATTGTTAGAAATTGTATATGAAACCCTTGATGTAGAATTATATATGAAAACTCATGTTCTATAATTATGTTCTTGGAAATCAATCAAATATATACTACTTAGAAGGAGTACGGGATGATCTTGTGTTGGATTTTTGGTTTGATACGAATTGTGGATACTTAAAACGCTCACTATATTAATTATAATAAACCATTAACTAATGATTTATCTTAACAACGACCCTATCATAACAACCAAAATGCTCACTTTATTAATTATTCGCCATTTCCTTAAGATTAAATTAAAATTAAATTAAATTGAACTTCCTGTGTATGATAATCATAATTTATTTAGGATTAATTAGAGTCATAATTTGTTGTGTCTTCACCCTTAAGACTCATATATCACCCCCTTATATATATATATATATATATATATATATATATATATATATATTCTCTGGATTTTGCTAGTAATCTACCACCAACCTCGATATAATTGAATTTTTGGAGTTCACAATGAAGCTAAAAGCAATTATAGAGTCAATATACCCTAAATATCCCTCCTCGCCCCTCAAAATTTTCACATGCTCTCTCTCTATCTCTATCTCTCACACACACACACACACTCACAAAGATACTCAGAATGGATTACAACCATCCTAACCTTGTCAAGCTAGAAATAATTTATAAGTTTGATTTTAAATAACAATTTTAAGTAAAATTCACATCGACGTAGTTGTATTTTTATGTATGAGTTGTGCTAAAAGTACACACTCATAACACGAACTACTAAATGTGTTTTAATATATTGCACTGTTGTCTTAGTTACTCAACATACAATGCATTTAAAAAATATTTGGTATTAGATAGGTAATAACTATAGATATGTTTATATATAATCTTAGATCCATTCACAACAATTACCAATAACTTCAATTATTGTTTTCCAAATTATGTCCTTATCTTTGAACAATTTTAATTTTCAAAACAGAACAACCTCATCCCCAACTGAGAGGATATCAATAATGTTGAAATGGAAGAATTGCACATTTTTGGCCAAAAGAGAGGAGTTTCATATTAACAAACCTTCTGAGGCCACAAATATATATATATATATATATATATATATATATATATATACAGTCTTGCTCTTGTCCGAACTGGTCCGCATTTTAAGAGTGCGGACTGGACATGTGTCACCTGGTGGTGAGCCCAGAAAAGAGAGAGAGTGTGCCTATAATTTAGGCGACAATTTCATGGCGCACCATTAGGTGACACATGTCCGGTCCGCACAGGAGCATGATTATATATATATATATATATATATATATACAATCATACTCTTGTGCGGACTAGTCCTCATTTTAAGAATGCGGACCAAACATGTGTCACCTAGCGGTGAGCCCAGAAAAGAGAGAGAGTGTACCTATAATTTAGGCAATAATTTCTAGCCACACTGTTAGGTGACACATGTTCGGTCTTCATTCTTAAAATGCGGACTAGCCCTCACAAGAGCATTATATATATACATATATGCACACACAAAAATCCCTGCCCAACACTTTTTCGACAGTAAAACATTACATCTTTTACAAAACTTTTGATCTTAGGGAGCGGCCAACAAAGAGAGAAGAATGCTGGTGTTCTTCCCTTAACGAGCATTGATCATAATATTATACACATAATATTGATGAATATGTGTGTATACATCTATTGTTAATGAATATGAGTGTAAATTCATGCAAGTATTTGTTGTATTTTTATTCAATTTATTATTTTCTGTTGTACATAATCACGCAAGCATGCATTGTATTTTATTATTTATTAACATAGGCATGGATTAGTTAACTTTATATATTGGCTAAATATTTATCTATGGAATTGGACCACGTTTTTGCACTGTGACCATAATTTGTTTTAATAAAAAATTGGTAATGGTCATGGTTGTCGACCGTGACCAGACCCATGATCGAGATTTTAAAAATAAAAATAAAAAATAGGGGCATGGTCCTTAACTATAACCAAACCGATGACAGTGGCCACGGGTTATGAGCGTGATAAAAAATCTCTCATATGGGCCACGGGCTTGGAACATGACCCAGCATGGCTTCTGGTCATGGGCAGGGACCATCACCCTCGTTCTCCCCTGCGGGTCGCTGGTGGCGACCTTGAGTCTCAATTTTGTCACACTTCATATTGTCACGGGTGGTGATTGTATCCTACAATTGTGGTCACGGGTCAATTTTATTTTTAGTTTTTTTATTGGACCACGTTTTTGCACTGTGACCATAATTTTTTTTAATAAAAAATTGGTAATGGTCATGGTTGTCGACCGTGACCAGACCCATGATCGAGATTTTAAAAATAAAAATAAAAAATAGGGGCATGGTCCTTAACTATAACCAAACCGATGACAGTGGCCACGGGTTATGAGCGTGATAAAAAATCTCTCATATGGGCCACGGGCTTGGAACATGACCCAGCATGGCTTCTGGTCATGGGCAGGGGCCATCACCCTCGTTCTCCCCTGCGGGTCGCTGGTGGCGACCTTGAGTCTCAATTTTGTCACACTTCATATTGTCACGGGTGGTGATTGTATCCTACAATTGTGGTCACGGGTCAATTTTATTTTTAGTTTTTTTATTGGACCACGTTTTTGCACTGTGACCATAATTTTTTTTAATAAAAAATTGGTAATGGTCATGGTTGTCGACCGTGACCAGACCCATGATCGAGATTTTAAAAATAAAAATAAAAAATAGGGGCATGGTCCTTAACTATAACCAAACCGATGACAGTGGCCACGGGTTATGAGCGTGATAAAAAATCTCTCATATGAGCCACGGGCTTGGAACATGACCCAGCATGGCTTCTGGTCATGGGCAGGGGCCATCACCCTCGTTCTCCCCTGCGGGTCGCTGGTGGCGACCTTGAGTCTCAATTTTGTCACACTTCATATTGTCACGGGTGGTGATTGTATCCTACAATTGTGGTCACGGGTCAATTTTATTTTTAGTTTTTTTATTGGACCACGTTTTTGCACTGTGACCATAATGTTTTTTAATAAAAAATTGGTAATGGTCATGGTTGTCGACCGTGACCAGACCCATGATCGAGATTTTAAAAATAAAAATAAAAAATAGGGGCATGGTCCTTAACTATAACCAAACCGATGACAGTGGCCACGGGTTATGAGCGTGATAAAAAATCTCTCATATGGGCCACGGGCTTGGAACATGACCCAGCATGGCTTCTGGTCATGGGCAGGGTCCATCACCCTCGTTCTCCCCTGCGGGTCGCTGGTGGCGACCTTGAGTCTCAATTTTGTCACACTTCATATTGTCACGGGTGGTGATTGTATCCTACAATTGTGGTCACGGGTCAAAATCATGACCATTGGCGATATATGGTGTTTTTTTTTTATAGGTAACTGTAAATTTATAAGAAAAAATAAAAGAACTAAGGATGAGGCCTACGAATATAAAATGCTCATACAGTAGTGGACTACATGTCCCATTTATGTAATAGTATCAATGCATCTTTGATTTGGGGTTGTTACACTTGTATTTGTGGTTGTTATACATGTCAAAAAATTATACTCACTCTAGTTTGTTATTACATTTGTTATTTCTCCATTCAAGAGAGATAAAATTGGATGGTTGACAAGTAACTCCCCATTAAACCTTTCTTTAAATACGAAAATCAACAACACCATGTAGTTGAGGAGCGTTTCCTATAACTGCGATAGTTGAGGAGCGTTTCCTGTAATTAACCTTGTATTTATTTGTATGGAGATCTAAATTGTGGATAGAATTTGTACATTTAAGGATATATATTAGGTAGCTAAGATAGATCACAAGCATAGACGAATAAACGATTAAAGAATTGTAAGTTATCTACGAATCAATCAATTTACGCATAAGAAAGCAAGCATGTAGCGGTATTGCAAAATGTTACACTATGAACATATATTAGTTAACTAATATATATCGATATGAAACTGTATGAGAAATATTGATATATACATATGTGTAATATGTATGCGATAGAAAACTTACACACATACACACGCGCGTGCGCGCGCACACACCCCTACCCCCCAGCTCACACATAATAAGACTCATGTACTTCATGCTTCCTACATCACCCATACATCACACCTAGTTATAGACCCCAAAAAATCGTTTTTTTTTCATTTTTTTATGTTACCCATGGAATTAACCTTTCAATCAACACATGTCCAAAAAATTAGTAGTTGTTTAACTAATCGTGTATATAGTCTGAAATTTACGGAAATGATAGTTTCTAAATCTATTTTTCCCCTAAACACAAGTTTTCCCCAATGGTGAATCCTCGTCGTCTAAGGTTAGGTTTGGAGATGTGACGGTGGAGGTTATGGGGTGAGAACGGGATGGGCAGAGCTGGAGAGAATTCGAGGAGGGAGACAGTGTTGGAGAGGAGAGAGAAGTTTTTGGGTCAATTAAGATTAAGAATGCACCGTTTTTAGGAGGGATCCAAATTTTAGTAAACCGAGATTTAAAAAAAAATTATATAGCTGTGGGAGTTTTTTAGTTATTTTAATCACAATTTTTAATATTAATCGTGGTAGAAACATCTATATTTTACAAACTGTGACATAAACTATATGAGTGTGATATTTATCTCATTTTAACTATAAACGAAAGAAGCGCTATATTGAAACCCTGATAAATAACCAATTTTCTCCCAGTGAACTAATCGGGTCAAGTTACTTGACACAAACTCAACCTAATCGTTTTTTTTATTATTATTTTAAAAAGTCTTCATGCACATGACTTTTCAGTAACTAAGTACTATATAAATTAGTGAGAAAAGGAGTCTTTCATTTTTAAAATGTTTTTAAAATGTACAAAACTAGTGCAGTGTGAAATATTGATACAAAAAATTGCACTTTGTAAAATTGCAGTTGAGAACTGAGTTTTTAAAATGAAATCGTAGTTGTCAATCGTGAATTGAGGTTGGATTAAAACTCTGCTCAGGTAAATGTAATTAT
Source organism: Sambucus nigra (assembly GCA_949130495.1). Lineage (NCBI taxonomy): Eukaryota > Viridiplantae > Streptophyta > Magnoliopsida > Dipsacales > Adoxaceae > Sambucus > Sambucus nigra. The sequence continues at coordinate 304,818,762 of OX422212.1, read as the reverse complement.
AAGAATAATGTTGAAACCATATATGTTGGCCGCGGTTTCAATATTAATAGTAAATACGTGATCAACAACCGCGGTTTTCGGCTAAATAAAGTCGTAACCTCTCGTCTTCATAGAGAACATTTCAATATTTCCAACAAAATGAAAAAAACGCACCAATGATTCATTGGCTCCAGCGATTCATTGGGTCCAGCCAACAAAAAGGCTCCACTTATGTTAGCTTTTGACAAAAAAATGCTACATTTTCATCCTTCTCCACTTCTAGATATTAGTTAGTATTATTATTACAATTTTTTTTTTGTAAATATCTATTCTGATATATCCTTTTACTTATGTTATATTGAATATATGTGATATTTGTGCATGTTTTTTTGAGTTGTATTGTTGATGTATATTGAAGTTGCTCAAACTTGTAATGTTGATTTGTGACTTCTATTGTGATTTTTTTTTGTATAATGTTTTGGTTAGATTGTTGGGACTCGTTTAACGGATATATTTTGTTTAATTTTTAGGACAGTTATTATGGAATAATTTTTCGGTTAAATTGTTGTGATAAAGAAATTGGTGGACAATTTTTTGTATAATAGTTTTATGTTCTTTTAATTAAAAAACATGTAAAGTATATTCTTAAAAATATTTTTTAGTATAACACTTTATTAAGCACATATACAGTTTTTTCAATTAGATTGAGTATATATGTCTATAGTGTATGTCATTTTGTGTAGTATTGTTTATGGTTGTTCAAAGTGCTAAAATGTGTGATGTTAATTTCGGAAGGCTAATGTTGAATTTTTTCCTATAATTATTTGGTTAGGTTGTTAGGACATTTCTGCCCGTTTGTGACTTTGGATACTTTTTGTACAAATATATTTGTGGGTAGTTTTTTATATATTAGTTTGTTTATTTAATTGTGACATCTGGGACTTCAGGGGACTCAAACTTTGACACATCTTGGACAATCCATATACAATAAATTTGGGACAGTTTGCGACGAATTATGGACAACCGTTGACAAATTTGGGACAACGTATGGCGAAATAGTAATGAAAATATAATTAATTTTAGAGAAACAATTGAAAGGTGAATAAATGTCATTAATTTTAATAAATAAGTGAAGAAATATAATAAACAATGAATTACATGTTATTTAAATGAATTTAAAATACAATTAAGTTACATAATGTATCAAATAAAAATTTACATAGTGATTTTCAACCAATTAAGTGAATTTAAAACAATTTTGTATAAGAAAAATTTTAAAACAGTTGGGGTAGTGAAAAAAGTAACATACTCAATTTATATGTATGTTATGTCGTCACAAAGCCAAACACAAAACAATGTTTTTGAGACGTGTCGCATAGTTGTTTTACAATAAAATTGTTATATTAGCTAAATAGTACTGAAATAAAATGAGCCGGTTTCACTGATTACATAAGTGTGTATATCCACTTTGTATCTAAATAGACAGCTTTCCATCATATTTATAGACATTCGGCTTTCAGAGTAAAAAGAAATATAATCACACAGTAGAAATCGCAGTTAGCAATAATGACTTCATTGAATTCGTGGTTTCTAACCGCGATTTCAAACTAAGTCGAATTTTATAATTTAAGTTGAAACTGCGGCTACAAACGAGGAATTCAATGAAATTGCTAACGTCACACTTAATCCAATTTCAATTCGTGATTATCCATCGGGATTTCACTATAAAAACTCGGTTCTAAACCGCGATTTTAAGACGTGCAAAATGTTTGTAAATTTGTTGGAAAATGCATTATTTTTGTAATTATTTAATTAAAGTGCATTTTTTAAATTAAAAAACTCGAGAAAAAGTCTAGAAGTGCTTATTAAGCAAAAAAAATAAAGCCAAAAGAGTCTCGATTATTCGTAAAAACAAATTTCAAAATGAATTTATAATCCATAACCTACTCAAAAGAATTGTCTGCTTTGTAATATTACCTGAAATACACCAGTACATGAATAAATTCACATATTGAGGTACTTCTGATTACTGTGGTAAAGGCCTTCATTCCTGTTGAGAGGTGTTATATAAAATATATACTTTTGTGTTTTATCAAATTTAAAATATGAAATAACTCATATTTATGCAATAAAAATTAACACCGCTAGAAAACTTACAAACGAAGAAGATGACCGAGTCAAGTGTTTGACACTCTTTCCTTAAGACAAAATGCGCTCCCGCTACGGTGCTTACGACAATGAACAATGAGCGTTTGCCTCCCAGGATAAAACGGTCTCGACACGCGCAAGAAGCACTTCAGTGTGCGTGTCCCACGAACCAATTATGTTTGATACTCTATTCGACTCGATTGGGAATGGAAAGTATAGAAAATATTTTTCCTCCTTATTTCCTCTCTTTAAAAATGAAGAAAAGTCATGTATTTATAGAAAACAAAGTGTTTTTTCATGAAAAGACATGTCTTTTAGAAAACAGTCACTTTAGGGACGTTTTCATAAATTGTCACAACTTATGGTGAACAGTCACGACCTTTAGGGACGGTTCTGAAAAACAGTCACTATATAGCGAACAGTCACAACCTTTAGCGACAGTTACGAAAAACCGTCCCAGAAAATTAAATAAAATTTCCCAATAAACTTCATACATAAATGGGGCACTTTGATACCAAATTTCTTATTCATCATTTATTCGTTTTAAATAAATAAATATATCGCGTGACTCGTCATGCTACAAGGAACGCGCACGTACTTGGTCCTACTTTGACCAATATATTAATTTGGTTATAAAATAATTTGTGTAAAAAACACAATATTTTCCAACAATCCCCCACATGAATGAAATTTGGGTGAAGAATCAAATGAACATGAAGAAAAATTAGACAGAGTATTAGTGGAAAAGAGCTACATCGGTAAAGATAGCTTTTGGCCTTGAATCTTTCCTAGTTAGAGACTATCGGGTTTACTGGCCAATCAATGAACGCGATGTCTTGAATTGATCAACCTTTTTGTGTAAACCGAGACAATAGAATTCACATAGTCCCTCTCCGAACATTCTTGGTTCTCACTTTTGTGTCCGTTTTGGCCTTGGACACCTCCTGGTTTCATGAGTGTGTTAGAGAATTTAACAATGTAGTCGTTGGTTATTCTCATAGAAGTCGCCCCTTCTCACTTACATAGGTGATTTCTATAAAGAGTATCCTGCTAATACTCCACTTGATCCTTATGTTCAAGATAGTGCACTGACTCATCCTAGGAATGGGAGGAAGAATTTATTTTCTTCTCAGTGCTAACTGAATCGCACATAATTAGGTTGTCTCGTTGAACCTAATTCTTGGGATCTCCAGTCATTTAGGTTGGGTTTCCATTATGGCAATTCTTTTAGGTTTTAACCGGCTGTAAGCCCATTCCCCTTGATGTACGTATCTTACTCTCTTGTTAGCGGATCCGCAATGATTTTATTAGGCCTAATGTTATCACTAACAAAGAAATATTTCTTTATGGTCTTATGTCATGACTAATAAGTCGTGACTTGCCAAATTACTTTATGCCTTTTCAAGCAATAATTTTCAATTGCAAGAACATGCATTATAATTGTTATCTCAAATCATCCTCTTTAAAATTGTCAAGGTACCTTGCTTTCTAGGAAATAATATTCATATTCCATCATAAGAGGATTTCCAAACATTAACAACTCTAATAATGCTAATATATCACTCGGAATACGAGTCTCGAAAGTCATATATTGTTTAAAATATATTCATAATTTCCTAATGTTTATGTCATTTGTCACATATATCTTAGTATCGATATTGAACGACTCATTTGTACTTTAGACTCTTTGATCCATTGTGTACACGCTTAATCATTTCCAACCTTGGAATATAATCAAAGTACTTAAGTATTAATTATCGTTCAATCAATGAAGTATACACTTCTCTAGAAAAATGCACATTGGAAATGCTATAGTACATTAAATGCACTTATGCAACCAAATACTACACTTTTAGTAGTGTTTATCATGTTTTCAATAGGAATCATCTTTGTTTCTATTTTTGGATAGAAATTATCGCCTTAGATAAATACCCCCACATTTATTATAATTCATACAAAGGTTCTCAACCTTTCCCATAAAATTTTTATCAAAGGTTCTCAACCTTTCCCATAAATTTTTTATCGTGGGTTAATGTGTTGAGAATATAACTCATAGAAAACACAATACTTCCCCCACAAATTCAAACATAAATTTGAAATTATACAAAGTTGATACATTTATTCTCAACCTCCAAACGCTTTATTTTTCTTTAAAATGAAATGATATTAATGTATATTTGGACCAACACATATGTCCATTTAGAAGGTATACATTCATTTCATTCTAAATAAAATTTAGTTGAGATAAGTTTCTCTACTTTAGTGATTTCGACATTTAATGGTATATTCCTTATTGTTCCATAGGCCTACAAATGCACTTGTGACAATTCTTAGTATTAAACTAAAGTTGTGTCACACATAATATATATGCCTCAAAACCATTTCAACATATTCTATGATTATGTACTTTAAAAATATCATAATATAAAATATGCAATTTGGTTACTTGCCCTTCTTTGAGTTTACTAGTTGTGGTGTCTTGAGATTACGCCTAAGTCTCCAATGAGATCATAATTTGATTCTACCTTCTTTAAAGCAGTTGTGAAACCGCTCAGTTCTGAATCCCTTGATCATTTATATGGATTTATGATTTAATTCTATACCATCTTTAAAGCAGTCTTTATACCGCTCGGTTCTGAATTTTGAATCATAAATTCAATAAATAAATCTGTTATCACGCCACACTAATTTTTCTCCATTGAAGAACACGTTCAACAAACGCATTAATTAGAAGTATAAGATTCTTCCAAAAAGAATTTATATATTACGGAAAGGAATGTAGCACTTTATATCAACGAAAGACTCTCATATCTTTTGCAATCTTCATCGCATTTGATAACATTCAATATAGTGAAGGGGAGTAACATATTGAAATTAATCATATCCACTCTTTCAAGTCTATGGAAAATTGAGCACCACGATATCAATACAAATTGTATTTATTTTTCATCAACGTTAACATAAATTGAATATTACATAAAAATGTAATTCTTCATGAAACATCATGTTTAACATAGCATGTTCCAATGATATTTTGATGAAAGTGTCTCACAAAATTGAGAGTGAAAGGGTCACCCCTAAAATTAAAAGTCGCATTATAAATATGCTATTCAAATAAATGGTTAATGATATACAATCATGCCGCAAATATCCAATAGACTTCTACACGTGAAAATAGTATGTCATTACACACCTCAATTTTCATTACATGACATTAGGTCATCGGATGCCACAACATGTCATCAACTATAAAAATTATGCAAACATAATAAATTCCTAACCTATAGGACTTTTTAATTTATTATGCGTGAAAATATTCTCAAATTTTCAAAATGTTGGTTCACATCGTTTTAAACAATAATGCATATTCATATCTCTAAGAGTCGATATAATGCATGCAATGCAATGTTTAACATACACACCAACATTAATGGACAATGCATTGTATTTTCTTTTTCTCTTTTTTGTGACACGGGAGATTAAAACTAATTTAAATGTAATATCAAGATTACATGAATTATCACAATAATTAAATATTGACATTCTACAAGGAATGCAACTTAAATCATGTTTCTAAATATATCACATTTCAGTTCATGTAATCTAATTTAATTAGGTGACACTAAAATAGTACGGTTACACGTATACATGTAACCATACAAGAGACCATAATATCATCACATATATTATTGTCACATTAGTATGCGTATGATGTCATTTAAAAAACTTGTAAACATCACAAAATGTGTGATCAAATTTTGACATGTTTTAAACACGTATCCAAATCTTTAAATGCAACAACATATAAAACACATGCAAATATTTGTATTACCTTGACACAAAATGCCTTCTTGGACCGCGCCACAAAATGAACCATTTTAGTAGTCACATTAAGCATTTACACAAATGCACAAGTACCGATAACAAATATTATTGCAATTATGAAATAATTCAATTGCATAAACAATACCCGATATGTATATATATGCATACACCCACACAAGCCATGAAATTCAATCATAAATCAAACGAAGAATGTAAATTCCATTTACTGGTCGAAAAGTTCATGAATGTTCAGTTCTTAAACATACATAATAGATAATGCAGTAGCATCTTCGATCTATATTATAATATATCAACTTTTTCATAATCTGAAATTTTAATTAAAGATGTGAAGTCATTGTCGTTTGACATTTCTGACAATTACCAATCTTTGGTCAAGAATAATATTATAAAGAGATATCTTCTTTAATTTCTCTAGAGGGTTAGCCAATACAAATTGAACTGTTATCATATATTATAATTGAACCTCCGTACATAAGTTATCCAAATTTCACATGGAGTACATCTGCTTAAATGAAACAGTTTATAAACATTACCCACATAATTATTCCAAGTGCATAGTTTGCCTATTCATAGCAATTTCAGTCCCGAAATTCATTTCTCAAGCATTACTTCAAAAAATATATATGCACAAAAAAAAAATTGTCTTAAGATTGTTATATAAAATATATATACTTTTGTGTTTTATCAAATTTAAAATATGAAATAACTCATATTTATGCAATAAAAATTAACACCGCTAGAAAACTTATAAACGAAGAAGATGACCGAGTCAAGTGTTTGACACTCTCTTCTTAAGACAAAATGCGCTCCCGCTACGGTGCTTACGGAAATGAACAATGAGCATTTGCCTCCCAGGATAAAACGGTCTCGACACGCGCAAGAAGCACTTCAGTGTGCGTGTCCCACGAACCAATTATGTTTGATACTTTATCCCACTCGATTGGGATTGGAAAGTATAGAAAATATTTTTCCTCCTTATTTCCTCTCTTTAAAAATGAAGACAAGTCATGTATTTATAGAAAACAAAGTGTTTTTTCATGAAAAGACACGTCTTTTAGAACACAGTCACTTTAGGGACGTTTTTCATGAACTGTCAAAACTTATGGTGAACAGTCACGACCTTTAGAGACGGTTCTGAAAAACAGTCACTATATAGCGTACAGTCACAACCTTTAGCGACAGTTACGAAAAACCGTCCCAGAAAATTAAATAAAATTTTCCAATAAACTTCATACATAAATGGGGCACTTTGATACCAAATTTCTTATTCATCATTTATCCGTTTTAAATAAATAAATATATCGCGTGACTCGTCATGCTACAAGGAACGCGCACGTACTTGATCCTACTTTGAGTAATATATTAATTTGGTTATAAAATAATTTGTGTAAAAAACACAACATTTTCCAACAAGAGGTTTCTATCCCATTTAGTTAGTATATGCTATATTTGAGCCACATATTATTTCTTATCTGGTATTCGCAGCTACATGTCGGGTCCAACATGCTTTGTCTTGCACCTTCCTAACCCGGAAATCTGATGAACATGTCTTCTTAATATCGTGATCAGGTTCTCAGCACTCTATTATAATCCTCCTAACAGCTTTGGATCAGATGTGTCATTGGACCACTTGACAGAAATGATAAACGAATTAGCACATGGTTTGCCCCCATGATTTGCTACATAATGAAAGCTACACCCAGGAGTTTGTCTTTGAGACTGTGAGTATATATAATCAATTCAAGTGCCATCAACTCAACACCACAAATCAACTTCAGTTTTTCGGATTCGAACCTTATCTTTCTTTTCTAGGTCAGAAACCAACAAGTAACCATGATCAATACCATGAAACTCATCAAGCTGGCTAAAAAGTGGCAGAGGGCAGCAGCCATAGGGAGGAAAAGAATTTCGCCACCAAGAACCAATGGGGATGTGGGTACCTGCAGCTCATCATCCATGCCTGATAGAGGCCATTTTGTTGTGTACACTGCTGACGGAAAACGCTTTGTGTTCCCCATCGCATATCTTAACAATTACATCTTCAGTGAACTTTTAAAATTGGCTGAAGACGAGTATGGATTACCGCCAGCGGGGCCTCTCACAGTGCCATGTGATGCAGTCTTCATGGAGTATGTAGTTTCTCTAATCAAAAGACATGCAGCTAAAACTCTAGAGAAAGCACTCATCATGTCCTTAAGTTCTGACTGTTACTTGGCATGTTCGTACTCTCAATTAGGCCAACATAATCCTCAATCTCTAATCAGTAGCTTCTAAAACGATTTGTACTTCAACTTTGTAGATTACTAATCACATTTGTAGATTCAGAAATCTAATTAAATCTTCAAAGGACTTCCATTTATTTTTCATTTTCTTTCCGCATATAATTGAATGGAACTTCTGATTTCTATTTGAGATTTCTAGATTCGTGACTAGTATATTGTATATGCCAGTCCTTAATATATGAGATGCCAAAGAGGCATTGTGGACACATACTATATCGCTTTTTAATATGAAACGGGAACGTTGACTGCCAATTTCAATGTGCCAATGTATGGTTTAGTTTTATTGAATCATTGTAGCAATTGTAAATGTTTTCTATTTGACAATCACAATGATATTAATAACTGATTTATTCATTCAATAACAATTTTGTTTAGTTTCATAATCTTTGAAATAGAAGAAAGCAAGGCAATTATTCTAATTTTTCCTTTTCTTTTCTTTTTTCTTTTTTTTATTTTTTAACTATGGTGGTGAGGGGGGTTGGTAAAATTTACAGCTTGCTTTGGAAAACACCTTAACACAAGTAACCTAGCCCATGGTTGATAATGAAACCATATTGGATAGTTTGCTACGTTTTGCCATGTAAAATGACTTTCTGGATTTCTAGCAATTCCTTTTAACGGAAGTGAGTGGAGGTTTAGATTGAAACATTTAACAGAAGCTCCAAAATTGAAAGTGATCTTAAACTTCTAGGTTAATTTTGCAGATGTCCCTTTAGATTAATGGCAATTTTCACTTTCTGGTCATAAACTCTCATGCCCAACATATCACATGGAATGGGCCACTGAGATCATTATGTGTCCGTTGAAATGTGATAATGTTTCACAAATAAGTTTTAGGAATTTTCACTAAACAGTTTCAATTTTGAAATCTTTTTTACCTAGTAATGACTATTTGTTGGTGAATCACTCTAGATGGGCTTCCAAACCATGTGTTGCTGTTTGAAAGGGGCCTTCTGAGTTGTTGTAATATTTCGTTTCTGTCGGGAAATTAATATAAAGGAGGGAACATAATGTAACACCCGGCACACCAGAAAAGACACGCGACGTGCTACTACGAAAAAACAAAAAAAGAGACACGCGGCGTGCTACACATAATCAATGGTTATATCTCATCCATATGCACAGTAGTTCTTCAGAAGCACTCCTTTTGATTTAGCTGCCAAGCCAACTACCAATTACAAAGCTTTTAGTCCATCTAGTAATAATTGAAGGCACAACTTCTGCACCTTACGATCCCCTAGAAGCCCTGTCTAGTAATAATATAATAGTGTTGGAAATTTATGAATGGTCGATTTTATTAACAAAAAACTTTTTATGGACAAAAAAAAGAATTTAGAATTTACTGAATTTATCTACTCTGCAGTCTGCATACTCATGGGAAGAAATTCATTCTTGTTCAGAAGTTGCTATCCCATTTAAGTAAGTGCTATTTGGAGCCACATATGATTCCTATTTGGTAATTAACATCTAAATGTCGGGCCCAACATGCTTTGTCTTGCCCCTGCCTAAACCTTCAAAAATCGGTGAAAGATTTAAACATGCAAATTAATACGAGAAAAAATTCCTGAGGTTCTCAACAGTTGCAATGGTAATCCTCGTAACAACTTTGGACAAGATGTGCCATTATACCACTTGACAGAAATACAACACTAATTACCACATGGTTTTGCACCCACCAAAGGCTACACTTTAGCTAGCGTCCTTGGAAATTTAAATATATATAATCCAAACCAGTGCCTTCAATTTATCACAACAATATCATTTTCGTGTTTTCTAAGATCCGAAATCTGGTATTTCCTATCTATTACAGATACAATTACAGAACACCATGATCAATACCAAGAAACTCATTAAGCTAGCAAAAAGATGGCAAAGAGTAGCAGCTATGAGGAGGAGAAGAATCTCATTACCAGCAACCCATAGTGGCAGATCATCATCCGTGGCAGACAAAGGCCATTTTGTTGTGTACACGACTGATGGAATTCGCTTTGTTTTCCCCATTGCATATGTGAACAGTCCCATCTTTGTAGAGCTCTTCAAAATGTCTGAAAAGGAGTTTGGACTACCAGGTGATGGACCCATCACATTGGCATGTGAGGCAGTGCACACAAGACATAGAGAAAGCTCTGCTTATGTCTATAGCTACTAGATGTTCATTATCACACTCTCTCGTTCAACCAGAAGCAAATCACCAACTACTAGTGTGTGGGCTCTGACTCAATATCATATAAAATTTTGTAAATCGCCCGCCAGGTTTTTGTCCGATACAATTGTGGATACTCCCTAGTTTTCTTCATTATTCATTAGTAAATTGTAGACATCTGCTTTACTTTGTACGTTACTTCTCTCATAAATCACACCTTACGTTATGAAGGAATTAGACATTTTATCTCTTGGTTACTTGCTCCATTAAACTATTCTATTATCTTTTCCGTTTTTCTCTCAAAAACTTGTTCTCACAATAAAAAGTACTATCGGAAATTAATGCCAACGACGTCGTCTATCAAATGTTATTATCATTTCAATAATTTTATGTGAGCTTAAGATCGTCCCGAATTAAGAGTCAACTATTCATTTTTGGATTGTTCCAAATTAAAAGTTCACTTCCTATGTTGGATTCCACTTCTATGCTTTGGCCATAATCAATTAACCAAAATCCACGACAGTAAATAAGTGTTGATCTTAAACAATAATTGAGTGTATCATTAATCCATAATAAAATATATAGAGACTCTTAATTTGAAACGGATGCGGTACAACACAATGGAAGTGACATAAAAAGGAAATATTTGTTCAATGAGTGGCATAGGTGCGTGTGGGGTGGCAGGGGCAGTGACGAATCAAGAAATTTTCGGGGGGTGGGGTACAAAAAAAAATCTTCATTCGAAAAAACTCAACCTTGAAAAATATTAAATTTAATATATATATATATATATATATATATATATATATAAGTCATTTCATTACAAAAAAGATATTGAACTGCCGAACTCATTCCAAAAAATGTATCAAACTCCCAAAATGCAATTTGTTACTGCCCCCTACAAGATGTCATGTTTTTTAAACGATCCATAATGACATCATTGCAATACTATTAAAGACATCCTTCTCAGCATATGTGACCACGCAATCATTCATTCACTCATCATCCATTCGATTTCAAAGATCCGTTTTCACAATGTCCATATCTGAAAAGGCCCTCTCAACTCAAGCGGTAGCAACTGCTAATATTAGTGACACCTTTATAAGCTTATAAACCAAGCTGTACACAATATACATTACCATTTCAACGATCTTCTTAGAAAGAGCTAGAATCCCTCCTAATATTGAGAAGTCATAATTGAATTTCACTTCTACTTCATATAACACAAGTTGGTTTGGTGTTCGACGCGCTCACCTTCGAAGAAATCATTACAGTAGAATTCAGAGAGACAAACCAACTGTTGGAAATTGAAAGCAATGAATGAGCTATTTGGGTTTAAGGATGTCATACAAAGAAGCTATTCCAAATTCACCTCATCAAAATGATGGTTGCGCTCAATAATTTGTCTATCAACACAAAGGTAGAATAAGTCAACTTGATAATGATGTAAATTTGATTTACTTCAGCTCCACGTTTAGAATTTTCCAAAAAAATAAAGTTATCTTCCATTTGAGGTATGACTATATCATGTGTCGAGAAAAATGAAGAAATATCGGTAAATTAAGAATCCTACCCGCTCTCTCATAATTTTTGCATATGTTATTTGGAAAATCTAATCAACATTATAACATTCACAATATCTTGATCTTTTCATTTTAATATTTTTGTAAGATCAATGGTGATTCCAATTACATTCTCCATCAAATGAAAAGTGAAGATAAAATCAAAAGATCGCACAAATATTAATAAATTGAAAGCATGACCCTTTTGGTCTTCGTAGCCATCAAACATCACATACTCAACAACTTCCGATACAGATGGAAACATAATAATCAAGTTTATTAATGTACTAGAATGTGATCACCAACTTGTGTCATCGGGACGTTTAAGATTAGTCTCTTGATTTAACCTATCCCTAATATTGTGCAACTAGTATCTCAATGTGACGATTTTGATTCATTAAATCTTGACCTTTTTTAATCGTTTCATTGTGATTACTTGTTAGCTTCCCAATATAATCTTGAAGCTCATTGCAATTTTTCTAATTCTTAAAATCACCGCTCACAAAAGGGTTCTTTTTGCTTAACTCTGGACGAAATAGATAACAATACACACAAGAAACAACATCTTCTTTTATGATATACTCAAACCAACCCCCATACTTAGTGAACTATATTGGGTTAAACTAACAAAATTTATTGTAATATCCGTGCCCAAGATTTTATTATTTTTCTCATGTAAATGGTAACTGTATGAAGCAATTGAAATTGGGATCATTAATATATGGGCTTTTATTTCTGGTTGGTTATTCTTTGAGACTTGATGGTAATTATTGGAAGTTTGTGGGTGAAATTGGAGATTGAAGGATATTCTATGGATTAAACGAAATTAGGGTTTGTTCAAACAAGGTCCGAATCTCATTCGAATGAGGATGCAGTGGTTCGAACAAAAAGCCCTCATCGTTCGAGTGGACATCTAACGATGATCGAACGACCCACCTCTGCGTAGGTGCTTAACCTCGTTAGAATGTCATTCGATGGGGAGATAGAAAGAGACCTCAAGCTCATTCGAATGAAGTCCCAATCACATTCGAACGACATGTTCAGAAATCAATTTTGTAGTTTGGAATGTGCTGTCAAAACCTAAACCGTTGGGTTAAGACATTTGTCAAGCTCCTGCAGCAGCAGGTCAATTTGTGTATAAGGTTTGGGGGCATTTTTGAGATTTGTCTCAAATGGATTTGGGGTATTTAGAAAGTATTTGGGCCATTTGGGGGAACTCCACCACCCTCTCCTATCACCTCAAACAACCCTACACCACCATGTTTCCACCTTATGCCACCACATTTTAGAAGTATACAACTATATTTAAGCCCAATACACCCATTTCCACCATTGATGGGCAAAGCTATGAATTTTGGAAGTTTGTTGCAGGGTTCTTAAAAATGATGAAATATCGGTAAAATGAGAATCCTATCCGCTCTCTCATATTGTTTGCATATGTTATTTGGAAAATCTAATCAAGGTTATAACATTCACAATATCTTGATCTTTTCATTTTAATGTTTTGGTAAGATCAATGGTGATTCCAATTACATTCTCCATCAAATGCAAAGTGAAGATAAAATCAAAAGACCTCATAAATATTAATAAATTGAAAGCATGACCCTTTTGGTCTTCGTAACCATCAAACATCACATACTCAACAACTTACGATACAGATGGAACATAATAATCAAGTTTATTAATGTACTAAAATGTGATCGCCAACGTGTGTCATCGGGACGTTTAAGACTAGTCTCTTGATTTAACCTATCGCCAATATTGTGTAACTAGTATCTCAATGTGCCGATTTTGATTCATTAAATCCTTATCTTTTTTAATCGCTTCATTGTGATTACTTGTTGGCTTCCCAATATAATCTTGAAGCTCGCTGTAATTTTTCTAGTTCTTGAAATCACCACTCACAAAAGGGTCATTTTTGCTTAACTCTGGACGAAATAGATAACAATACGCACAAGAAATCACAATGAAGCGATTTGGAGCCACATATAATTCTTGTTTGCTAATTAACGTGTACATGTCGGGCCCAACATGCTTTGTCTTTCCCCTACCTAACCCTTCAAAAATCGGTGAAAGATTTAAACATGTAAATTAATATGAGAAAAATTCCTGAGGTTCTCAACAGTTGCAATGGTAATCCTCGTAACAGCTTTGGATAAGATGTGCCATTATACCACTTGACAAAAATACAACACTAATTAGCACATGGTTTTGCACACACCAAAGGCTACAATTTAGCTAGCGTCTTTGGATACTTAAATATATATAATCAAAACTAGTGCCATCAATTTATCACAATAATATCATTTTCGTGTTTTCTAAGATCCAAAATCTCGTCTTTCCTATCTATTATAGTACAATGAAAAAGTACCATGATCAATAAATAAGCTACTTGGGTTTAAGGATGCCATACAAAGAAGCAATTCAATATTCACCACATCAAAACGATGGTTGAGCTTAACAATTTGTCTATCAAAACAAAGGTAGAATAATCAACTTGATAGTGATGTTAATTTGATATTACTTAGCTCTATGTTTAAGATCTTCCAAAAGAATAAAGTTATCTTCCATTTGAAGCATGACTATATCATGTCTCGCGAAAAATGAAGAAATATCGGTAAAATGAGAATCCTTTGCAAAAACCTAGACTAGGCATAATTGATTGATCACAGATAAATAATTAAAAATAAATAAGACAAAGAGGTTTTTAAAGTGGTTTGGCTCAATGAAAAAACCTACGTCAACTGTTATGTATTGACTGCCTTGATTTTTTTTATCCCTTGCAATGAGGGTGATATAAGGTATTTATAGCCTAAGAGGGGTATTGATAGTTGTCGTGTGAAATGATGGAATGCCTTCATTTGAAGGCATTTACATCAATACATACTGAGAATTAAATATATGAATGTTGGCGCTTCATTGGAAATACAGGCTGTAAGACTGTTGGCGCTTTGTTGGCTATACAGGTTGGGTTTTCGACTGTTGGTTGGGCTTCCCAATTGGTCGGGCTTCATTGTTGGTCGGTCTTCTGTATCATGATGACTTGAACTTATGACACATTGGATGACATGTGCTGACTTGTAATTGGTCCATGCAGGGTGGTAAATTTTGGTATCAACAGAACCCGCTCTCTCTTATTTTTTGCATATGTTATTTAGAAAATCTAATCAAGGTTACAACATTCACAATATCTTGATCTTTTTCTTTTAATGTTTTTATAAGATCAATGGTGATTCCAATTACATTCTCCATCAAATGCAAGGTGAAGATAAAATCAAAAGACCGCATAAATATTAATAAATTGAAAGTGTAACCCTTTTGGTCTTTGTAGCCATCAAACATCACATCCTCATGAACTTTCGATATAGACAGAAACATAATAATCAAGTTTATTAATGTATTAGAGTGTAATCCCCAACGTGTGTCATCGGGACGTTTAAGATTAGTCTCTTGATTTAACCTATCCCCAATGTTGTGCAACTAGTATCTCAATGTGCTTATTTTGATTAATTAAATCTTGATCTTTTTTAATCTCTTCATTGTGATTACTTGTTAGCTTCCCAATATAATATTGAAGCCCGTTGCTATTTTCTAATTCTTAAAATCACCACTCATAAAAGGGTCATTTTTACCTAACTCGGGACGAAATAGATAACGATACAGACAAGAAACAATATCTTCTTTTATGATATACTCAAACCAACCCCCATACTTAGTGAACCACATTGGGTTAAACCGACGAAATTCATTGTAATACTCGTGCCAAACATTTTATTATTTTTCTCATGTAAATAGTAATCGTATGAAACCCTTGAGATTAGGATCATTAATATATGGGCTTTTATTTCTGGTTGGTTATTCTTTGAACCTTGATAGTAATTATTGGAAATTTATAAGTGAAATTGGAGATTTAAGGATATTCTATGGATTAAACGGAATTAGGGTTCATTCGAACAAGGTCCCAATCTCGTTCGAATGAGGATACAATGGTTGGAAGAAAAATCCCTCCTCATTCGAGTGGACATTTAATGATGATCGAACGACCCACCTCTACATAGGAGCATAGCATAGTTAGAATGTTGTACGATGGGGAGATCGAAAGAGATCTCAAGATCATCCGAATGAAGTCCCAATCTCGTTCGAATGACATGTTCAGAAATCGATTTTTCATTTTGGAATGTGCTATCAAAACCTAAACCGTCGAATTAAGACATGTGTCAAGCTCCTGCATCAGCAGATCAATATGTGGATAAGGTTTAGGGGCATT
Organism: Sambucus nigra; assembly: GCA_949130495.1. Taxonomy (NCBI): domain Eukaryota; kingdom Viridiplantae; phylum Streptophyta; class Magnoliopsida; order Dipsacales; family Adoxaceae; genus Sambucus; species Sambucus nigra. The sequence goes on along the minus strand of OX422212.1, from coordinate 304,802,535 downwards.
TTAAAGATTTGTCTCAAAAGGATTTGAGGTATTTAGAAAGTGTTTGTGCCATTTGGGGGCATTTTGAATCAGACTTCTCTCTCTCTCTCTCTCTCTCTCTCTCTCTCTCTCTCTCTCTCTCTCTCTCTCTCTATCTATCTATCTATCTCTTTCTCTCTCTCCAGCTCTTAAGACCATTATAAACCACCCTACACCACCATGTCTCCACCTTATGCCACCACATTTTTGAAGTATGCAACTATATTTAAGCCCAATACACCCATTTCCACCATTGATGAGCAAAGCTACGAATTTTGGAGGTGTTTTTTTTTTTTTTTTTTTTGGGGGGGGGGGGTTATTAAAGATGAAGATGGAAGATTTATGGAGTTTGAAGGGAATTTTTCTTGGAGCTTTTATGTAGGCAAGCTTTATGGATCTAGGCAACCTCTTTGAGGCCACCTTAGGAAGTGGGAGTTGCCATCACCTTGTTCTTCATCCAACCAATTTTGGAGCTCCATTTGAGATAGGAAAAACTCTAATCTTAGGTTAAGACTCTATTTTGTACATTAGAAGTATTGTAGCTAATATTGTAAGGGTATGATATAAGAATGATATTTCTTTTGATTTGTAAGAATAGGGGTTTACAAAGGGTTTCAATGGTTTTGAGAAAAGGGTTCTTTTTCTTTCGTACACTTATAGAAATTATTGTTAATTCTTTCATTTTGAAGGTTTTTACAGTTACATGGATTATACCTATTTACACAAACACCTCCACGATTCCCGTTCGTTAAGACATGGAGTCCAGATAAAATCCTCACCCCTCTCTTTCCTTTTTTTCTCCCCCATATCGCCACACAGGGGGTATATGGATGTAAAAAAATGGGATCCTATAAACTTGTTCCGATATGGGATAATATGCTCATGATCTTAGTAGATATATTTTAAGAAAACTTGGTATTAAACATTTTTATGAAATTAAATTGTTGGAAGAATGCAGATTTTTATTAGGAAGATTTTTTGAATAAATGTTTCAAAGTTTTCTTGGAAAAAAATTGAATTTTATATAAATGGATTTTTATTCAAGTTTTGAAGAAACAAAAATATTTTTTTGCCTTGAAATGTATGTTTGTCCAAACATTATGAAATTTCTAGAATAAACCACATATTAGACCCATTTGATAGGATTTTTAAAATCTTTCTTCTCATGCATATAAACTTATTGTATTTTTAGTTTGAACATATATACAAGTTTAATGAGGGTTTTATTGGGTTTAAACATGAAATAAAGAAATTAGGAATTTCATCTCTTAAGGTGTGTAAAAAAGGGTGTTGAAATGTGAAAAGTGTAAGGTTTGAAGAATACATGTATTAATGAAGAAAATGGTATTTCTCTTATAAAGTAGTCTTAGATGTCCAATGATTTCTTAGAGAAAGAAAGTGATGAAATAAAGATGTTTCTAACTTGAGAAGAATATTACTACAAATGTTAAAAAATTATTAATGTGTCAAAAATACTTATGAAGTTAGTGTGAGTAATTTGATGGTGTTTTTGAAAATAACACTTGTGAGGAAAAGACAAGTTTGTAAACAAATGGGAAGAATGATAATTTTTCTTAAAGTGAAACAATTTTATGAAATAAAATTGTTGGAAAGGTATGACATAAAATGGTCTTAAATGGACATGATTCTGGGATAAATCAATGTTAGTGTAAAAAGGTGTAACGCCCCATATTTTTTAGTATTTATTAATTAATTAATTCGGGTAATTTTAAATTACAAGTGTTCATAATTTAATTGAATTAATTATTATATGTAAATAAAAAGATTAATCGTGAGAGATAATGGTTAATATTTATAGAATATAATTACTAAGTGAATCGTAAGTTATTAATTTTATGTCCTAGCGAGTGATAGTGATGTGGATTTATTTTATCTCAACCAGGAGTCGTGTGTGGACTATATTGAGGTCGAGAAAGGGATTTTAGTAAAGTCACTCGGATGACAATTCTGAGTACACGGTTGATTCCGAATAGGTCGAGATAGTAAAAAAATAGTACTCGAGGTAGTAATTGGGTCTCGAAATATTTTTACGCATAATCGGGCCCATATGGGAGTGTTCGGGTCATTTGGGATTGACCCATTAGACTAATTTCGGGATTAACAATGTTAAAACTAAGTTATGGAGTTAGTCATAGCCATAACTCAATTAGAAAACTCTAGATCTGCAGAGAAGAAAAGAAGGAGAAAGTAGGAAGATTTTTAGGAGCCAAACCAAGAAGAATTGAGTGTGTTTGTTGATGTAAAAAACTAAAACATGTATAATTTCTTAATCACAAATAAATATATGTAAATTAAAGAGAGAGACAAAAGGCTTTTAAAGTGGTTCGGTTATAAGGGAAAGCTTACGTCCACTGTGTTTCTTATTTCCCATTATTATGTTTTGCCTCGCGTGTTTTGAATGACTTGAACGTCTGCCCTTGATGAAGTGATTAACATGTATTTATAGCCAACTAAGGAGATAGAGAGGTGGAATATCAATGGATGGAATGTATTTATAAATTAGGCATTTACGTCAATACATAATGTCCATAATTCTCTTAACTGTTGGCGTTTGCTGATCTAGTTGGTCGGCGTTCCCAGTGTTGGTCGGCCTTCCTAGAGTTCGTCGGCATTCCAGGTCTTGGTCGATGATGCTATGACTTGCTAATTAGGATTTTTTCCACGTTGGATGACACGTGTTCATATCTGGTTGGTCCACGTAAGTGAGTAATATTTGGTATGAACAGAAGCTCCCAATGTTCCATGTTTGATGCTTGCCTGAAAGTACGGACCATTTAGTCTTGGTCGTAGTTTAGGATATATTTATGATAATTGGTCGGTTGCTGACTTCCCACACTTGTAATTTTTATCGATATTGCTGGTGGTGTATGTTGCCAATTATATTTTGTAAATATCCTGAACTACAACAAACAGCCTCAGGGTAAATATGTCTTTTTCATATCGCCGCCACAATTTCAATCGTCGTTTCGCAATAATCATTACGTTCGCCGATTTTCAAGGCAATCTATAAAAGGCTGTAACTTTCTCGAACGTCTCTTTACTCCAAACCTTCTAAATGTTGCTACTACTCTTGAGCTTTCCTGTGATCATTCTTCCTATATTTTAGTTCTTGCTGAATCCTTAATCTTCAGTAAGAATCCTTTATTTTTCCTCTTTTCTTCATATTGAATCATGGTTTATGTTGTTGTCTCTTTAGATGAGTTTATAAAAGAGTGGAATATAGGAGAGTGGGTAGACTTAGAGTTCCCTACTCCCCCTGTAGATGTTTTGTCTTTGTTTGAAGGTCATTGGATTCCTTCCTTCTTCATAGCTTAATGTGGCTTCACTTTTCCCCTAAATCATTTTTGGTTAGAGTTTTGTCAATAATTTTATGTTGTACCTCCTAGAGTATCCCCAAACACATGGAAAATAGTTAATGGTGTCCATAGGCATAATCAAATCCATGGTACCCCTATTGGTATCCTCGAGATTATGTTTAGTTATAAATGGGTCACTAGTGACCGTACAGATTATTTGAACACTAGGTATGTTAATAGAGCTTTAGTTGTCAATTTACTTTTTCACTAAAGCAGTCCTATGTTAAGAAACCAAGACCATAAAACTCACTTCGGAATTTTACCAAATACTTGGCATGCGAAAAACACCCACGACCTTGTTCCTAATGAAAACTAAGTGTGCAAGCTCAAAATGAATCCAACCAAGCCTCAATAAGTAGGATAACAAGAACACATAAGCAATCAAAGTAAAGAAATGACAAAAATATAATGTGGTTCACCCAAACAAGGGTTACATCCACAATGGTAGGATTTCTTCTTCCTTTAATAAATGGAGGAACCACAAGGTTACACACTCACACTCTTTATCGCTCCAAGAAAGTCACTCACAAACCAAGCACAAGAACTAATCTTTTAACAAGAAGCTCTCACTCACCTTTATCTTTGAAAACTCACAAAATGTTCACTCTAAAGATGGAAAAAATAGCACTGCCTTAAAACAGAAAATAGACTCCTATTTATAGATTTTCCTTAAAGTGGCAATTTTGTAAATATCGAGAAAAAACTATTTTTCTCCCAAAACAGCCGTGAACCAACGGGAAGCCACCGGAGAGCCAAAATAGTCCACAAACTCCACCTTGGCGATCCGAATGATCCAACCAAAACCCCGGAATGAAAACCATTGAACTCCCTTAAAGATCACCCCAAAATCTGCCAAACTCAATGCGACTCCACCTAACCGAGGATCCTCTCCTTGAACTTCAACAAGAAGTGAGATTTAGGAGCTTTAGGCAATTCCTAAACTTCTCCGTAGTCACAGGCTTGGTGAGGAAATCTGCCGCGTTCTCATCCGTGTTCACCTTCTCAATCAAAAACTCGTCCAAATTAACCGAATCCTGAACTCTATGATACCGCACATCAATATGCTTTGTGCGGGCATGATACACTTGATTCTTAGCCAAATGCATAGCACTTTGACTATCGTAATGAAGATGAACAATCTCTTGCTTCATCCCCAATTCACTCACCAAACTTTTTAACTAAACCGCCTCCTTTTATGCTTCCGTAAGTACCATACACTCTACCTCCGTAGTAGACAAAGCACTTATCTCTTGTAATATGGATCTCCAGGATACCACCCCACTAGCAATAGTGAATACATACCCCGATGTAGATCTCTGCTTATCAAGATCTGCCGTATAATCCGAATCCATGTACCCCGCAACAAACTCGACCCCTTTCTTCCGCTCAAACATAATTCCCATAGACTCGGTTCCCTTTAGATACCGAAGAATCCATTTCACCACTTTCCATTCTCTTTTCCCGAATTTGATATGTACTTACTAACCACACCCACGGCTTGGGGGATATTCGGCCTCGCGCAAACCATATCATACGTAAGGCACCCCACGGCACAAGCATACGGCATTGAATCCATCTCCTCTAACTCATCATCCATAGAGGGATATTGTTTTATAGACAAACCAAAATGTGAACCTAACGGGGTAGAAGTGGCCTTAACATTCAACATGCCAAATTTCCAGATGACATGCGAAATATAATTTTTCTGAGATAACCACAACTTGCTAACTTTTCTATCCCATATAATCTCCATACCAAGAATCTTTTGCGTCGCACCAAGATCCTTCATGTCAAACTCCCGGCTCAATTCCACCTTGAGATCCATTATCCGTGACATGTCCTAACACGCAATGAGAATGTCATCCACATAGATCATTAACAAAACAAACTAACAATCATCAAGAACCCAAAAATATACACAATGGTCATGATCACATCCCGTGTAACCAACCCGAAATATGATGGTATCGAACCGTAGGTACCATTGTCATGGCGACTGTTTAAACCCATATAATGACTTCTTAAACCGGCGCACATGATCTTCCTTTCCCACTTCCTTGAACCCCTCCGGTTGCACCATGAAAATAAGCTCCTTCAAATCACCATGAAGAAAAGCCATTTTCACATCCATTTGCTCTAATTCCATACCAAATTGAGCAATCATTGCCAATAACACCCGTATCGAAGTATGCCTCACCACCGGCGAAAAGATCTCATCATAGTCAATCCCCTCCTTTTGCGAAAACCCCTTTGCTACTAGCCTTTCCTTGTACTTCTATTCTTCTATTTTGTTAATTACCTCCTTCTTCCTATACACCCACTTAGAGCCAATGATGTGTCGCCCCTTGGGCTTAGGAACTAACTCCCACATAGAGTTCTTTCGTAGAGATTCCATCTCTTCTGACATAGCACCCATCCAACTTGCCGTGACATCACAATTAATGGCATCTTTGAATGTCATTGGATCACCCTCACTAGAAATGAGAGCGTAATTGACCTCTTACCAACCAAGCCTAGATGGTGGCTTAATCTCCCTACGCTCTCGATCACGTGCTATGTATGGCACTTGTTCCACCCATTGAGTGTCCTCCACCTCAAACGATTCCTCTTCCAACTCATCCTCATTCGGCTCCACCTCAAGCGTGTCATCACCCGATTGAGAATCACTTGAACCACTAGTAGATGCACTATCACTATCGGTGGTTGATGATCTCAAAAATACCAAAAGAATCCCGATAGTTCTAACACCACCATCATCGATAACTTCCAGGAACTCCTTGGCCTTCAATATGGACGTCTCATCAAACCTCACATCCCGACTAACAACTATCTTCCTTGTAGATGGATCCCAAAGCTTGAACCCCTTTACCGCTTTTCCATAGCCTAGGAAAATACACTGGCAAGTTTTCGGGTCATTTTTGGTCCTCTCTTCACTAGTAATGTGAGAATAACCTGGACAGCCTAACACCCTCAAAGTAGAATAGTCAACCTCGTTCCCCGACCATACTTCCTCTGGAAACTTCAAACCAAGAGTAGAATTTGGTGATCGATTCACCAAATACACGGCGTGATCAAGAGCCGCTGCCCAAAATCATTTCGGCAACCCGGCATGAAACCTCATGCACCTTGCCCTTTCCATAATGGCGTGGTTCATCCTCTATGGTACCCCATTTTGTTGTGGAGTCTTCTTAACGGTTAAGTGCCTTGTGATGCCCTCATCTTTACAATACTTGATAAACCCACCATCTCTATACTCACCCCCGTTGTCGCTCCTCAAATACTTGATCTTCATCCCCGTTTGATTCTCCACCATGACTTTCCACTCCTTGAACTTCTCAAAAAACTCCGATTTTTACTTCAAGTAGTAAACCCACACTTTTCTTGAATAATCATCTATGAAAGTTGCAAAGTATCTAAAGACGCCTATGGAAACAACATCTGAAGGCCCACACACATCGAAATGAATATAGTCAAGAGTCCCTTTACTATTGTTCGTAGATATAGTGAATTGCACTCAAATTTGCTTCCCCATCACGCAATAATTGCAAAAACAAAGCTTGCATCCGTGCACCCCTTTCAGCAACTTTCGTCGATGAAGTTCTTCCATTCCCCATCAGCTCATGTGACCAAGTCTCATGTCCCACAATTTTAGCTCGTCAATTTTCGTCTCTGTGGAGACTTCCGCTCCACCCAATATTGTATTTGCCTTCAATCTATAAATATTGTTCGATAACTTTGTGCCACGAAAAATCACCATCGATCCCCTTTTCACCTTCAAAGCCCCACCCTCAGATTGAATCACACACCCCTTTGAATCGAGTGCGCCTAAGGAAATCAAGTTCTTTTTAAGTGTCAAAACTTGCCTCACTTCACTTAAGGTTCGGACAACCCCATCCCACACCTTTATGTGCATCGAACGAATTCCCACTACTTTGCACGTAACATTATTTCCCATGAGAATCTCACCACCGACATTAGACTTGTAATCCTCAAACCATTCCCGGTTCGAACACATGTGGTATGAACATACAAAATCTATAATCCAACCATCAACGTGATCGGTGGAAAAACAAGTAAGAACCTCTTCGCCTTCCTCTAAAGTAGCAACACCGGACACATCCTTAGTAGCGTCCCCTTTATTATAATCTTTCTTCCACTCTAGACAATTTCGTTTAAAGTGACCCTTTTATGGAACTTGAAACACTCAATCGTGCTAATTTCTCGAGATTGAGACCTTTGGAAGCCCCAATTATTTTCACCCCAAGACTTCGACCTTCCTCTTTGTCCACCACCACCAACCTTGGCTACCAAGCCTTTACCTTAAGAAGATGAACTACCTCCATCTCTACCATTTTTCTTCTTCATGTCCACGTGAGAAATGAAGTCCTGCATTATATTATTGAACTTGAGAGTAATCTTCCCAAACATAAGTGTGGTGACAAAGTTCTCATATGAATCGTGTAACGAAGCAAGCAACAACAACGATCGATCCTCCTCGCTAAATTGAACATCAATCCGATTCAAATCGTTGATCAAAGCATTGAAGACATTTATATGCTGCATTATATCACCGCCCTCATTCATTTCTAACTTGAAGAGCATCTTATTTAGAAATAATTTATTTGACAAAGACTTGCCCAAATAAATCTCCTCCAATTGATCCCACATGCCCTTGGCCATAGTTTCCGATATCACGTGATTGAGCACATCATCCATGATATACATTTCAATTGAAGAAATTTCTCTTTGATCAATATCGCTCCATTCGACTTCGGTCATATCCACCGCACGATTCTCTATACCCAATAATTCTATAACCAACCGTTGTTGAATAAGAATACCCCGCATCCTTCTTTGCCACAAGGCAAAATTAATTTTATCATCAAAAGGTTTTATCTCAAACTTTATTGAGCCTCCGGATCCATAACTAGGATCCCACTTCTTAGAGCCTCCACTTGTAAAAGTTGATTCGAGAGTACGCGACACCTCTTCCTCCATTTGGAATAAATTCTAGAACTTATGACAATATCACTCAAATTGATTCAAGCTGAACCAAAATACCGAGCAAACCAAGCAACCAAAGCTCTGATACCACTTGTTGCACTAAAATAGTCCTATGTTAAGCAACCAAGACCATAAAACTCACTTTGAAATTTTACCAAACACTTGGTGTCCGAAAAATACCCAAGACCTTGTTCCTAATGAAAACTAAGTGTGCAAGATCAAAATGAATCTAACCAAGGATCAAAAAATAGGATAACAAGAACACACAAGCAATCAAAGCAAAGAAACGACAATAATATAACGTGGTTAACCCAAACAAGGGTTACATCCACAATGGTAGGATTTCTTCTTTCTTTAATAAATGGAGGAACCACAAGGTTACACACACACACTCTTTATCTCTCCAAGAAAGTCACTCACAAATCAAGCACAAGAACTAATCTTTAAATAAGAAGCTCTCACTCATTTTTCTCTTTGAAAACTCACAAAATGTTCACTCTAAAGCTAGAAAAACAGCAATGCCTTAAAACATAAAATAGACTCCTATTTATTAATTTTCCTCAAAGTGGCAATTTTGTAAATATCGAGAAAAAAAAATCTCCCAAAACAGCCGTGAACCAACGTGAAGCCACTAGAGAGCCAAAATACTCCACATTTACCTCACTCCAAAAAAGACTACTTCGATCATGGTGTTATTGCCAAAAATTAGCAATATGTACCTCTTAAAGGGTATGAAGTATACACTGGACCATGATGCCCTCAAAAGGGTCATGACATAGGTTGTAATATATTTTGTGTACCCATGCTTATGAATTACCTATTAATATGTTGATTAACATTTGTTTCTTGTTTACTTGCAGTTGAGAATAAGAGAAAGTGTCCCAAGGAGGGTGACATTAAACATGACGAGCTCAAGTTTCGTTTGGGCATCCATCAAAGAATTGGTGAGGAGGATATTAGGTCGGCCTCCTACTTTCTGAAGTAAAAGAGGTCTATCACTTCCTTTGTAGCCCGTCCAACAACTGTTGTGCCCTTTATTGTGATTGATTTGGACATAGACCATGTGTGCACTTCATATTCCATTATATCCAGTAGCGGTGAACCTGCTATTAGCCCTTCCTCTTCTTTTAATTCAAACCAACCTATTTTAGTGATCATGGGAAAAAGGAAATTTCACAATCTTCTTGGGGATTCTATTGCCGATGGCACCCACAAGCCTGTGGATATTGGGGCCACAAAGAAGGATGACGCTGGGAAGAAGCCCCCAATCAATAAGGGAGAGGAGTCTATTTTAAAATGTTTAAGAAGAGGTCCTGCTGCCAAGCAGGTTGAAGAAGCTATTGATGCCGACCAAAAAAACTTGGTATGTATTATTCCATTTGGTGTTAGCCATGGGTCCTGGCTTAGCCAGGTAAATAATTAAGTCTGGGACTCTTCCAAACCACAGGGGTGTTGTTGCTTCCATGCCCCGACTAAAGATATCTGAGAGAGCTTCTCAAAGCCTTGCTCTTGTGAGACCTCTTTCTTTATGCTTTCTTTGGGCATTATCTTCTACTTTATGTGCTAACTTTATTTTTCTTCTTTGCAGTTCCTGGTTGATTTCAATCAGATGTTGGAGAAGGACGATGCTCTTCATTCTTTTTCAGATGATGTGGAAAAGGCCTTTGATTGTCTTAAACAATCTTTATAGGAGTCTCAACAAGCCTTGGAGACAGGGAATAAAACTTGGGATAAGAAGATCAAGCTTTCTGAAGAAGTTTCGTAAAAAGATAATACGACTGTCCTTCAAGCTGAGCGCAGGGCAAAGGCTGTAGAAGAGAAGGCAACCAATTTAACTAGGGGTCTTTCTACTAAAAAGTCCAAGAGGAAGAAGGTTAGAAAAAATTCCTTCATAAAGGCTGGGATAAATCTATCACTGTTGCCTCTGCTCAGATTGAGTATGCAAGGAAAAAATATTTCAAGGATGGTTCGTCGACTCCACAAAAGGAGGTCGGCACAGTAGAAGACTCCGAACTCTTCCAAAGACATGAGCTTGGCTCTCCCCCCAATATGGACGATGAACTTGAAGATGATGTTGGTTTTGGGGAGTCTTCATTGGTGGTTGAGTTTTTAACTAACCAAGGAAAAAATGTTGTTGAGTCATCCATCCCCCCAGCCGAACAAGATAAGCCCCCACTTGATCTAGCTGCCCCCTATGCTGACCAGGGTGGAAACCCTAATGTCGAGACTGATATAAAGAAGGTGTAAAGTTGTTCGACATTTGGTCTTTGTATTTTTCACTTCTCTTTTGTTTCTTCTCTACTGTACTTGTAACTTCCCTTTATATATTAATAAAAGAACTTTTTCTTCATACTTTTTGTCGTTTCTTAGCTATTATATCTTCTTCTTTTGTTGATCGACGGTTACTTCATTTTTCTAGTTTATGGCCAAGATGGAACATATTTCTTCTAATGATTCTGATCTACTCAAGCACTACAACAGTTTGTTCAAGGCTAGTCACATGACTTTAACCGAGGAAGAATTATCAAACTTGATCGGAGCATATGCTACGGATCGATCTAAGGATTCATAGATCTATCTCAAGTTTCTTCTTGAATGGATTGTGGTCAATAATGTGGCTTACTTTGAAATGAATGAATAACTTTAAGATGATCATAATGAGGCCAAAGTTTTACTGCATGCTGATTATGAAGCAAAATACCAAGCTTTGAGTGAAGCCTCGGGGTTTGAGGGAAATTGGAGAAATATGCGTCTGCTTTTAGGAAGAAATATTTTTTGCGAAAGCATGAAGTTGATGAGGCTAGGGATTTTGCCAAGATTTTAGATGAAGAAAATAACAAATTGAGGAGTGAATTTATCTCCTAAAAGACTCCTTCTACTACTTTCATCGACGAAGGTGCATCTTTCCTGGAGAGTGAGAATGCCAAATTGATAGAAGAGTTCGAAACTTTGAAGAAGTCCAAGCTTACCTCCTCTTCTAGATAAAAGGTTAGCTGACCAACTAGTGATGAGCTTAGAACATAGAAAACCCTATTGGATCAAGCTACCCAGCTAAAGGCCAAGAATCGAGCAATTATTGAGTTGTACCAGAAGCTCAAGACTCAAGATAAAGAACTTTTCAACGAATCCTCTCTGTTGCAGGCTGAAGATGGAGTGTTTAAGAAACTTCAACATCAGGTCGAGAAATTAACTTCCCAGTTTCACAAACATCCTAGAGAGGTATGGATGGAAGGATACAATGGGGCTCTTGGGCATTTTGACGATCACTTCAGTCAATCTCAGGGTGAAGGTTATAAGTGGGGCTGGACCAATTTCTTGACTATTATAAAGGTTGATCAGAACAGTAGGCTCTGGTACTGGGCTGATCCAGGGTTCTTATATTGTAACAAATTTTCCTTCCATATTGACGTCAGTTGGATACTTATAGAAACCATTCCCATGTGCCTGATATCCAAATACTTAGGGGATTATGGACTGTATGATGAGCTAGAGATAGTTCTGCCTTCATATTTATTGGACACGCCGAGCAGTAGTAACAGAAGAATGCTTCGGTACTTCAATTTCATCAACTCTCCCTATACTTTGGATGATCCTCCCGCAAGCATGGAAAAAGTATCGTCTTCCTCCAAGTCTGAAAAAAAACGTCTAGTAGAGTAGTTATCATGTATTTCATTTGTAAATCTTTATTTTCATGTAACATCATTCATATAAATGAAATGCATTTTTTTTATTTATTAACTTATCTTGTTACTTACTTAATGACTGAATGAACTTGTTGTGCCATTAGTTCTACTGATATACTTTGATATTTTCTTAAATTTAGTACCAGATACCAATGATGTTATCATAGGTTCTACTGATGCACTTAGATTTTTAAGTTTAGCACCAGTTACCATTGATGCTGCCATAGGTTCTACTAATGCACCTATATTTAGATTCAAGTTTAGCACTACATACCAGTGGTATTGCCATAGGTTCTACTAATGCACCTAAATTTTTAGGTTTAGCATTAGGTACCAGTGGTGACTAAGCATATATGGTATATGTATCTATATTCCTATTTAGGAATTTGCACAACGTTCTTCCTTTATTTTGCTCAGTTCGGATAAACTTGTTAATTTTTATACAAAGTTTTATCCTCGATTTTTCTTGACCAAGTACTGAGGACTAAAGTCCTATTTTGACTTAGGTTTGATTGTTTTGCCGATCAAGACTTGGGTTTGATTGTTTTTTCGATCAAGTATTGACTTTGCCGACCAAGTATATAATATGTGTTCTATGGATCCATATCACCATACTCCAATAAAAAAATAAAAAAAAATGGAAGAAAACAACTTTTTATTAATAATGAAATAAAAGATTACAAAATCGTTTTCTCGTTAGATCATTGGTAGTACTTTCTGAGATGCTCGGCATTTCAAGGATTTTTAAATTCCTCCCCCTCCAGAGTTTCAATCCTATGTGTTCCTGGTCGGATGACTGTCGAGATACGATAAGGTCCATGCCAATTTGTTTCAAGCTCATTGTTCTTCCGAATCACCTTTGTAAGGACTTAATCCCCCTCTTGTAAGTTGGTTGGCTTCACCCTTTTGTTGTAAAAACGTGCAGTCCTTTGTTGATAAGTAGCATTCCTCAGAGTAGCGTCTTCACGTACCTCTTCTAACAAATCAAGGTCCAGCCTTCGCATTAAATCACTAATAGGAAAGTTGATATACAACACTTTATGTCCCAAACGCCAGCATGTATGGTGTTTCTCATGTACCAGCTCTTAGAGTTGTTTGGTATGCCTATAGAACTGAGTGTAATTCATTAATCCATTTGCCCCTGGCATCATCAAGTCTTTTTTTAACCCATTGAGCAAAGTTCTATTTTCCACCTCCATCTACCCATAACTTTGAGGATGACCTTGAATAGAATGCAGCTTTTGGATATTGGAAGGAGCGCAATATGATTCAAACTCTTCATTACCGAATTGCGTGATATGGTCAGTGGTGAAAGCATATGGTAAACCATATATGTAAATGATGTTCTTCTAGATAAACTGGTACACCTTCTCATAGGGCATGTCCACCAATGGTTCTTCTTTAACCCATTTGGTAAAATAATCCACAGTGATGACCAAGTAGTTGAATCTTCCTCTGGTGGTCGCCATTAGCCTAACAAAGTTTATCCCCCATATAACAAATGACTAGGGTGAAGTGATTGGAGTCAGAGTAGCATGTGGGATTTTGATAATGTTAGAGAACCTCTAGCATTTATCACACTTCTTCTCAAAAAATGTACAATCTTCCCTCATAGTCGGCCAATAGTATCCCTGGCTATTGATTCATTGTAGTAACGACCTTTTTTCCCACATGAGCTCCACAGGACCCTTTATGAACTTCATTTATCAAGTCCTAAACCTCTTTTGGGTGAACACAACGCTATAAAGTGGTTATTAACCCTCTTATATATAGAACACCCTTCTCCAATATGTACCTCACTACTTTATGCTTGAGCTTCTTGGCCATTATAGGATCTGCTAGTAGAATTGCTTCCTTAATATATGCTCTGACGGGATCCATCCCAGATGGTCCCATATCTATTGCAACAAAATTGACCATCAAATCTTAATCAATTCTCCCATTATCTCAAATTTCTAGTGGGATGGTTCGTTTGAGTTTAATCCTTGTGGATGATGGTAGCCGAGCAAGTGCATCAGCTCGGGAATTCTCCATTCTTGGAACTCTGCTCATCCGAACAGCTGGAAATGCCTTAGCAAGTTATCGGGTCAGCAATTCTCCGTTGGTTCCATATAAACTCAATATTTGGTTGACCACCAATTGTGAATCACTATGCGCAAGCACTTGTTCGGTTCTTAATGAATGAGCTAAATTCAATCCCACTATTAAGGCTTCATACTCAGCCTCATTATTAGAGGCTTGGAACTAGAATCTGAGAGAGTATTTAATATCAATCCCATCAGAGGTATTAAGTATGATACCTACTCCGCTACCTGTATCACATGAGGATCCATCCACGTATAGATTATTTACTGTGATGTTTCTGTCAAAACCTTGGTTTGTTAATGTCATATAATGGAATATCTTCTTGATTTCCTCCTAATATCTTTGGGACATCTCCTATATCATTGATGATTCCTGTTGGTCGGCACCGATTTGGGATGAGCTATCCCCTGTTGGGGTCTTCTCAGTTGTTTGGTCGGTAACGACTATAGTTGAGCTATCCCCTATTAGGGTGTGCTCTGCCTGAAAGCCTTATTGCTCAGGAAACTCTAGATAAGTAAACTCTGCAGCAAAATTAGTTATAGATTGGACCTTTAATGAGGACCTCGGCTCATAAACAATATCGTATTTTCCCAGCTCCACTGCCTAGTACATTAATCTTCCCAACTTCTTAGGTTTGTAAAGGGATTACCAAAGTTACATGTTAGTATACAACACTATGGTATGCGATTGGAAATAAGATTTCATATATCTGGATGCCTCAATAAGTGTTGAGGCTAATTTCTCCAAGCGTGAATATATGATTTCAGCTCCTTGGAAGGCCTTACTGGTGTAGTAGATTGACTTATGGACTCCATAGTTTTCCCGTATTAAAGTCGAGATCACAGCCACAAATATAATTTCTCCACCACAATTAGTTGGGAGAGAAACATGGGTGATCCCAAATACTTCTTTAGCTCCTGAAAATATTTATCACATTCTTCATTCCATTTAAAGGTCTTCCTCAGCCCCTTGAATAATGGAATACATATTTTTGTTGCTCGGGATACAAATTTGTTCAAAGAAGCTACTCGCCTAGTGAGCCTCTGAACTTCCTTCTTGCTAGTCGGGGGCCTCATTTCAATCAAAGCCTTTATTTTTTCTGGATTGGCCTCAATTCCCCTCTAATTGACTATGTAGCTTAGGAACATCCCTTTTTGCACGCCGAACACACACTTGGTTGGATTTAACTTAACCTGATGTTTCTTCAACTAGTCAAAAGTCTTACTGAAGTCAGCAATATGATCTAAGACTTTCTTACTCTTTGTTAGCATGTCATCCACGTAAACCACCATATTTTTTCCTATTTTATCTTTAAAGAATTTGTTCACCAGCCTTTGATATGTTGCACTTGCATTTTTAAGACCAAAAGACATCAAATTATAACAATAAGTTCCTCGGAGAGTAATGAAATTTTTACTTTCCCTGTCTTTAGGTTTTATTTTTATCTGGTTATAACTAGAGTAAGTATCCATAAAGCTTAATAATTGATGCCCCAATGTAGCATCCACCATCTTATCAATCTTGGGCAAAGGAAATTGATCCTTTGGGCAAGCTTTATTCACATCTGTGAAATCCATGCACATTCTCCACTTGTTATTTTTCTTTTTTACCATAACAGCATTGGCCAATGATTCTAGTTACTTCTCATCTTCAATGATAGAATCTTTTTGGAGCTTCTCGACCTCCTCCTAGATGGCTTGATTCTTTTCGAGACTAAACACTTTATGTCTCTACTGGATCGACTTAGAATCCTTGCTGATATTGAGCTCATGAAAGCGAAAATTGGGATCAATCCCAGGCATATCCTCATGACTCAACGCAAACACATTCTTTTTTTACCTAAAAAATGTCACCAGTTCCTATTTTAGAACAGGATCCAGGGTTGAGACGATCTGAGTAGTCCTTTCTGGATTATCGTCATCCAGTATGACACTCTCAGTAGCTTTAACAATCTAGACATTAACCATCTATGTTTCCTCTCTTGGATCTAACGTTTTAACCTCATATTCATTATTGGGCTCTATATTATCCATTTGGTAAGTAATGGTCTTCTTTTTCAGTTCTTCCAGATCTTCTTGCTCGGCAGAGGAGTAATAACATTCCCGGGCTACCTTCTGATCACCCTTTACAACACCTACTCCAAAGTTTACGGGGAACTTCAAGCATTGATGAAATGTGGAAGTAATAGATTTTAACTTCTTCAGTCCTACCCTGCCTATGATCGCATTGTAGGCATATTGAACATTTTTGTCCATCACAAAGAAATGTACTTTCTCGATCCAACTTGCTGACCAGGTGCTGTGAAACACTTCAAACTTGATTTTTCCCAAGGGATATAATTTTTCACTAGAGAAGCCAATCAGGGTCCTATTATAATGATCCAATTGGCTAATCTTCAAGTCCAATTTTTTAAAATAGGAGTAGAAGATAACGTCTATCGCGCTCCCATTATCAATCAATACCCTGGAGATTATTGCATCTTGGATTCTGAACTTGACTACCAAGGGATCGTCATGGGGATAAAGGACTCCAGAGCGGTCGTTATTGGAAAAAAACTAATCACCAACTTATCTTTATTGACCTTTCTTGGCCTATCATCCTTGGCTAAATTTATCCTCTAAATATAAGAACAAGCTTGAACCTCATTAAGGTAAGGTTTTCTTTCAATGGTATGATATCCTCCTCCAGCGTCTCCACCTATAATTAGCTGACAATCAAAGGAACCAAAACTAAGCATAAGTACCTCACATTCTGGTTACCTGGGTTTCTTGTGTAGATCAGGATCATCTTCCTGATCATCTTCATGAGTTCTCTTTTTCTCGTCTATGGGATTTTATGGAGATTTTGACCTTCCCCGAGCTCTTCTGTCATCTCGTCGATCAACAAACTTGTCCAGTTTTCCTTGCTGGATTAGGGTTTCAATCTCATTTTGTAGAGTAATATAATGATTCGTCATATGTCCATGGTCTTTATGAAACTCATAGTACTTGGACATGTCCCTCTTCCCAGCAGGTGTTCTTAACTTCTCAGGCCATCATATCTCCTTGTTATGCTTGATTTCCTCCAAACACGGTCAATGCATATATTTAATGGAGTGTAATTATTATACTTCTTAAGCCTGTCATCCTTAATTTGCTTCGATTATTTTACTTGTTTTGATCCTTTTACTCATTCTTCTTAGTTTTAACCTCAAGCTTTGTTACCAAGCTCTGGTTCACTGCCATTGCTTCGTAGACATTCATTATATCGGCTGCTTTGGCCATCAATTTAGTCATAGTATTGGGAGGATCTTTGGCAATAGCGTAATAAATCTTCTCGGGAAGTAATCCATACATAAGATTTATGATGGTTATCTTCTCCTCATAATCAATCACCTCCAACTTCTCATTATTAAAGAAATTGATGTAATCCCTGGTTCTTTCTTCTACTCGTTGTCTCATGCTTAGTAGGTGAGATACACTCTTTACTGGCCTAGCCCCGAAGCAAAAATTACCACTGAACAGCTTGGCAAGTTTGTGAAAATTAGCAATTTTCCCCTGAGGTAAGCTGTTTTACCATCTTATCTCGTCAGGGATAGCGTTATTATCTGTTGCTTCTTGGTGATGTTTCATGTGAAGAACATGGTCAGTTTTTCCATCATAATTGGGAGTGACAATAGGATATTTGAACTTTGAAGGAGTGGGAAAATCCACAATATCTTGAACAAAAGGAGACCCTTTCACAAAACTTCGTTGAAAAGGGTTCTTCGCCTTCACCATTTCTCCCAACCTGTCTTCCAACCCCTGAATTGAGCCTTTCCATACATGATTACCCGAATCAAATTTATGCGATACAGCCCTACTATTTTGACCAACTATTTGTGCCGAGCTTTCCTCCTCATAGGTCTTCTCCTCATGGACAGACCGTCGGGCGCAAGATCTGGATTGAGGCTGAGGCATCATGTTGGTCGGCTAGTTATTGAGTATGCCTCGACAATGCCCTGGGAATATTTATATTCCCTCTAGGTCCTAAACGATCAAAGGGTGATGCTCGGCTCATCCTTTCTAAGGCACTTAGTATGTCAGGAGAAAAATATTATTCATCATATGACTCTGAAGTCCTGAGGGAAGAACTTGCTCGTGGACGATAAGACGTATCCTTGGAATTCCTGGAATGGCTATGGTTACTGGTTATTGGAGGTGGCGCTGGAATATTTCTGTGAATAGACAAGGTTGGAGATTCGACTTGCAGTGTTTGGGCCAATTTCCTGATCGTATCTTGCATAGCCTCCTGTCCTCTAGCGAGACTAGCCAATATTCCAGTCAGATCACTATTTATTAGAGGAGAATATGGAATAGGAGGATTGCCATCATTTCTGGCACCGGATTCAGGAATGTCAGTCATTTTTGGATTAATGAACGAGAATGAAAACGTTTAGAAATATGTTCCCACAGACGACGCCAATTTGTTGATGTAAAAAACTAGAATAGGTCTAATTTCTTAATCACAAATAAATATATGTAACTAAAAGAGAGAGACAAAAGGTTTTTAAAGTGGTTTAGCTATAAGGGATAGTGGTTCGGCTATAAGGGAATGTTACTCCAAAATGCTAAAAAATGTTAATGTGTTAAAAATACTTAAGAAATTAGTGTGAGTAATTTAATGTTGTTTTTGGAAATAATACTTGTGAAAATAGAGGAAAAGACAAGTTTGGAAACAAATGGGTAGAATATTAATTTTTTTTAAAGTGAAACATTTTTATGAAATAAAAATGTTGGAAAGGTATTACATAAAATGGTCTTCAATGAATATGATTTTGGGATAAATCATTGTTAGCGTAAAAAGGTACAACACCCCGTATTTTTGAGTATTAATTAATTAATTAATTAATTCAGGTACTTTAAATTACAAGTGTGTCGTAATTTAATTGAATTAATTATTATATGTAAATTAAAAGATTAAGAAGGAGATATAATGGTTAATATTTGTATAATATAATTACTAAGTGAATAATAAGTTATTAATTTTACGTCCTAGCGAGTGATACTGACGTGGTATTATTTTATCTCAACCAGGAGTCGGGTGTGGACTGTATTGAGGTCGAGATAACGATTTTAGTAGAGTGACTCGGACGATGACTCTGAGTGCACAATTGATTCCGAATAGATCTAGATAGTCGAAAAAGATTACCCAGGGTAGTAATTGGGTCTCGAAATATTTTTAAGCATAACCGGGCCCACATGAGTGTGTGCGGGTCATTTGGGCTTAGCCCATTAGACTAATTTTGGGATTGACAATGTTAAAACTAAGTTATGGAGTTAGTGGCAGTCATAACTCAATTAGAAAACCCTAGATCTGCAGAGAAGAAAAGAAGGAGAAAGTAGGAAGATTTTAGGAACCAAACTAAGAAGAATTTAGTGTGTTTGCTGATGTAAAAAATTACAATAAGTCTAATTTCTTAATCACAGATAAATAGATGTAAATAAAGGAGAGAGACAATAGGTTTTTGAAGTGATTTGGATCTAAGGGTAAGCCAACGTCCACTGTGTTTCTTATTGCCTTGTGTTTTATTTTGCTTCTCATGTTTTGAATGACTTGAACGTTTGCCCTTGATGATGGGATTACAATTTATTTATAGCTAAGTAAGGAGATAGAGACGTGGAATATTAATGGATGGATTGCCTTTATAAATTAGGCATTTACATCAGTACATAACACCCATAATGGTCTTAACTGTTGGCGTTTTACTGATCCAGTTGGTCAGTCTTTCCATTATTGGTAGGTCTTCCTAGAGTTGGTCGGCATTATGCATGTTGGTCGACATTCCAGGTCTTGGTCTGCGATGCTATAACTTACTGATTAGGATTCTTACCATGTAGGATGACAAGTATCCATCTTTGGTTGGTCCCGTAAGAGGTTAATTTTTGGTATTAATAATTTTTTTCGCCAACTCATCGTATATCTCAAAGGAAATCAGACCCTACGAATCAACACAGTCAAGTGGTTAACATGCTTTCAATTAAATTGTTGTGTTTTGATTCATATAATAGTGGGTGATAAAAATCATAATTCGTTTTGGGTGGGTTCTCATATGAAAAGGTTTCTTAGATTAAATAATCATGTTGTGTAGATTAAAGTGAAATTGATGATGCTATATGAATCTAGGTTGTAGTAATCTGAATCCTGTGATAAACCCAGTAGAGATTGATGTTAAATTTTGGATTTATAGAATGAAATTCATAATCGATTGAATGGAACCCGAATGAAAACCCAATTCATAAATTGATGGATTGTGATTAAAATCAATTGTGTTTAAAGGTTTAGAAGATGTTTAGAAATTGATTTGGAGGTGTATTTATGTTTAGAAGGATCGTATTATGCTTTGGGGTAGAACCAAAAAGTATAGAGATTGTTAATGGAGGAAAAACAGGTTAGGGAAGAAGCAGGTTCGCTGCCTAGATGCAGTGAACCGGTTCAGATTTGGGGGAAAATCGGTTCAAGGGGTTGGGCGAACCGGTTCGAGAGTCTATCCGAACTGATTCGGGGTACTTGACAGTCTTAGTTTGTTTTTGAATTTATTTTCGAAATTATTTACTTAATGAAAAATAAATATAGAGCATATTTCCTAATGATTAGAGGTTGATATAATTAGGATTAGGATGGGGAAATGTGTGACACATAATGAATGAATTTTGGGAAAAAATTCTAATGCATTTTCTTACGAGCCACGTGAATGTGTCCGGGCATTGTAGGGAGTGACACTACCTTAATAAATTAATTAATATGGAATTAATTAAATTAAGAGTCGGAGATTTGACCCGTATATTTTCAAGCTAGTGCTACGAAAATTAGGCACGGGTTATACGGATTAAATATATATATATATATATATATATATTTGTGTTATTTATAGATATCTGTGTGAGTGATATTTATAGGATACATACCCCTCTAGTGCAATTATGGGAGGTTGCACGATGTGGGTGAACCAACTCGCTAGTGAATGCAGGGAGAGTATAGTACCCATGTCATATCGCCTGATTTTTCATTGTGTGATTTATTTTTCGAGGTGAGATGTTTTGGGTATGATTCGACCTCACACTTGGGGGGAATATGACCGTCTTCACTACTTTTAAGATATTTTTACCCAAGCTTATGGGTGAGTTTGATTTGAGGTAACCGGGTTAGAGTGAGCATATCTTGGATATGATAGCATTTTATTGAAAGCATCCAGTTAGTTATTAGTCGGGAATGGACGGCTATTATACGCGACATGTGTGTGAATGTTGTAGTATACTAGTATATATATAATATGCTAGATAATTATATACAAGATTAATACATAAGTGTGAATGTTTTTCTTATATAACTAGTGTGAAAGTTATACGATTAAAAATATGTTTATTATATAATTAATGTGAGCATTATATGATTTATTAAAGTTGAATTGATTAACAAGTTAATGAGTAGATAACTTAAAAATCAAAGTAAGAATACTCGGGTTATAGTAGTGCAATAGAAAGAGGTGTAATAAGGCATGTTAGGTGGGGTAGCATAGCTAGTAAGGTTAAAAGGCAAGCGTTAGGTGTGCACATTAAATGATGTGTGAGTTATACCTCAAGAGAGTGCGACAGTAGCTTAAATATGAAAAGTATGCATGCATATTTTATTAATTGCAATTTAACTTCTTCCTAAATATTTTCAAAATGTTTTACTTGGGCTCTTACCCATATCAAAATATTTTCAAAAATAGTTTAGGTGTCTAGCCACAGGGATGTCCAACATGAGGATTATATCTAGGGATGCGGAGCTACAACTCATGTGGAAGTTACAGGAATTTGCTATAGACACCTCCTTCATTTATTCCTAGTGTAGGGAATTTACTTCATTACTCATGTGGGCATGTCACCCTTCAGGCTATATCAGTATTTCTAGTGTATGGATTAGACTTTGTGTATCCAGTTCATTATTTCAATTTATTGTTAGATTTTATTATTGAACCGATAGTTGATTCAGTCTTCTTTATTCATATTATTTATTTGTGTCGGATTTAGTTATCCGTTTGTGTGAATTGTTTAAATTAATTTTTATTTTTGCATGTTGTTAATTAATGTAAGATAAAATTTGGCACCGGTTTATTTAATTACTAGGTGGGTAGTAACGTTAAAAAAATGCTTTCGACAGTGATGCTAATAATCATCCATATGAGACAAATGTTTTATTTTAGTCGAGGGCTATCCACCCGTTATTTTAATAGGCGGGTTGTCATAAAAGAACAAAAAAATGATTTTAAAGTATAACACAAGTTGGGGTGAAACCCCGAAATTTTGACTTCGGCTAGGAAAAAGGAAAGGGTGGAATAATGTGGACATTTGTTAATTGTTAAAACATATTAATATGAACTCGGATGAAATCGCGATAATTAAATAGGTCACGAAGACCTAAGGTGAAAGACCCAAAATCACTAGCCAAAGCATATGGTATCATAGCCAACGATGTGGAGTCTGTTAAAGTATGCGGATATTGGAAGATTTCGAAAAAAAGATAATGAAATGGAACATATCACGAAATGATTTGTGTGGTGAATATGTTAATAGACAACCTAACTTTAGTGAATTAATAAATATTCCGATAAAGGATAAAGTGGACAAGAGATATGAAAATATATTAATGTCCATAAGATAAAGGAATGGTAAAGTGAAGGGATTAAATTGCTAATTAAGAAACCTAAAGAGATTGAACCCAAAACTAACAAGGGTGTGTTTATAAAGGGTGTTCAAAGGAAAAACAAGTATTTTCTAACCTGGTATTTGCGTGTATCCAGAGGGTGATTTTTAATGAAAATACTAACATGAATTGGTACCAATAAAGAGGGAATTTTAGGGTAAGAAATGATTTTTCCTTGAACAAGGTGTAATTGTTTGAGTATTTAACTCGGTGTGTTAAATCAATTAAAAGGGACTTCTTTTACAGGATTACGGTGAATGAATCGGGATAAGTAACGTTTTTAAAATATAAATGATTTTCATGCATAGAAGTGTGTGTGTATGTGTGTGTGTGTGTGTGTGTGTGTGTATATATATATATATATAGTAGTTGCCTGTGCACGTAGATATAATGTATTAAAATCTTCTTTCTGTTGTTCGATTCTATATTGCATTATTGTAATTTCCCACTGGGTATTTGTCTCATTCACTCATCTTTGTTATGAAAAAGTGGGCGAGGTTCCATATTTTGAGAGCGTTGTACGTGTAATTATTCATTTTATTTTACGTTAGTAGCTCTGTATGCTAGTATTCCGAGGACGCTTTCCATGGATCCCTTACGTAGTTTGATTTGATATGGAAATTGTATGCTAAATAAGTAAGATGTTAATTAAATAAAATTGGACTATTAACATTATGTAGGTTATTTCATTTCACTCACCCATAATGCTCGGTTCGAACCGAGTTATCCACGAGTAACCCATAAAATCAGGTCAGCGCATTACATTTATCCCCTACTTTTTTTGTGGAAATATGTGATTGGAAGGTTGATAGGACCCTTTTGCAAATAAGTCGTTCGAACAATGTTTAGATCGTTAAGATCATAATCAGAAATGTAAGGTCGTGAAATAGGATACGAAAGAATATTTGATAAATCAACCACAATACGACTTTAGATTTACCTTTTTCGAATATGTTCAACTTCCACTTCAACTTTAGTATTTTCAATAGGATGCACTCGATTTGAAACTTCTTTTAGATTTCCTTTATAAAATCTTTCCATAACTACTAAAATAAAAAAAATAAGAAAACTTCTTAAATGTTTTAATCTTTTATATGATATGAAATCAAAAATAAATTAGAAGCATAAGCAACAAATACAAACATATATATTTAACGAATAAATATAACATTATTGATACAATTAAAAAAATATGTCCAAAATTTAGTGAAACCCTAAGTTATATCAACCAAAAAAAATGCATGAAACAGGGTGAAGAAGGAATGAAATAAATGCAATAGAATTGTCAAACATACACACAGTAAGAGTGAGAGGGAATAATAGAAACTTACGTTCAAATACGTACAGTAAGAGTGAGAAGGAATAAGAGAAAGTTACTTTCAAATATAAAAAGCAGAAGGAATATCCTTTGTTTGATTGGTTCGAAAGCTATAAAGAAAATCTACTAATTATTTTCTAAAGAGTAGACAAATTAAATAATTAAAAATTTGCTACATGTTTTATTAGAAAAGTACCGGGTAGTTTTTTAATTAGTGATCCATTTTGTCTCACTATGTTAAAGAAGTAAAGTATATAAAGTAGGTTGAGATTTAGGTTTTAGATAAAAGTGGGCCAAAATTTTAAACTGGTGGGACAGTTTTAGAAAAAAAAAATAGACATGAGTAATTATTTCTACATAATTAGGGTGAGTCACCTGCCCTCCCACATGCAAATTTTCCTCCGCCTCGATGAGGAGGAGGGAGGGAGGGGGCTAGTTTGACACAATAAGGGCATATACAAAAACAATACACCCTTCATACTTTATGTAACTTACCATGTGTGGGATTGTTGAGTTCTAGCTTAAATTTCTATCTCTTAGAGACTCGATGCAGTATTTTCGTGACTAGATTATGCATAGTTGGACCCTACAGATTATGTGGTACCAAGGTCTTAGGAGTGATCCATTTAGGTTGATAGGTCTAGAGAAGTTTGGATCTTAGTTTCAGGGCCAAATCACGTCATCTTATTTATTTTATAGTTCCAAAGGGCAATCTCGACATAAAGAAAATATATTATAACCCTCAACTAATAAACTATGGACAAAGATGTAGAATAAGTGCATGACAAAATATATCACAGGTCATTGGTACTTGAAGAAGCAATTATAGACCCTTTGAATGCATGAAAATACATCTATTAGTGACCCTCTTGGGGAATTTAATGATATTATTACCGATTTAAAGAATGTTGGTGTTAAAATTAATGAAGAAGATCAGGTTATACTTTTAGTTTGTTCCGTAATAACCCAATAGTAGAATTTTGTGGAGAACTCGATGTCTGGTATAAGTATAGTTTCGGTTGAAGTTGTGAAATTTGCACTAAACTCTTGGGAGTTGAAGAAAATAGTTGTAATGAACGAATACTTAAAATAATTTTGTATAAGAAAATTTTAAAAACAGTTGGGGTCGTGAAAATAGTAACATACTCAATTTATACATATGTTTTGTTGTCACAAAGCCAAAGACAAAACAATGTTTTGTGACATATGTCGCATAGTTGTTTTACAATAAAATTGTTATATTAGCTTAATAGTACTCAAATAAAATGAGTCGGTTTCATCGATTACATTAGTGTGTATATCGACTTTGTATCTAAATAGGTAGGTTTCCATCATATTTATAGATAGTCGGCTTTCAAAATAAAAAGAAAAATAATCACACAATAGAAATCAGGGTTAACAATAGTGACTTCATTAAATTCATGGTTTGTAACCACGATTTCAAACTAAGTCGAATTTTATAATTTAAGTTGAAACTGCCTTTACAAACTAGGAATTCAATGAAATTGCTATTGTTAACCGCAATTTAAAGATAAGGCATATTCTTAATAAGTAATTAATGACACTGTCGATGCCAAAAATTATTTATCTACATGGACCATTCAGATACTGACATGTGTTATGCAGTAGAGGATTAATCCTAGTCATTAAAGATGGAATCCCGACTAACTATAGGAATACCGACCAACACCAGGGATGCCGACAAATGATAATAGGAAAACACCAACAGTTGTATACATTAATGATTGTACAGATGTAAATATCTACGATATAAAGACATTTTTGATATTCCAACTCTTGTACACCCCCTGAAAGCTATAAATATATTGTAAACCCTGCATATAGGGACACACGAAAAGTGAGGCCATTGAAAAATCCCAAAGCACTACACAACAGTGGACGTAGGCTCTTCCATCAAGCCGAACCACTTTAAAAACCTCTTGTCTCTTTATTTTCAATTTATCTGTGATCAACTAATTAGCGTTGTTGATACAAAATCTAGTCTGCCGACGTGGATCAGTTAAGTGAAGACACGTGTCAATCCACATGGCAATACAAACATTTCTGAACAACACCTTGACTTCGAGGAACTCAACCTCCCCGACTAACTCAGACACTCCGAGGAACAGGTGCTCTCCGAGGAACTTTACTGTACCGAGCAACTCATGAATACCGAGATACTTAGTCGGTCCAAGCAGCTTAGGTGGTCCGAGCTGCATCTCGTACAGAGCATTAATGTCTGGATAATCAGCAGATCAACTATGCATTAAATGCTCATTATTATCATACAGATGTATACGCCTATTGGACAGCTATGTATTACCCTTTCACATTTACAGTCTGAGGGCTATAAATACATTGTATCATCCTCATTGTAGGGGGACTCGAAATTTCTTCGTAAAATCTGTTATCGAGAATTCCCAAACAGTCAGTAATAATAAAATAGTGGATGTAGGTCCTTCTTTCAAGGCTGAACCACTTTAAAATTCTTTTATCTTATTTATTTTATCTGTGATTGAATAATTAGAAGAGATAGTCTAATTTTTACATCAACAGATTGGCGTTGTCTGTGGGAAATGACTGAAACTATCATTTTTCACCGAAATAATTCATCCTCAATGGCTGATAATCCTGAATCCAGTAATCGAAATGATGGAAACCCCCCAAATCCATCCACTCCTCCAAGTGTCCAAGATCTCGCTGGAATAATGGCTAATTTAGCTCAGGGCCAGACCGCCATGCAAGAAACCATGCGACAACTCATGCAAACTATCCAGGGTGGAGCACCTGCCCAGTCAGGACAACGAAGCATTCAGAGAAATACCCAATTGCCTTCCTCACAAACTAGACGAACATTATTCCCAGAGGAATCTCGATCTATACATGTCAATTCATATCGAACAGATAGATCTAACGACTTTTCTTATCAGCCTGGCCGAACTTCATCAGTACGAGCCACAGACACTGAACGTCACTTTATCTCCAGAAAGGACTAGTGCTCTTGAAATATTGAGTAGAGTTTCTCCCTTTGATCATTTGGGTCCTAGGAGGAATAAAAGCCCCCCTAGGATGGTGTCGAGGAACTTTCAACGATTCTCTGATTTAAAGGAAGGTTCTGCCCAATCCCGACCAACTGCTCGTAGTGAAAGATCCCAAGAGGCAAATTCAACACGATCAGTTGCTCGGACCAACAGGCCCGAGGAGGAAAATGACGCATGGAAAGGCTCTATTCAGAGGTTGGAGGATAGACTAGGGGAAATGGCTAAGGCCAAAAATTCTCTACAAATAACTTTTGTCCAAGGAACACCTTTTATCCAGGCAATTGTGGATTTTCCCACACCATCAAAATTCAAATCCCTAGTGGTAACAACAAAATATGATGGAAAACCTGATCATGTTTTACATATAGAAACAATATTAGGCAGCTGATGATATCTACGTCGTTCCAGGCGAGATGCGATGTAGGGCATTTTCAGGAACTCTCATTGGATCTGCTCAAATATGGTACAACAATCTTCCTCGGGGGAAGATTGCAACTTTCTTTCAACTGGCCAAGCTCTTTATTGGAAACTTATGTTTTGGAGCAAAACCAGTTAAGCGAGTAGCACACTTGCTAAGCGTTAGACAACAAGCAGGTGAAAGCAACAGGGATTATATAACTCGTTTCAATAACAAGAAGCTCGAAGTCATTGATTACGAGGAGAAGACAGTAATTACTGCTTTGATGAGTGAATTGTTGCCCAATAAATTGTACTACACTTTGGCCAAAGTACCACCCAGGACCATGTCAGAACTAATGGAAAAAGCATCCAAAATCATTAATGCCGAGGAAGCTATGGCCGCGAAGAAGAACATGGACATTAAAGAGACCAAAGTTGAGGCCGAGAAGGGTGAGAAGAAAGATCAGAATAACAATGGGGGTAATAAGCAGTCAAAAGCAAAGACATCATGGGAAACATTGAAGAAATTTGGAAATTATACTCCTTTGAAAGTAGACATAAACCACGTTTTGGAAGAAATCAAGAACAGCGAGGAGCTAAATGGCCAGAAAAAATGAAGACAGATCCTGACAAGAGGAATAAGGCCAAATATTACGAGTTCCATAAAGACCATGGTCACACAACTAAAAATTGCATAGCTCTTCAAAATGAAATTGAAGCACTCATCAGACGAGGAAAACTTGCCAAGTAAGACACCCCGCCTAATTAAATACCGGGCGATCACTCCTTTATTAAATTAAAATCAAGGTGAACAGTTGGTTCATTCTTAGAATCACTGTCGTAAAAATAACTTTTCCAAATTTAACACCCTATTTAATTTAGCTAAGTGTCAAAACAATTTTTTTTAAACATTACTTTAAAATTTTATTTTTTTATTTTATTAAACAATCAATCCAATAATTTAACATTTAACAACCCAATCCCAGCATTTAAAACTTAAAGTAAAACATACATGCTGAATAAATCCCAAAGTAACAGTACTAGAAATAACTGAAATACAAATGTCTCAATAAAACAGATAAATAGTGGAAAGGGCGACACATGCCCAATAAGGAGAATGATAGAAGTGGAATCAAGTAAATGAAATCGTCTAAGCAAGTGGCCTGCAACTCCCACCTAAGCTGCAGCACGTTCCTTCCAAGGGATCCTAAACAAGACGCCCCTGTGGCTGGGCACCTGTAATATATACATATATATACAAGAGAGAAAGAGGAATAGAAACGGGTCAGAGCCCGATAGTGTATATGATTTAAAAATTCGTTTAGCAAGTATTTAAATTGATAGAGGCCAATGCAACAACATATTAGTGCGACACTCTCTTGAGAAATTCTCGCCTCTCTTCTAATGTGCACTCCTATCGCACTAACCTTCCCAATGGTTTATCTCATCATATATCACACTATCCTTCCCCAAGGATTTAACTTATCTTAGGTGACTCTCAAAATTTAATATTTAACAACATCATGGTTTAAAAAGGATAATTTCTTTTAGTACAAAACGCTCATTTTAACTTTATTGATTCATAATGTTTTTTTCAATATCATATTATACTTTTCAAAACAAGTATTTCCAATTTGAGTCATTATACATGTCTTACTTACCATAACACAGTAGGCAGTTTCCCATATTTCAGAAGTTCATATATATATATTAAATACTCGTATAATATATATATTCTAACAGCACCCCACATAAAATTTTATGGTGCGGGCATACTCTGCTATCCAATCCCCGTATCAATCATACTAAAGGGAATACAAGTTCGGAATCACTCTCGAACTGTATAAATACATACACAAACAATATTGAGGCGAAGCATAGTTTCCAAGTCCAAGAGGTCAGTACATACCCTCACGTCACTTAGGACCGTGACTACCGATTCGATAGCCTGTACCTAGGATTTCTATCTTCTAGGGTACGAGTCAATATCCCCCATAAGGCACACGAGATAAGATCGTCCCAGCGCGGAAACCTCAGGGGTAGCAAGTAGCGCGGGCATGATTTTCACAAGTATATAATATATGCATACACAATCATATAAATATACCACTATTATTATATCAATTAAGGTTTATCCAATAACCCACATTCACAACATTTATTCTTATTTTCCCATTATTATTTATCAACTATAATGGTTCGTTTCTAACTTTAATTCGAAGGGTTTCTTCCAACTTACTACGTAACCCTCATGGACTTTATTCTTCCAAATGTACAATTCAGTAGATATCCATTTATGTTCCAACGTAACTCTCTCTTACGTGTCTCTCCCCTTTAATATATACTTCCATCATCCCTTATGCAAAATATCCCAAAAATATAGATTTCGCCTTACATTAAAGGATTTTGAATTTTATTTTCAAAGATGAGAATTTCAAACGGTTTCGAAATCAGAATTAAAACGGAGTTTTAATTGAATTTTTATTATCTCTAAGAGTCCTCAAAACATAAAACTGTCTAGCAAAAAAAAAAATTAAAAATATTGAACGGTGTGATCGAGCTGAATTTTTTTTTGTAGCTTCCTATCGTCTTCAGCTAATTCTCTGTAAAATTTCATCTAAATCCAATGGTCCGATCGTCCGAAATAATTTTTTTTTAGTGTTTGTATCTGATTAGAACTCTTTTCTTAATCAAACTCTTAATCCTTTACATGACAAAGGGTTTCCAAAATATCATATAAATCCTCACTGCATGAAAATTTCCCATCTCAAATTGGGTTTTTCTTCCATAAATCTCATCCTAATAACTCCTAAACTAATATGGATGATGCATCAACGAAATAAGAAAGATAAACACTTGCCTGGGATTTTCAAAAATCTGGTTTGGTGTTGAATTTGGTGTGGTTGCGTTCCCCGTCTTGCGATCTACGCGTTGGCGGTGGTTGCGGTGCAAACGGGTGAGTTTTGAGCCTTGGAATGCCTTGAGAGCTCTCTCCTTTCCTCTCCAATCGCCGTTCTAGTGTTTTGAGTTATCTAACCCTAGGAGATAACTTGAACATCTGATATAACCCCTTTAATTTTCGTGGGTTTAATTACCCAAAAATATAAAATGACTAAAATGCCCTCCCGGGGTACTAATTAGGCCTAAAAACGCCCGAGACCCAAATCAAACTCCCGGGTATACTTTTCTGACTATCTCGACCTTTCCGGACGCGTTGGCGTACTCAAAACGACCATACAAACAACTTATAAAATATTTACTTTTATTTATCAATATTTAGTCCCGACGCGACACGGGCGCGTCCCGACTCAAATTTCTAAAATTGTCATTTTATTCACTCGTGACATTTAATATGGCCACTATTATATATTACTTTGCTCATTAGTAATATTCAACAAATTTTCCCATAATTACTAACTCTCATCACGTTAATAATTATAACATAATTAATTTCCAAATTTTTATTAAATAATTAATTCACATTAAATTTAATAAATCCCCAAATTAATATAGCATAAAAATACGGGGTATTACATACTTCCCCCCTAGTAACGGAATTTCGTCCAGAAATTCGGAAAATAAGGCATACCTGGTAAGAACAAATCTGGATATCTCTCGCGCATATCGGCCTCGCGCTCCCAAGTGGATTCCTCCACATTATGATGCTCCCACTGGACCCGTACAAGTGGAACTATCTTCAACCTCAATCTCCTCTCACTATAGTCTAGGATAGCCACCGGTCTCTCCTCGTAAGAGCTATCAGGCTGCAAGTCTATCTCATCTATCGCGATGTGAGTATGGGCCATATCATCCCGAAGATACCGTCTCAATGACGAGATGTGGAATACATCGTGAATGCGATGTAAATGCTCTGGTAGTCCCAATCTGTATGCTACCGGCCCAATCCTCTCGATAATGGGAAATGGTCCCACGTACCTCGGGGCCAATTTCCCTTTCTTCCCGAACCTCATCACTCCCTTCATAGGAGATACACGTAGTAACACTTGGTCCCCCACATTAAACTTCCGGAAGAACCGTTTCGCATCGGCATAGCTCTTCTGCCTGTCCTGGGCTACTCGAATGTGACTCCTAATCATCTCAATCCTCGCGGAGGTTTCCTGAATCACCTATGGTCCTAGCAACTTGTTATCCCCCACCTCGATCCAACAAGTTGGAGAACGACAAGGCCTGCCATACAAAGCCTCAAATGGAGCCATACCAATCGTAAACTGATAAGAGTTATTATAAGCAAACTCTACCAGTGGAAGATGTGTCTCCCAACCTCCTCCAAAATCAATAACACACATGCGTAGCATATCCTCTAACATCTGATTAGTACGCTATGTCTGTCCATCTGTTTGTGGGTGATAAGCTGAACTCAACTTCAACTCAGTACCTATAGCCTTCTGAAAGCTTTCCCAGAAACGTGACACGAAAATCTTGTCTCTATCTGACACAATATTCAGGGGCACCCCATGTAATCTGACAATCTCAGCAATGAACAACTGAGCATACTGACCTGTGGTATAATCTGTCCGCACCGGCAGAAAATGATCCACCTTGGTCAAACAGTCTACAATCACCCCGATGGAGTCGTGGCCCCGCTGTGATGTAGGCAACCCTGTAATAAAATCCATGGAAATACTCTCCCACTTACACGCGGGTACTTCCAATGGCTGAAGCAATCCTGACGATTTCTGATGGTCCACCTTCACCAGCTGGTAGGTAGAACACTTGGACACGAACTCAGCAATGTCCTTCTGCATCCCACTCCACCAGTATTGCCTCCTCATATCCTGGTACATCTTATCTCCTCCAGGATGTACTGCAAATTCCCGTGAGATTGGGTCATCACTACATGACGCAATTCTGCCCCTTCTGGAACCATTAATCTCCCATTAAACCTCAAACCCCCATTAGAATTAACAGAATAGGACTCAGCACCCTCGGCTAAAAGTCGTACAATCTATTCCTGGAAAAACGGGTCTGTGGTTTGGGCCTGTATTACCCTCGTAACAATCTCGGGTGTGATTGTCATAACAGATATGAAGGAATGGGCTACTGCGTCCTGGTGACCCAACTCCTTCCACTTCGCTTTCCAGACGTCTGCTACCTCATTTACCGGTCTACGGCTCAACGCATCAGCAACTACGTTGGCTTTCCCCGAATGATACTGTATATCGAACTGATAGTCCTTCACAAATTCTAACCATCCGCGCTGACGCATATTCAGCTCTCGCTGAGTGAACAGGTACTGCAGTGACTTGTGGTCTGTGAACAAATGGAACTTCTCCCCCAATAAATAGTGTCTCCATATCCGCAGTGCAAAAATGACCGCTGCTAACTCCAGGTCGTGGGTGGGGTAATTCTTCTCATGCAGCTTAAGCTTGCGGGAGGCAAAAGCTATAGCCTTCTCTTCCTGCTGAAGTACTCCCCCAAGTCCCCGTAAAGAGGCATCGGTGTAAACCAGGTACTCCACACCTGGCTTTTGTAAAGCAAGGACTGGTGCTGAAGTAAGCTTGTCTTTCATCTCGTCGAAAGCCAATTGACAAGCATCATCCCAAACATATGGTACCCCTTTGCGAGTCAGGTTCGTCAATGGACCCGCTATTTTAGAGAATCCCCGAATGAATCTCCTGTAGTATCCGGCTAACCCCAAGAAACTACGCACTTCCGTCGGTGTCGTGGGTTGTCCCCACTCCCCCACCGCTGACACTTTACTCGGGTCAACTGCTATCCCCTGTTCAGAAACAACATGCCCCATGAATTGTACCTCTCACAACCAGAATCCACACTTCTCGTACTTAGCATTCAACTGATGCTCTCGTAAAGTCTGAAGAACCTGCCTCAAGTGCTCGGCATGCTCCTCCTCGGAGTGTGAATATATCAAAATTTCATCTATGAAGACGATGAAAAACTGATCAAAAAACTCTCTGAATACTCGGTTCATTAAGTCCATGAACACGGCTGGAGCATTTGTGAGACCAAATGGCATCACTCTGAACTCGTAAGACCCATATCTCTTCAAGAAGGCAGTCTTTGAAACATCCTGCTCTCTAATACGTAACTGATGGTACCCCGACCTCAGATCTATCTTCAAAAATAAAGTTGCTCCCCTCAGCTGGTCGAACAGATCATCGATTCGAGGCAACATATACTTATTTCGTATTGTGACCTTGTTCAACTCCCGGTAGTCCACACATAACCTCAGTGAACCATCTCTCTTCTTCACAAATAAGACTGGAGCGCCCCAAGGTGAGGTACTCCTGCGAATGAAGACCTGACCTAACAGCTTCTCTATCTGATCTTGTAACGCTCGCATCTCCGCCAAAGCGATACGGTATGGAGCGCGTGCTATCGGTCTCGTATCTGGCAATAAATCTATGACAAAGTCTATCTCTCGACTGGGGGGTAGGCCTGGTATCTCCTGGAATACATCGGAATACTCACGAACGACTGGTATCGAGTCTAAAGGAATCACAACCTCCTTAGAGGTATCCTCCTCTATATAATACAAATGATCGGTTGAACCTCCCTCTGGGCGAGGCATCGCCACTACAAACATCTCTTGCCCCGGAATGGCAAAAACAATGCTCCCACCGAAGCAATCAATCATGGCTCTATAATCTGCGAGCCAATCCATACCGATAATAACATCATGCTCATGCATATCTAAGAATAACATGTCTGCAGGTAATACCAAACTACCAATCTCTACACCCATTCCCCGGCATATAAAGAAGATAAGTGACCCACACCCCAGTGGTGAGTCTACACACGTCACTGTGCTCTCTGCTGTGGCTAACAACCCTAAGGCCTTCGCAAAATGCGTAGATATAAAACAATGTGTCTCCCCAGTATCAAACAAAACCCGACCCATAGTACCATGGATAGGAAACATACCCTCAATCGCGGGTGGTGACTGTGGAGCTGCTGCCTGGTGGACGTTATAGACACGTCTGTACTGTAACTGCCCTTGCTGCACTGGAGCTACTGGAATGGCTGGTAGGGCTGGCACCTGGGCTGGAGCTGGGAGGGCAGCTGGAAAAATTGGTCTATGTAGCTCATTACGGGCACCCTGCTGCTGTGGGGCCCTATTACCCTCTGGGCAATCCTGGCGCTTATGACCATGCTTGCCGCATACAAAACACTGGCCTCTGAAGTTACCTCCCCTCTGACCCTGCTGACCACGGCCTTGCTGGCCGTTACCTCCCCGCCACTAGCCCTGTTGGCCCTGATTAGCACGCTGTTGGCCCTGTTGATTAGGCTGGCCCTGCCTATAACCCCCAAATCCCTGCCTGGAATCACCTGAACGGAATTGCTTAGCAGGGTCCCCCTGATGGGAACTCTGCTTGTGCTGACGAGTCTGTCCATGAGATGGGGCCCCACTAGCACTACTACCCCCGGTCCTTCCCTGCTGGCTGGACTCTCCTGCTCTCCTGCTTCCCTGCAGATGGAAGCGGTGATCCTGATAATGTAGTAACGCAGCATTGAGTACATCAGTGAAACTACTCAGAGATAGATTCCCTATAAGATGCTGACGGATCCTCCAAGCTAACCCGCCCACAAACAACATTATCTTCTTACTATCAATAGGTGCCTCATATGGCACTATGGTGAGAAGTCTCGTGAACTCCTTATACTCAGCAACGGTAGAGTTCTCCTGTTTCAAATTCAGTAATTTCCGCCTCATCTCAGTCTGCACGGCGGGTGGAAAGTAATTGCGGTCAAACCGCTCCCAGAACGATTGAATAGGGATCGTGTCCCTCTCCTCCAAGGTGGTAGTGGAGTCCCACCACTTCAAAGAGGCCCCCACCAGTTTATAGGAAGCCAATAACTGCCTTTGCACGTTGGTGCACTCATACATACGAAGATGCCGCTGGATGTCTTTCTTCCATTGGCTGACAGTGACGATATCTGAGCTACCAGAGAACTCAGGGGGATGCGCCTTCTGAAAAGCGTCCCTAACCCTCTCCCATGTAGATGGAAGTTGTGCTGGTATTGGCACCACTGCCTGAATCTGGGGTGGAGCCTACTGAACCACCGCTAGCGCGGCATTCCCCGCCTGAGCAACAATGGCGGCTACTTCATTAGCATTCATAGTGCCTTGTGCCGGAGCTGCTGGCTGCTTGGCCTGGGCACGCCTATCCTTAGGTGCACGTCTCGGAGGCATCTGAAACGTGAAGAAGTTTATTAGTCTCCAGTCATTATCAAATCCCAAATGGCTGGAGACATAAACGTAAAAGCGGGAATACAACAATCCTAAAAATAGGGCTCTATAGCAAAAACGTTAAGCTGAAAGCGAAAATAAGCCGTACAGATCCTATGGACACTAGAACCTGATGCTCTGATACCACCTGTGCAACCCCTCCTAATTAAATACCGGGCGATCACTCCTTCATTAAATTAAAATCAAGGTGAACAGTTGGTTCATTCTTAGCATCACTGTCGTAAAAATAACTTTTCCAAATTTAACACCCTATTGAATTTAGCTAAGTGTCAAAACCATTTTTTTTAACATTACTTTCCAATTTTATTTATTTATTTTATTAAATAATCAATCAAATAATTTAACATTTAACAACCCAATCCCAGCATTTAAAACTTAAAGTAAAACATACATGCTGAATAAATCCCAAAGTAACAGTACTAGAAATAACTGAAATACAAATGTCCCAATAAAACAGATAAATAGTGGAAAGGGCGACGTATGCCCAATAAGGAGAATGATAGAAGTGGAATTAAGTAAATGAAATCGTCTAAGTAAGTGGCCTGCAACTCCCACCTAAGCTGCAGCACGTTCCTTCCAAGGGATCCTAAACAAGACGCCCCTGTCGCTGGGCACCTGTAATATATACATATATATACAAGAGAGAAAGAGGAATAGAAACGGATCAGAGCCCGATAGTGTATATGATTTAAAAATTCGTTTAGCAAGTATTTAAATTGATACAGGCCAGTGCAACAACATATTAGTGCGACACTCTCTTGAGAAATTCTCGCCTCTCTTCTAATGTGCACTCCTATCGCACTAACCTTCCCAATGGTTTATCTCATCATATATCACACTATCCTTCCCCAAGGATTTAACTTATCTTAGGTGACTCTCAAAATTTAATATTTAACAACATCATGGTTTAAAAAGGATAATTTCATTTAGTACAAAACGCTCATTTTAACTTTATTGATTCTTTTTCAATATCATATTATACTTTTCAAAACAAGTATTTCCAATTTGAGTCATTATACATGTCTTACTTACCATAACACAGTAGGCAGTTTCCCATATTTCAGAAGTTCATATATATATATTTAATACTCGTATAATATATATATTCTAACAGCACCCCACATAAAATTTTATGGTGCGGGAATACTCTGCTATCCAATCCCCGTATCAATCGTACTAAAGGGAATACAAGTTCGGAATCACTCTCGGACTGTATAAATACATACACAAACAATATTGAGGCGAAGCATAGTTTCCAAGTCCAAGAGGTCAGTACATACCCTCACGTCTCTTAGGACCGTGACTACCGATTCGATAGCCTGTACCTAGGATTTCTATCTTCTAGGGTACGAGTCAATATCCCCCATAAGGCACACGAGATAAGATCGTCCCAGCGCGAAAACCTCAGGGATAGCAAGTAGCGCGGGCATGATTTTCACAAGTATATAATATATGCATACACAATCATATAAATATACCACTTTTATTATATCAATTAAGGTTTATCCAATAACCCACATTCACAATATTTATCCTTATTTTCCCATTATTTTTTATCAAGTATAATGGTTCGTTTCTAACTTTAATTCGTGGGTTTTTCCAACTTACTACGTAACCCTCATGGACTCTATTCTTCCAAATGTACAATTCAGTAGATATCCATTTATGTTCCAACGTAACTCTCTCTTACGTGTCTCTCCCCTTTAATATATACTTCCATTATCCCTTACGCAAAATATCACAAAAATATAGATTTTGCCTTACATTAAAGGATTTTGAATTTTATTTTCAAAGATGAGAATTTCAAACGGTTTCGAAATCGGAATTAAAATGGAGATTTAATTGAATTTTTATTATCTCTAAGAGTCCTCAAAACATAAAACTGTCTAGCAAAAAAAAATATTAAAAAATATTGAACGGTCCGATCGAGCTAAATTTTTTTCGGTTGCTTCCTCTCGTCTTCTGCTAATTCTCTGTAAAATTTCATCTAATTCCAACGGTCTGATCGTCCGGAATAAATTTTTTTTAGTGTTTGTATCTGATTAGAACTCTTTTCTTAATCAAACTCTTAATCCTTTATATGACAAAAGGGTTTCCAGAATATCATATAAATCATCACTACATGAAAATTTCCCATCTGAAATTGGGTTTTTCTTCCATAAATCTCATCCTAATAACTCCTAAACTAATATGAATGATGCATCAACGAAATAAGAAAGATAAACAATTGCCTCGGATTTTTAGAAATCTGGTTTGGTGTTGAATATGGTGTGGTTGCGTTCCCCGTCTCGCGATCTACGCGTTGACGGTGGCGGCGGTGCAAACGGGTGAGTTTTGAGCCTTGGAATGCCTTGAGAGCTCTCTCCTCTACTCTCCAATGGTCGTTCTAGTGTTTTGAGTTATCTAACCCTAGGAGATAACCTAAACATCTGATATAACCCCTTTAATTTTCGTGGGTTTAATTACCCAAAAATACAAAATGACTAAAATGCCCTCCCGGGGTACTAATTAGGCCTAAAAACGCCCCGAGACCCAAATCAAACTCCCGGCTATACTTTTCTGACTATCTCGACCCTTCCGAACGCGTTGGCGTACTCAAAACGACCATACAAAGAACTTATAAAATATTTGCTTTATTTATCAATATTTAGTCCCGACGCGACACGGGCGCGTCCCGACTCAAATTTCTAAAATTGTCATTTTATTCACTCGTGACATTTAATATGGCCACTATTATATATTACTTTGCTCATTAGTAATATTCAACAAATTTTCCCATAATTACTAACTCTCATCACGTTAATAATTATAATATAATTAATTTCTGAATTTTTATTAAATAATTAATTCACATTAAATTTAATAAATCCCCAAATTAATATAGTATAAAAATACGGGGTATTACAGTATGTTGATTGTAGAAATGAAAGAAAGAGCAACGACCGAGCAAGACAAAGGTCTAGATCTCCTCGTCAAGCAAAAGAAGACAAGAAAAGAGATCATGAAGATGACCTCGATCTCTCCAAATGACCAAGACAGCCTGAACGGGAGGTATTTTCAATTCGTTTTGGATCATTTGATTTTAATGTTATTACAGGTGGAGATGCAGGAGGTGGAGACCTTACTGCAGAAAGGAAAGCTTACCTCAATGAGGCTCAAGCTTGTTCATACATTCAACGAATAAATCTAGCTGAGGATGATCGCCCGAGGAAAGTGAACAAAGAGAAACTGGTCATCGGTTTCTCTAAGAACGACCTTGTAGGAGTGTTATATCCTCATGATGACCCATTAGTAATAAAAATGAGGATGAAGGAAGTAGTGATCTCAAGAGTGTTGGTGGATAATGGTAGCTCGGCAGACATCATGTTGTACTCATGCTTTGACAACTTAAATTTGAAGTTGTCTCAGTTGGAGCCTTATCACAGGCCCCTCCTCGGTTTTACTGGCGAGAAAGTTTTTTCACTTGGGACGATCAAGTTGGATATGTTCATCGGTACATGGCCTGCTTGTCGAACAAAAAGAGTGCGCTTTTTCGTGATGGATAAGAATGTCCAATCGGCTTACAATATCATCATGGGAAGGGTAGGTTTGAAGAAGTTGGAAGCAGTACCATCTACAGTACATCAATGCCTAAAATTTCCAACCAACTTTGGAGTACGCATTGTGAAGGGTGACCAAAAAGTAGCTCGGGAATGCTACTATTCATCTACCGAGCAGGAAGAACTGGAGGAATCTAGGAAAAAAACTACTACCTATCAAGTGGATGAAGGTGTAGAAATTGAAACATTGGATCATAGAGATGAGCCACTGCTCATGAAAGGCAAAGTGGTGGAAGCTACTGAAAATGTCATTCTGGACGACGAGCACCCAGAACGAACAACTCAAATAGGTTCGTCGTTGGATGCCTCACTAAAATAGGGACTGATAGTTTTTCTAAAAAGAAGGAAACAAACTTTTGCATGGAGTCACGAGGACATGCCAGGAATAGACCCAAATTTCTTATGTCACGAGCTCAATGTGAATAAGGAAATCAAGCCAGTGAAGCAGAGAAGAAGAGTGTTCAGCCCCGAAAATAACCAAGCTATACAAGAGGAGGTCGAGAAGCTCCAGAAAGCTTGCTTTATTGAAGATGTCAAATATCCGGACTGGTTAGCAAATGTGGTGATGGTGAAGAAGAAGAACAACAAGTGGAGGATGTGTGTAGACTTCACCGACCTCAACAAAGCATGCCCAAAGGATCATTTTCCTTTACCCCGAATTGATCAATTAGTGGATGCTACATCGGGACACGAGCTGTTAAGCTTCATGGATGCTTATTCTGGTTACAACCAGATTAAAATTTAACCTGAAAACAGGGAGAGTACCTCTTTCATTACCCCTAAGGGAACTTATTGTTATAATGTTATGCCTTTTGGTTTGAAAAATGTAGGTGCAACATATCAACGTCTGATGAATAAGGTATTTGCAAAGAAAATCAGTTACAACATGGAAGTTTATGTTGACGATATGCTGATGAAGAGTAAGAAAGCTGTTGACCATCTAATTGACTTGGGCCAGACCTTTGATCAACTAGATAAATATCAAATGAAGTTGGACCCTACCAAGTGCATATTCGGAGTACGAGAATGCATGTTCCTCGAGTGTATTGTCAACCAATGAGGTATTGAAGCAAATCTTGAAAAGATCAAGGCTCTATTGGGGTTGCGATTTCCAACGACAAAGAAGGAAGTCCAAAGTCTCACAGGGCGAGTTGTAGCACTTAACAGATTTGTATCACGAGCAACTGATAGATGCCTCCCATTCTTCAAAACACTCCGAAAAACATTTGAATGGAATGAGGAATGCGAGAAGGCCTTTCAAGAGTTGAAGAAACACCTGGGAGCGCCTCCACTGCTGTCCAGGCCGGTGATGGGAGAAAGATTGTACTTATATTTAGCGGTTTTAGAGAATGCAGTTAGCTCGGCATTGATAAGAATGGAGGATGGAGTGAAAAAACCAATTTATTACACTAGCAAGGCCTTCCAAGGAGCAGAGATCAGATATCCAAGACTAGAAAAGTTGGCGCTAGCTTTGATCGAAGCGAGTAGAAGGATGAGGCCATACTTCCAAGCTCATACCATAGTTGTGTATACCGATATGCCGTTGACGCAGGCTCTTCATAAAATGGAAAAGTCATGACGATTGATGTACTAGGCAGTAGAACTTGGTGAATATGACATAATTTATTAGCCTAGATCGTCACTTAAAGGATAAGCAGTAGCAGATTTTATAACAGAGTTCACCTATCCTGACATGCACGAGGAGCAAAAGCTAAATACCGACCAACCTATGGATATTATAGGATCATCGAATTTAAACCCCGATTAACTTAAGTTGGTCAACGAGCAAGAGAAGATGGTCGACAAGCATCAAGAAGTACTAGAGGAAGATATAAGGAAGCCACAAATATTCCTCCAAGGAACTCTGTCTAACCAAGAGTTTGATAATGATATACCTGTGTGGAATTTGTATGTAAATGGATCTTCGTGCACTGCAAGTTGTGGAGCATGGATTATTTTGAACAGCCCGAACGAGGTCGATGTGGAGTATGCTTTGCGCTTCCAATTCAAGGCTTCTAATAATGAGGCTGAGTATGAAGCTATGATTGCAGGTCTTATTTTAGTAAAAACTATGGGGGCAGAGCAGGTCGTCGTATTCAGTGATTCATAACTAATCATGAATCAAATATTGGGGGTATATGCAGCCAAAGGAGAATTAATGATCAAGTATCATGAAAAAGCAATGGATATTTTATCAAGTCTGATGGCAGTGCAGATAATTAGAATACCAAGATTGGAGAATGCCAGAGCAGATGCCTTAGCTCGATTAGCCTCAGTAATGCGCACTGAGCTATGAAGAACAATCCCAATAGAAATCTTGGCTAGTCAGAGCATAGATGAAGATCTGATGATGAACTTTATTACCCTTGATTTAGGACCATCTTGGATGGATCCCATCAGGACATATATTGAAGAAGGGTATTTGCCAACTGATAAACTCGCAGCCAAGAAACTGAAGTTTAAAGCTGCTCGTTATGTACTGACTAATGGCATTCTATATAGACGAGGAATCATAGAAGGTTTGCAGAGATGTGTCCATCCCTCCGAGGTAAAAGACTTGATTGAAGAGGTACATGAAGGGTCTTGTGGAGACTATGTAGCAGGTCAGACGCTTTTGCAAAGAATAATGACACAAGGATACTATTGGCCAATGATGAGGGCTGATTGCATAGCCTATGCCAAAAAATGTGACAAATGTCAACGCTTCTCCTCTATCCGAAGAACTCCCCAAGTATTGTTGACACCCATTACTTCCCCTTGTCCATTCACCATATGGAGAATTGACTTGGTCAGGCCACTTCCAACGACCAGAAGAAGGTTTAAATATCTCGTCGTTGCAGTAGATTACTTTACTAAGTGTGTGGAAGCCGAGCCTCTTATCGACATGACGTACGAAAAGGTGTACCAATTTATTTGGAAGAATATCATTTGTAGATATGGTCTTCCCCATGCATTCATTACCGACCATGGAACACAATTTGACAACGAGGAGTTCGCTGCATATTGTCATCAATCGAATATATTAAAAACCCACTCTGCACCAGGCCATCCCCAGAGCAATGGGCAAACTGAAGTGATGAACAAAACGCTGCTGAATGGTTTGAAGAAAAGACTGGATGATGAGAAGGCAAACTTGATCAACAAGCTACATTCTGTACTATGGGCTTATCGTACTACTCCACGAGCAGTAACGGGAGAATCTCCATACATGCTGGCATTTGGAAGTGAAGCTGTTATACCTGTCGAGCTGGGCCTCCCAACACACAGAGTGCTGAATTTCAATTCTCCCATCAACGACTTGATGAGAATATTAGACTTGGATATGCTCGAGTAAGTTAGAGAAGGAGCAACCATCAGGAATGCTGCATACCAGCAACAGACAGATCTGTTCTACGACAAGAGAGTGAGGAAGTGCGACCTGAAAGAAGGAGACTATGTGCTAAAAAAAGTAATTCAAAAGCACAACAAACTGGAAGCTAACTGGCATGGGCC
The DNA here is from genome assembly GCA_949130495.1 of Sambucus nigra. Lineage (NCBI taxonomy): Eukaryota > Viridiplantae > Streptophyta > Magnoliopsida > Dipsacales > Adoxaceae > Sambucus > Sambucus nigra. The sequence goes on along the minus strand of OX422212.1, from coordinate 304,759,583 downwards.
TTACAGAGTAACAGAGATTTTTCGACCAGGGATGTATAGGATCGAAACCTTAGAAGGAGAGGAGTTTAAGAATGCATGGAACGCAGAGCATCTTCGCAAATATTATCAGTAGTTTAATCCCTATGTAATGCAGTTTTCTTCAATATGAATAAAAGTTTTCGATGTTTTGCCCAATTCTCTCCTTTTGTTGAATTTTTTTTCGGAGTACTAGTGCTACACACTACGAAAAAAGCCCAGAATCACCAACTACGGTTGGTCGAGAATAAAAAATCCACCAGCTAAGCTTGGTCGGGAATAAAAAATCCACCTAGTTGGTCGGGAATGAAAAAAGCCCAGAATCACCAACTACGGTTGGTTGGGAAGAAAATCCACCAGCTAAGGTTGGTCGGGAATAAAAAAATCCACCAACTATAGTTGGTCGGGAATGAAAAAAGCCCAGAATCACCAACTACTGTTGGTTGGGAAGAAAATCCACCAGCTAAGGTTGGTCGGGAATAAAAAATCCACCAACTATAGTTGGTCGGGAATGAAAAAAGCCTAGAATCACCAACTACGGTTGGTTGGGAAGAAAATCCACCAGCTAAGGTTGGTCGGGAATAAAAAATCCACCAACTATAATTGGTCGGGAATAAAAAAACCCATAATCACCAACTACGGTTGGTTGGGAAGAAAATCTACCAACTACGGTTGGTCGGGAATAAAAATCCATCAACTACGGTTGGTTGGGAACATTTGGTTAAACAAAGCATAATCATGTGATGAAAGTCGTTTAATGGTTTAGAACTAAAAGTGATAAGTCATTACAATAAAAAAACAAAACATAAATTTTTTATACTTATGACATTTTAAATTACCACCAAAGTTGGTCGAGAAATAAAATATCACCAACTCTGCTTGGTCGTCAGATAATTATCATCAATTCAGATAGTCAGCAATAAATTTTCACCAACTCTAGTTGGTCAAAAATTTAAAATAGCACAAAATATCTTTATCTTTTCAACAGATATACATGCACATTCATTAGAAATGTCTTACAAAATATTTCCAAAGACAATGACAATTTAGATTGCAAAGAAAACTATAAGTTTTTCATTAAATCCAGAACAAAATACATTGAGAAACGAAATACATATTATATGAGAAATTATTACATCAAGAATCCTATTCTATTGGCTTCCTCCCCTCTGCTTTTGAAACAGGTTCTTCACTAGTAGGAGGATTGTCTAAAGCATGGGGGGAATTTATAAAATTCAAATCTTTGAGCATCATGACATTCATTACTGATGGCCGAGCAAGTAAGTGCTCGGGGCGAGATATCTCGAAGTTAGAATGAAGTCTGTAGTCACCGAGATACTTTGAAATCAGGCATCGAGGAATGGCTCGAGCAGGAATCCACCTCATATCGAGTTTGAAAGGTGGCACTGGCAACTCGAGCAACCCAGGCTCATAGTAATCCCATAAATAGTGACCATGTTCCAACTGCAGCACACCCAAGGCATTCAGCCATCCTTGCTTGTAATCCTCATTATTTGCATTTTGGATCCGGTCATCTAAATGGTAGAGGGATTCATTATAACCAGCCATTCAGAACTCTCTGGCTGCTTGTGGAATTGATAGGTTAACCTCTCCAGTTGCTCATGGAGTTTCTTCGTTAAAAGTTCTTTACTCTCCAAGGCAGGATTTTGTGCAGAGAGCTGCTCATCCAGATTCAGAATCTTCTTGGACATCTCAGATAATGCTTAATTCTTTGCCATTAACTGGAAGGCCTAATTATCCAAAGCTGATTGAGTTCTTTGTTCTTCAACAGTAACCTGAGCAGACCTTGCTTGTCCCCGAGAAGCTGTTGCTCGTCCGCGAGCAGAGTTAGAAGGACCAGTTCTCTTCAAGGTTTCCAATTCGTCTCTCAGATTTGCATTTTCGACTTCCAAGAAAAAAAAACCTTCATCGTTGACAGGAACCAAGGCTCCCGAGGTAGAGGCTGCAGATTTCAGCTGAGATATCTCTCCTCACAAATTATTATTTTCTTGCTCTAATTATTTGGCGATCTGCCTATGCTCTTAAACCTCGGTCTTTAAAGTCCTTTCCTTTATATCATAAGCAGCAACCAACTTATCATATCCCTTATCAGCACTCTGTTGTTGATACTTCTTCTCATATCCCTGATGCAGAAGGATAGTAGACTCCTTGTACTGTTGTTGAAGTTCCTTGAGGGTACCCTGGAGATCTTCAATCATCTCATAGTATGCCATATTATTAGTAACTGCACGGTCGAGCAGGCATTTCAAATACTGGTAGGCTTCTACTGCTCGCTTAGAAGTGTCTGGACCGAGGATATTAACGATTTGATCTTCGTTTAAGTTAGCATGGCCAGCCTTGAAGTAGTCGTTACATTTTTTCATCAGTTCTGTATCATGGGCTGAAAAGAGTTTCATTCTAGCCATAAACTAGTAAATAAAAGAGATAGAAAGAATCAATAAAATGCAGACAGAGCAAGAAGAATAAAAGAAGAGCAAGAAAAAGGGAGTTAAGTTGCACGACCAAAACTTTGAATTTTATTACATCATAAAAGAAGTACATAGCCCAGAGCTACACATAAAAAAAAGCAATGAGAAAAAGTTCGAACAACTCTACACCTTCTCCTTGTCTCCTTAAACTTTCTCGGAAGGCTGGGACGAAGAGGTAGGTTGCTCGGATGGCATAGAAGGTTGCTCAGAAGGTGTTGGAAGTTGCTCGGTTGAAATGCTGGTTGGTTGAAGTTGCCCGCAGGAGGTCTGGACAACTGGGGGATGAGAAATCTGATCTCCAATCACAATAGAGGATTCCTCGGAGGCAGCTTCGTCCTCTTCTTCTTCCCCGGGAGAAGGAGGGGGGCCAGGAATGTGTCGCTGAAATAGGTTTGAATTCTCATCGACATTCATCTCTCTCAGAGAAGCAACCCAACCATCCCTGAAGTATTTGAGGCTGCCATACTCCATTTGTGAAATTATGGCAGCCAAACCCTTATTCCACCCCTTATCCCAGCCAGTGCTGAAGGATTTCTTAACAGCCTTTCTCCTTTTTCTCTCTCCGAGGAGGTCCTTTCCCTAAGGAGCTCCTCGACACCCTCAAGCTTATTCTTAACTTCTTCATTATGACAACTAATGTCACGAAGCCTGTTTAACTCCTCCTCAACAGACTTGAGCTTACTTTCAAGCTCTCTAGCATTTTGGAGCTTCCCCTCGAGCTCTTTATTCTCACTTTCCAAGTCTTTTATCTTCTTCTCCAAACCCTTGGAGACTTCAACAGCTTTATCTCTCTCTTGCTCGGTGGTTTTTAGTTGCTTCCCCCAAGCAACGTTGTCTTCGTAATACTTCTGACGAGAATCCTTTAAGGACTGTGACAGACCTACAAGAGCCTCCTCCACACCTGACGAGGAGCTTGAAGCTTTAATAGCTTCATCCTTTTTCAGAATGGTGTTGAAACAAGTTATCAACTGGAAAAAGAAAATAATTGTAAGTGTGTGCAAGGACATAACATTGAAAAATGAAAGTTTAAAATAGTAATACTTACAGAGGCAATATGTTGAGCTGCTAAGGTAGTAACCCTCTCCCGAGAAAGATTTTCTTCAACACCTTGGATCTTGGGGATAATCCAAGGCTTCACCGAGCTCATGGCAGAGCTCGGAGCAATAAAAGTAGGAACACCACTTCCAGTAGTTAGAGGTTGAGTGATGGATTAAGCTAAATTGTCCGAGGATTTTTTCTTCAACTTCCTCGTGGGAGAAGGAACATTCTCAACCAAGGATGTCGTCTTGGTCGGTGATATAACTATAACCTCGCTTGGAGGGGAAACAACTACAATCTTGCTTGGAGCCACATGGGGCTTCTCGGCAACCTTCTTAGTAGCAGCTGGAGGAGGTGCATCAATTTATCTTGTCCCTTGTTCTGGGACATCCTTCTTACTTTTCTTTGCCTCTCCAGCAGTAGAGGCAGACTTATCGAAGAGGGAAGTAGCTCTTCTTCTCTTCATTCTGTCACTGAGAGGAATATGCGATTCAGGAGAAGAACCTTCAGAAACTGGTGCTGGTTCTATGTTACTTATCACTGGATGAGCAGTGAAAGACGAGGTGTAACTCTTGTACTGCAATAAGTACGAGGCTGATCTGATATGTTCATCAGCAACAGTTTGATGCAAACCCCAGATAAGTTTTAGATGCTTTAAATTAACTTCTGTCTCCTTTGGAGACCTTCTTTTGCTGTCAACTGCAAATAAATAAAAATCAAAATATCAGTGACGCATTTTATCGAATATAGAGAAAACATGATTTCAAAAACTAAATAAAATAAAAACAACCTATCCCATTGCCATAGGGAGGGCATCTAGGACCATGATATACGTCATTTTCAGTTAATGGAGCATGTTGCCAATTTTTCATAACAACCCCACGCACGAAGTAATCCCTGTTGGCATCTGGGAGATTGACAAATAAAGCCCTATTTAAAAACCTAGTTTTCAAATAAAAAGTACTATCACTGACAACCCATCTATAGCAAAACATAATCTATGGAATTTCTAAACGGGTTCCATGAATTTGATTTAACCTATGGACTCCATTAACTATTCTCCATATATTGGGGGCTATTTTTGCAGGTACCACGTCAAAATAATGACAGACTTCCAAACACAAGGGATTTGGAGGAAAAGAAAAGCCACATTCGGCTACAAAGAGAATGGGGAACCAATGTCCCTCAGCCAAATGAAAATAATCAGAAGGACCATAAAGTTCTTCCAAAATGACCCAGGAAGGAATAGAAAAATCAGAATGAAATTTATCAAGCGACTCAATAAGGTAGACCATGATGAACAAAGAAAATAAAAGAGAAGGAAGAAGATCTTACAGAAGAAGGGTAGATCAGTTGATAACGAACGATGGAAGGAATGAACGCACAAGATGGAGAAGAAATGGAGAGCTCAAAGATACAGATTTGAAAAAGTAAAAGACGATAGGATTTTCTGCAACACTTAAATACCTTACCTTGGGAAGGGGTAAAAATAATGATTACAAAGAAAGACATTTGCGCTACCGGCGGCTAAAAGGACAAAAAAGGCACGGAGACCAAAGCAGTTAGAAAAATTCAAAAAGTCTGATTCTATGAATTCGAAAGAAAAAATAAATACAAGGAAAACACTTCTAAAATTCAGGATGACTATTTAATCCCGCCATATTTCGAGAAGAATGTTCCACACTCCTCAACCTCGAACTGTGAAACATTGGGGGCTTCTGTTGATACCAAATTTAGTCTGCTGACGTGGATCAGTTAAGTGGAATTACGTGTCAATCTACATGGAACTTACAAACATTTCTGAACAACACCCTAACTTCGAGGAACTCAACCTCCCCGACCAACTCAGACACTCCGAGGAATAGGTGCTCTCCTAGGAACTTTACTGTATCGAGCAACACATGAATACCGAGCTACTTAGGCGGTCCGAGCAGCTTAGGCGGTCCGAGCTGCATCTCGTACAGAGCATTAATGTTTGGATAATCAGCAGATCAACTGCGCATTAAATGCTCATTAGTATCATACAGATGTATACGCCTATTGGACATCTATGTATTACCCTTTCACATTTACAGCCTGAGGGCTATAAATACATTGTATCATCCTCATTGTAGGGGGACTCATAATTTCTTGGTAAAATTTGTTATCGAGAATTCCCAAACAGTCAGCAATAACAAAATAGTGGACGTAGGCCCTTCTTTCATGGATGAACCACTTTAAAATTCTTTTGTCTTATTTATTTTATCTGTGATTGAACAATTAGAAGAGATAGTCTAATTTTTTACATCAACAAGCGTAGTCTTGTTTTTTGCATCAATAGATTGGCACCGTCTATGAGAACCATAGTTTTAATCGATCTCACTCAATCACACACCTAAATGGCTGAAATTCCTGAATCAAGTCTCAGGAACGAAGATATTTTGCCGGCTCTTTCTACTTCTCCATCTGCAGATGATTTAACTGGGATTCTAAACAGTCTTGCAAGAGGCCATGCAAGATACTATCAGGTAACTTGCACAAACCTTCCAAGCCAGGGCACCTGCTCTATCCGCTCAAGGAAATATGCCACCACGCCCACTAAGAGGTGGTCGGCGCAGCCATTCGATATCAGCAAGAGATGTCGCCTATGATACAAGGTCAACTTCATTACTCAGGACATCAGAATATTTTCACATGTAGTCTTATTCTCCAGAAAGGCCAAGCGCCTTAGAAAGATTAGGTCGAGCATCTCCCTTTGATCGTTTGGGACCCAGGGGGAACATAAATGTTCCTAGGGCAAGATCTGGTAATACTAGACGACCATATGATCAAAATAAAAGCATGGCTCATTCTAGATCAAATGCCCGACGAACTATTATTTGGACTGGGCAACGGTTTCAAGAAGAAAGATCAACAACTAATAAAGTTTCACCGCATAAATTTGGTGCTTCCAAGGATGCATGAAAAGGCTCCATACAGATATTGGAAGATAGATTGGGAGAAATTGCTAAGACAATAAACCCACTACAAAGAAGTTTTGTAAAAGGGTCTCCATTTATGAAAACAATTGTGGATTTTCCTACTCCAGCAAAGTTCAAGGCTCCAGTAGTAACGCTTAAATATGATGAAAAAACTGATCCAGTCCTCCATATAGAACAATACCAGGCATTTGCTGATATTTATGTCGTCCCCGACGAAATCAGGTATAGAGCATTTTCTGGAACCATTATCGGATCTGCCCAAATCTGATACAATGGTCTTCCTCGGGGACAAATTTCTAGCTTCAACCAACTAGTTGAGTTATTCATTAACAACTTCTGCTTTGGAGCAAAGCCTGTGAAAAGGGTGGCACACTTACTTAGTGTGAGACAGAAAGAATGAGAGAGCACCAGAGATTACATCACTCATTTTAATAATGAGAAACTAGAAGTAGTAGATTTTGAGGAGAAGACTGCAATAACTACTCTCATGAGTGGATTACTTCCCGCAAAACTGTATTACACCCAGTGTTCTAAAAAATGCGCCTAGGAGGCGCTAAGCTTTTTAGATACGCCAAGTTTTGGCCCTAGGCGTGGATTAAGGCGTCAACGATGGTCAACATTTTTTGGGGTAAGGCATGAAAAAATGCGCATTTGGGGGGGGGGGTAAAGCGTGAAAAAATTCAAGTTAGTTAGAAGTAAGGCGTGAAAAATGTGAGTTTTTTTTTTAGTATTTTAAAAAAATAGTGTTTTAACTTAAAAATATTTAGACATATTTTTAAGGTATGTACCATTTTAGTATTTTTAATAGCCTTGTCATAGTAAAAAAATATTAAAATATATTGAAAAATTCCAAAACGCCTTTTCATGCCTAGGTTTCTAAGGCTTAAGGCTTGGCCTCCACGCCTCGGTCACGCCCCGCATTTTTTAGAACCTTGATTATACCCTTGCTAAGGATCCTCCGAAGACAATGGAAGAATTGATGGCTAAAGCAGCAAAAATCATGAACGCCGAGGAAGTAATGGCAGCCAAGCGTGGCTCGGGCAAAAAGTTGATGGCAAAAATGATAAGAAAGATCGTAAAGAACCCAAAGAACGTAGGGAATGAAGACAAAACGGAGTTTTGGAGTGAGTTAAGAAGTACAATGACTACACTCCGCTAACTATGGGAATTCACCATGTTTTATAGGAAATCAAGCATAATAAAGATGTGTGTTGGCCTGATAAGTTGAGAAGTTCCCCAACCAAAAGAGACAAAGCTAAATACTGCGAATTTCATAGAGATTATGGTCACACGACGGAATGTTGCATAGCTCTACAAAATGAGATTGAAACTCTCATTGGAAGAGGAAAACTGAATAAGTACATTGATCGGTAAAACAATGCAGGAGGTCGGGATGATGACGTCGATCTCCCCAAAAAAACCTGATAACGAGAACGTGAGTTATTCTTTATCAATTTTGGTTCTTTTGATTGCCAAATGATTATAAGTGGAGACATAGGAGGAGGAGATCATACAACAGAGCAAAAAGCTTACCTCCATGAGGCACAAGCTTGCTCATACATACAAAGGATCAACCTTGCAAAGGAGGATCGACCAAAGAAGGTTAATAAAGAAAAACTAGTAATTGGTTTCTCTAAAAATGACCTTTCAGGAGTATTTTATCCTCATGACGACCCACTAGTAATCAAAGTCAGAAAATAAAAATCATTATCTCTAGAGTATTAGTAGATAATGGTAGCTCGACGGATATTATGTTATATCCTTGTTTCAATAACTTGGATTTTAAACTTGGCCAATTAGAGCCTTATCATCAACACTAATAGGCTTTGCATGTGAAAAAGTATTTCCTTTGGGAACCATTAAAATGGAGATAATGATAGGCACCTGGCCAGCTAGCCGAACAGAGAAGATCCATTTCTTTGTAGTGGATAAAAACATCCATTCATCTTACAATATAATCATGGGAACAGTAGGGCTAAATAATTTCGAAGCACTACCATCCACTGTTCATTAATGTCTAAAGTTCCCTACTAATTTTAGTGTGGTAATTATGAAAGGTGATCCAAAAGTAGCTCGAGAGTGTTACTATTCTTCGGTCGAGAAAGAAGACTTGAAAGAAAACCACTACCTACCAGGTGGATACTCCTGAACTTGATGAAGAATCTGAGGGGTAAACCTTAGATCCAAGAGAGGAAACAAAGCTGGTAAAGGGATAGATTGTGGGAGCAACTGAACGCATTGTGTTAGACGATGATAAACCAGAATGCACCACTCAAATAGTGACGAGATTGGATCATGTTCTTAAACAGGAACTAGTGAGATTCCTTAAATAGAGAAAGCATGCATTTGCCTGGAGTCACGAAGACATGCCTATGATAGATCCAAATTTTCTTTTTCATGAACTCGACATAAATAAAGAAGTTAAACAAATCAAACAAAGGATAATAGTGTTCAGCCTCGAGAAGAACCAAGCCACACAAGAAAGGTCAAAACGATTCAAAAAGCAGCTTTTATTAATGAAGTGAAATACCCAGATTGGTTGGATAATGTAGTTATGGTCAAAATGAAAAACAACAAGTGGAGAATGTGTGTAGACTTCACAAATTTAAATAAAGCATGCCTAAAGGACCACTTTCATTTTCCCCGAATAGATCAGCTCGTGGATGCTACATCAGGACATGAGCTTCTCAGCTTTATAGATGCTTATTCTGGTTATAACCAGATAAAAATGAAACCCGAGGACATGGAAATCACTTCTTTCATCAATACTCGAGGACCATATTGTTATAATACTACGCCTTTTGGTTTGAAAAATGCAGGTGCTACATATTAAAGGCTGGTCAACAAGGTATTCAAGGAACATATTAGCAAAAATATGGAAGTCTACGTAGATGATATGCTTACAAAAAGAAAAAAGGCATTCGATCACTTTGCCGACCTCAGCTAGACTTTTGATCAACTTGAGAAGCACTAGATGAAGCTGAATCCGACCAAATGTGTTTTTGGAGTGCAAGAGGGAATGTTCCCCGATTACATAGTAAATCAAAGGGGAATTGAAGCAAATCCAAACAAGATCAAGGCCCTAATTAAAATGCAATCTCCAACTTATAAGAAGAATGAAGACTAACTGGACGAGTAGCAACCTTGAACATATTTGTGTCTCGAGCTACAGATAGATTCCTACCATTCTTCAAGATGCTCAAAAAAATATTTGAATGGAATGAGGAATGTGAAAAAACTTTTGAGGAGTTGAAAAAGTATTTGGGGTCACCTCCATTTCTCTCCCGACCAATCACAGGCGAAAAGTTATACCTGTACTTAGATGTTTCTGAATCAGCTATAAGTTCTACATTGATTCGAGAGGAGAATGGAGTTCAAAAACTCGTCTACTATACCAGTAAGGCTTTTCGAGGAGCAGAAATAAGATACCCTCATTTGGAGAAATTGGCATTAGCATTGATTTAATCATCTAGATGCATGAAACCCTATTTCTAAGTACATACAATCATAGTTTACTCTGATATGCCTCTAAGGCGGGCTTTGCATAAACAAGAGAAATTAAGTAGATTAATGTACTGGGTGTGGAATTAGGAGATTATGATATCATATATGAACCAAGGTCTTATCTGAAAGGCCAAGCAATGAAATATTTCATAGTGGAGTTCACCTACTTTAAGGTCCTCGAGAAACAAAGTGATTAGATAGAACAAGAATCAGGAGAAAGTAATTCTCCCAAGAAAGCTCCCGAAGAACTTTTTTTAGAAGAAGAAAGTGCATACCTACCATACTCCTCTTCCCGAACATAGGAGATGACCAAGAAGTATGAAGAATTAAAGAGAAAACTATTCCACTACGGATGTTTGGCAGATCAAGCATTCGACAACAATGTCCCCATATGAAACTTATATGTTGATGGATCATCTTGTTCAATCTGCAGTGGAGCAGGTATAATAATTGATACTCATGCTGGTATTGATATTGAGCATGCATTACGTTTTCAATTCCAGGTTTCAAATAATAAAGAAGAGTACGAAGATCTCATTGTAAGACTAAGTTTAGCCCACTCATTGAGTGTCGAGAAAGTTGTGCACACAGTGACTCTCAGCTGGTAGTAAACTAAAAAATGGGTTTATACGGAGCCAAAGGATAACTAACGACCAAGTATTTATTCAAGGTGATGAAAGTCATTGAAAAATTACCAGCCGTTCAGATGGACAGAATCCTAAGGTCGAAAAATTCTCGAGCTGATGCCCTTGCTCGGCTAGCCTCTGCTACCAGAATTGAACTCCAACGAACTATCCCTATTGAGATTTTGGCCAATAGGAGTATAGATGAAGATTTAATGATCAATTTCATTGCTATATATATGGGGCCTTTCTCAATGGATCCCATCAGAGCATACATTGAAGAAGGAACTCTATCAATAGATTCGGTGGAGGCAAAGAAGTTAAAATACAAAGCAACTAGGTATGTATTAGATAATTGTTTTTCCATATAGGAGAGGACTAACAGTCAATTTGCCTCATTGTGTGCATCCATTAGAGGTCCAAGATCTAATTCAGGAGGTGCATGAAGGACCGTGTGGAGCTCACATAGCAGGGAGAACACTTCTGCAAAGAATCAGTACTCAAAGGTATTACTGGCCAACAATGTGAGCAGACTATGCAACTTTTACCAAGAAGTGTGATATATGTCAGCGATTTTCCACAATTCTCAAAACTCTATAGACTTCTCTTACTCCAATCACTTCACCATGGCCATTTTTCATGTGGGGTATAGACTTAGTCAAGCCACTACTAACAACCCCAGGAAGATTTAAATACTTGGTGGTCGTTTCGGATTATTTTACAAAATGGGTGGAGGCAGAGTCTTTGATAGATATACCTTATGAAAAGATCTATCAATTCATATGAAAAAACATAATTTGTAGGTATGGGTTGCCCTACGCTTTTATTACTGACCGTGGAACACAGTTTGAAAATGATGAGTTCGCAAATTATTGTGCTCAATCTAATGTTCAAAAATTACATTCTGCTCCAGGACATCCTCAGCGTAATGGAAAAACTGAATTTACAAAGATAACCTTTCTTAATGGGTTGAAGAAAATTATTGCTGATGCCAAGGGAAATTGGATAAACGAGCTACACTCTGTCTTCTGGGCATACAGAACAACACCGCGAATAGCATTGGAGAATCCCCATATATGTTAGCATTTGGGACTGAAGATGTCATTCCTGTCAAGCTAGGTTTACCATCCCATAGAGTTTTAAATTTTAACTCTCATGTAAGTGACCTAACGAGAAGGTTGGATCTAGACATGTTAGAAGAAGTAAGAGAAGATGTTGCTCTACGCAATGCGGCATATCATCAAAGAACAACATGTTTTTACCATAAAAGGATGAAACCGACCAACTTAAATGAAGGAGACTATGTATTACAGAAAGTGCTGCAGAAAAATAACAAGCTTGAATCCAATTAGCATGGGCCCTATCGTGTTTCACAAGTGATCCGACCTGAAACCTATCGAATTAAAACCTTGGAAGGTGAAGGATTAAAAAACCCATGGCATGTAGAGCATCTCCAAAAGTATTATCAATGATGTTGTAATTAGTTTTCAACTTACAATATTAATAAAATCTTGAGTTCCTTTTCATTTTTATTGATCATTTGGGAGTACTCGTGATATGCACTACACTAGATTGATAAAAAGTTATAAATTATTGATTAGTTAAGAAAATTGTTGCTCGACTCAGCAAACATTGCTTTGAAAGTTTCTCGATAGAAGTAATAAGTTTCTCGGAGCATCCATAAACTTTATCGTTGATACACCAAGTCCAAGTCAACGGGATGTTAAATCCTCAAGAAACTTGGTCCGCAAACATAAAGATAGAACAATAACTTTATCCTACTGGGCAAATTATAGGAAGAACGCTGCAAAGGTTCCTCAATAGGAATATAAGCACATATTCCACAAAGTCCTGGTCACACCACTAGTATTTAATGCAAAAATCCAATAATTGGGTGCATTAGTAAAACCTTTGGAGACACATGGGTAACTATCTCAAACTTTAGATTTTAATCTAAGTATGCTAGTAGAACCTATGTATTCATCTAATTAGATCTAAATTTAGATTTTAATCTAAGTATGCTAATATTACATCTGCACTCATTAATTATTGATACTCAACTTAAACAAAGTGTGTCAATAGAATTAATGATAAAGAAAGGATTAATATTCAACATAAGATAAGTTAATCAAATTTCCTTTTCATTCAATCAAAATAATTACATGAATGCGTTAACCAAAAAAAGTACAAATCTTTATTCTGTAGGGCATTTCCCTTCAGCTTTTGAAATAGGATTCATTCCAGCAGGAGGATCATCTAAAGTATAAGGAGAGTTGATGAAGTTAAAATCTTGAAGCATTCTGGTATTGTTGTTACTAGGACGATCAAGCAAGTGAGGAGTCCAAATGATCTCTAATTCATCATGAAGCTCGTAATCTCCCAAGTATTTTGAAATCAAGCATTGAGGAATACGATGAATAAGAATCCATTTGACATCTAACTTAAAAGGAGGATTGTCAAGCTCAAGCAAACCTGGATGATACCAGTCCTACAATGAGATGTTTTGATCCACTTTCATCACTGTCAAAGTATTAATCCAACCCCGCTTGTAGCTCTCATTATTAGCTTGTTGAAGCTTATCATCAAGATGCCCTAGCTTCATTATACCCGTCTATCCAGACTTCCCTTGGTTGCTTATGGAATTGAAAGGTTAATTTGTTGACCTGAGAATGAAATTTCTTCAACACTCCATCTTTAGCTTGTAATTGAGAAGATTGAGTGCATAGTTGTTCAGATAAGGTCTGTAGATTCTAGGGCATCTCTACAATAGCTTGATCTTTAGCTTTTAACTGTGCAGCTTGATTAGCAAAGGCCTGTTGGGTCCTAACTTCCTCTGTAGTACCTCGATAAATACCTCGTACAAGTTTGACTCTAGCTCGGGAAGATGAAGAAACATGTTTTATTTTCTTCAGAGCCTCTAACTGCTCACTCAACCTTGTGTTTTCAGCCTCAAAGAAGGAATGACCCTCATCTGTAGTAACAACAACAGTAGTAGATGACTTCAGAGCATCAAATTTATCTCTCAAGTTGTTATTTTCTTCCTCTAGAAGCTTGGCAATGTCCCTTGCTTCATCCGCCTCAAGTTTTAAGAAGAATTTTTGTCTTTGGAAATGAGAAGCAAACTTATCCAACTTTTGGTCAAAGCACCAGCCTTCACTACGTGCCTGGAATTTTTTCTCATAATCTTCATGCAAATATGACCTAGCTTTATTATGTTTCTCTTGCAGGTCTTCAATCATATGAAAGTAGGAAACATTATTAGCAACTACACGATCAAGAAGACACTTCAGATGAACATAAGTCTCTTTGGCTTGCTCGGATACCCCTTCCCCGAGAAACTGCGGTAGGTCGGCATCAGTCAGAGATAAGTGACCAACTTTAAAATCTCATTACACCTCTGGAGTAGCTCGGAGTCAGTGGATGAAAAATATTCCACTTTATCCATCAACTATTAAGAAGAAAAAAGTCATCAATCAACAAGGTGTAAAGTATTAAAATACATAAGCAGAGGAACAGAAATATGTTTCTTTTTATTAATAAAAAGGGAAGTACAAATACATCTTCGAAAAAAGAAAAAAAGTACAACTATTGAAAAAAGGAAAACAAAAGCTACTTGGTTTTACACCTTCTTCTAATCTACCTCAGGATTTGCTAAAGAACAAGCAAGAGCTAAAGGAGGAGGAGGAGGATTAACTTTGGAAGGCGCAATAAAATCAATATCCCGTTGTTGATCGACAGACTCCACCATTATCAAAGATTCATTGGAACCCCCATCGTAAACTTTCTCATCTAGGTTTGGAGGAGTCCTACGATCATGTTGAGAGAATAGCTCGGAATCCTTTGGAGTGCCGACCTCCACTAGAGCATCAGACCAGCCATCCTTGAAGCATTTTTTCTTCACAAACATAATTTGCGAAGAATCTGCACCAAAGGCCTTATCCCGACCTTTGTTAAAACCAACCTCTCTGGCCTTAGCCCTCTTCACCTTCTCAGTACCCAGGTCCTTTTGTAGCTGGGCAAACTTGACTTTCTCAGCATCTAAGTCCTTTTGCAACTTGTTAGCTAGATCCCGAGCAGTCTCAGCAGCTTCTTCAGCAAATTTTATCCTCTCTTCCCATTTTTTTGTTTAGTAGACAATATTTGTAGGGAATCAAGTAGAGACTTTTTCAACTCGTTAAAAGCTTCTTCAACTTCACCAGAGCAAGAAGCTCTCAAAGCCTCATCTTTATCCAACATATTATTGAAGTCAATGAGGAACTGCACACGAATATAAAAGAAAGCCAGTATTGTGAAGAACAAATCAAGAGATAGTAATTAAAGAATGTATAAAGAATATACCAGAGTAAGGCTTTGAGCATCCCTGTCAGAGCTCTTGGAGCGAGGTAATGCAGCAACAGCATTCCTATGGTCTGGCAAAGTCCCGGAGCTTATTAATTGTCTTGCAATCCAGGGCTAAGGAGCACTAAAGAGGCAGAAGAAGATATGTCGACCAACTCACATTGTTCGGGATGAGAAGAAGAATCTTCTACTAACTTAGAAGGTAGTCCTTTCTTTATTCTAGTCCGAGAGCTCTCTTCAATTTGCTTAGTTAGGGGCTTCTTTCTAGTCTCATTTTTATTCTTTACCCTCGTATCAGCTTGTTTAGAAGGGGGATTGGCATATATGTCTCCCAAAATGTTGGGAATATTCATCTTCCCCATATATGCAGCAAGGGGGAAATTTGAATATAAGGAGGAAGGGGAAAGGGCAGTAAGATCACCACTGTCTGATGTAGTGGCTGAGGAAGTAGAAAGAGGTGCTTTTTCAAGGTCAATTACAGGGGAAGGAGTAGGACGAGCAACAAAGGAAGAAATTATGTTCCTCTACTACAACAAATAAGATGCAGACCTGACGTTCTCCTTGCCAATCATTTGATAAAGTCTCCAAATAAAATTCAACTCCCTCAAATTCACTTCACTTTCCTTAGGTCACCTTCTTTTCTGATCAACTGCAAAAAGAATTTACAAAGCAATAATTAGTGTAACATTTAAATAGATATATACAAGGCAAAGCAGTCAAATGAGAAATAACCTATCCCATTGCCAAAAGGACGGCACCTAGACCCCTGGTACTTAGCATTTCCAGTCAGAGGATCATATTGACAATTTTTTACAACAACCCCATGCTCAAAATAATCCCTACTAGGGTCAGGAAGATTAACTACTAACGCTTTATTTACAGCCTTAGTCTTTAAATAAAAACTGGTGTCGCTAGTTACCCACTTATAACAAAAATTTCTCTATGGAATCTTAGATGAGTTCTATGAATTTTACTTAACCTATACACTCAATTAACAACCCTCCAAGTATTCGGGGCTACCCTAGCTGGCACAATGTCGAAGTATTGCCAAAATTCAAGGCACGGTGGGTTGGGAGGAAAGGAAAAATCACACTCAATTATAAAAATAGATGGAAACGAGTGACCCTTAGCAAGTGAGAAAAAATAAACAGGTAAAATAGTGTGATCCAAAATAACCCAAGATGGAATTTTAAATTCATTTATGAATTCATCAAGAGAATCAACAGAGTAAACCATGATGAAGAATATAAGAGAAAATAAAGAATTCTTACAGGAATTAAGAATTCAGGAAGAATTGAAGATCAGAAAACGATCGTCCCAGAAAGAAAAAGAAAGAATGAAGACACTATAGCCCAGAAACACTCCAAAGATTTGAAATAGAAAAATATCATGGCTTTTCCCGCTCTTTATAGGTTGTCTCGAAAACTGAAAAAGTAATGATAAAAAAGCAGCATCAATTGAACTGGTGGCGGCTAAAAGACAGAAAATGTGGATTTGCCCAAAAATGATTCATTAAAGTGGCTGATGATTTCAAAAATGTCACGCGCATTATATTCCCATAATCAAACCATAAATTTTACAAGTAGGGGAAGTCGGCAACCGTCCAGGCCTAAAACTATTGCCCGAGCAACTTTAGGGACCAAATGCTCCATACTCTTGTAAAAACTTCAAGCATGAATTATTGGGGGCTTTTGTTGATACAAAAAATTATTTATCTACATGGACCCTTCAGATACTGACAAATTTTATACAGTAGAGGACTAATCATAGTCATTAAAGATAGAATAATGACCAATTCTAGGAATACCGATCAACACCAGGGATGCCGACCAACGATGACAGGCAAACACCAGTAGCTGTATACATTAATGATTGTACAGATGTAAATGTCTACAATATAAAGACATTCCATCTTTTGATATTACAGCTCTTGTACACACCCTGAACGCTATAAATACACTCAAACCCTACATACAAGGACACACGAAAATAGAGGCAATTGAACAATTCCAAAGCAATACACAATAGTGGACGTAGGCTCTTCCATCAAGTCGATCCACTTTAAAAATCTCTTGTCTCTTTATTTTTTTATTTATCTATGATCAACTAATTAGCCTAGTCACGTTTTTTGCATCAACAGTCACATTTAGTCCAACTTCAATTCGTGATAATCCCCCGAGATTTCATTATAAAAACTCGATTCTAAACCGCGATTTTAAGAAGTGCAATATTTTTGCAAATGTGTTGGAAAATGCTTTATTTTTGTAAATATTTAATATAAGTGCATTTTTAAAATAAAAAACTCTTGAGAAAAAGTGTAGAAGCGCTTATTATTGAAAAAAATAAATCCAAAGAGTCTAGATTATTCATAAAAGCAAATTGCAAAATCAATTTATAATCCATAACCTACTCAAAAGAATTGCCTGCTTTGTAATATTACACATAACCCGAGTTTAATATTGCCAGAAATACACCAGTACACGAATAAATACACATGTTGGGAGGTTGCTATCCCATTTATTGGAGACACATATTATTTCTTATTTGGTATTCACAGCTACATGTCGGGTCCAACATGCTTTGTCTTGCACCTTCCTAACCTGGAAATCTGATAAAAACGTCTTCTTAATATCCTGATCAGGTTCTCAGCACTTTATTATAATCAGGGTCGGTCCTAAGATTGGGAGTGCCCTATGCGAAAATCAATTTAGTGCCCTTTAAAAAAAATTGTCCAAAGATATGAAATACCTAAAATGGCCCCCTAAAAAATTAAACTTATTTTTTAGGGCCCATTTTAGTTGGGTGAGATTTTTGTGTAGTTGAATCATTCTTTGTACAAATTGTTTTTGGGTAGTTATAAAACGGGCCCATAAAAATTTAAACTTATTTTAAAAATTGATATTTTTATATAGATAAAATATTTTTGGACCCCTAAAATATACATATATAGGTGCATACTCTAAAATGGACCCTCGGCCATTGCCCACTTGACACATGGCCAGGGCCGGCCATGATTATAATCCTCCTAACAGCTTTGGATCAGATGTGTCATTGGACCACTTGGCAAAAATGATAAACGAATTATCACATGGTTTGCACCCATGACTTGCGGCATAATGAAAGTAACAATGATCAATACCATGAAACTCATCAAGCTGGCTAAAAAGTGGCAGAGGGCAGCAGCCATAGGGAGGAAAAGAATTTCTCCACCAAGAACCAATGGGGATGTGGGTACCTGCAGCTCATCATCCATGCCTGATAGAGGCCATTTTGTTGTGTACACTACTGACGAAAAATGCTTTGTGTTCCCCATCGCATATCTTAACAATAACATCTTCAGTGAACTATTAAAATTTGCTGAAGACGAGTATGGATTACCGCTAGAGGGGCCTCTCACAGTGCCATGTGATGCAGTCTTCATGGAGTATGCAGTTTCTCTAATCCAAAGGCAGGCCGCTAAAACTCTAGAGAAAGCACTCATCATGTCCATAAGTTCTGATTGTCACTTGGCATGTTTGTACTCTCAATTTGGCCAACATAATCCTCAATCTTTAATCAGTAACTTCTAAAATGATTTGTACTTCAACTTTGTAGATTACCAACCACATTTGTAGATTCAGAAATCTAATTATATCTTCAAGGGACTTCAATTTATTTTTCATTTTCTTTCCACATATAATTGAATGGAACTTCTGATTTCTATTTGAGATTTCCTGATTCATGACTTATATACCTTAATTTATGAGGTTTCCATTTATTTTTTATATTCTTTCCATATATAATTGAATGGAACTTCTGATTTCTATATGACATTTCCTGATTCGTGACTAGTATATTGTATATACCAGTCCTTAATATATGAGATATGAAACCAGAATTGTGGACACATACATCACTTTTTAATATGAAACTGCAACATTCACTACCAATTTCAATGTGCCAATGTAAGGTTTACTTTGAGTACAAGCATTGAATCAATGTAGCTATTGTAAATATTTTCTATTTGACAATCACAATGATCTTAATAATTTATTTATTCGTTCTATACCAGCTTTATGTTAATTCATAAACTTTGTAGTAGAAGAAAGCTACGAACTTGGTTTGGAAAACACGTGAACGTAAGTAACGTAGCCCAGGGTTGATAATGGAACCTTATTGGATAATTTGCTATGTCTTGCCATGTAAGATTTTTGTAAATTCCTTTTAACGGAAGTGAGTGGAGGTTTATATTGAAACATTTAGCATGAGGTCCAAAATTAAAAATGATCTTGAATTCTACTTTAATTTTGCAGTTGTCGCTTTAGATTAATGACACATGTTATATAGTGGAGAATTAATCCTACGGTCATAAAATGTCAATTGTCCAACATATCACATGCGATGGGCCACTGAGATAACTTTGTGTTCATTGTTAAAATGTGACAAATAATGTTTCACAAATAAGTTATAGGAATTTTCACTGAACAGATTCAATTTTGAAATCATTTTTACCTAGTAAGAGCAACCCTTAAGCCAAGCTTGTATATAATGAATGTTATTGGTATGATAAACGAGTATATTTAGAGGTTGGTACCGAAAAAAATAACAAAGATAGAATAGACTAGTTGGTTTTTTTTGGGCTTGCCTAAAACGGAACATTTTCTTCCGCCTTAGGAGTTAAAAAAATATTAAGACCCTAAAACGGAACATGATATTCCAACTAGGAACATCACCCTGTTTTTGTTTATTAGATTTTTACCCCCAATGTTTTACAACAACAATTTAATTTGCAACGGTTGCTTTTTATTTATTTATAAATACTAGTACAATAGCAATATTCATATTCAGCTGCACTATATATTTTTATTCCATTATATATTATATTATATTATATTACATTTTATTACATTCCATTTAATGTGGTGTTTATGTAAATAGGAGAAGTGGTCTTTATGTAAATAGAGTATTTAGGTGGGCGTTTTTTGCTCTTAGGGCCCGTTTGGTTTGGGAGAAAATATGTTTCAACTCAACACGGTAAAAAGTAATATGGTGAAATATGCTTTCATCTATATATTAGAGCAGGGTTATTATAGTAATTCTGAACAAGGTCAATAATGTAATTGTATCAATTAGTTAGAATAGTTAGGTTAGTTACAACAGTTCTGTTAGCTAATTACTAGCTAACTGAAACATAATTAGTTTCTATAAATAGTCTTGTGTACTTGTATTCAAAGATTGATTGAAATGAAATCTCTCTAGCTTCTCTCTAAAAGTTTAAACTCCACTTCTCTTCTCTTTCTTCTATTCTTTGTCAAATTATATCATGGTATCAGAGCTATGATCAAATAAATATTCTCGATTCTGGTTTAATCTTCCGTTGTGTATATTCAATCAATTTGTGTGTTGATTGAATACTTTCTAGGGTTCTTGCAATCTGATGAAGATATAGTTACTGAAATTTCTGGAGCACCAAAGCACGAAGCAAGTGAGTTATAAAGCACGAAGCAAGTGAGTTGTAATCAAACACAAAGTAATCATTCAGTTCTCAGTAATTGTTCAAAGCACTAAGCATTGTTGAAGAAATAATGGGATCCATAAAAATTGAAGGCCTTCTAGGCATGTTAACTGTTCGATTAGAAGAAGAAACCTACACTAAATGGAAATTTCAAATAAAATCTTTGTTGAAAGGATTTGGATTGTTTGGTCACTTTGATGGATCTTCTCCATGTCCATCAAAGTATTTGGTGACTGAAGAAGGAATTTCTAGAGATGTTAATCCTGCTTATACTTCTTGGATCTAAGAAGATACTTCTTCAATGGGAATTTTGATGGCTACTTTACATGTTGATGTCATGGAGTATATTCTTGGGAGTCAAACTTCTCATGAAGCTTGGTTGCAATTACAAGATAGGTTTGATGTTGTTTCTGATGCTAGAGTAAACAATCTCAAGGCTGATTTTTATACAATGAAGAAAGGAAGTGATTCAATTGATAAATTTCTCCTAAAAATCAAGCAATTGAGGGATCAATTAATTGGTTGTGGAGAAATCATTAAAGATTCAGATGTAGTTGTGGCTTTATTAAATGGATTGCCAGATGAATTTGAGGTTATCAAGGTTGTTATTCTGAATAGAGAAAACTCTATAACTCTTAAGGAGTTAAGGTGTCAATTAATTAGTGCAGAGAGATCTTTAGATAATAAAGTGAATGCTCTTAGTCAATCTTTTGCTGGAATGATGGCTTCTTCTGCTTGTGAAAATGGATCTAGTTCAAGAAATGTGTCTTCTCAAAACCATATCCATTCTTCTTCCATGTCTTCTCAAGTAACCATGCCCTCTCAATTTTTCAACAATAGACAACAAAACTATACTAATCAGTTTCATGGAGGTTTTACTGATGGAAATAATTTTGGTGCATTTCATGGAGGTGGAAAATATAGAGGGGGTAATAAAAACAATTTTCACCGGAACTACAATAATGGAGGAAGAGGTGGTAATAATGGAGGTTATAGAGGATCGGATTTCAACACCTCTGGTATTCCTGAATGTCAAATTTGCAACAAAAGAGGGCACACAGCTGTCAATTGTTTTTTCAGAGTTCCTGATCAAAACTCCTCAGTTATTGACTGTCAAATTTGTGGAAATAAGGGACATGTTGCTCTAGATTGTTATCAAAGAGCTAACTTTTTTTATCAAGGCACCTCTGCACTAAACATTGCTGGTTTGACAGCTCAAACTCAAGGAGCACATGACTTTGGAGGATCTGATTTCTGGATTGCTGATAGTGGAGCATCTCAACACATGACTAATGATTTAAGCACCATTACTCAAGCTATACCATATGATTCCACAGAAAAAGTTACCATTGGTAATGGTAAAGGTTTAAAAATCTTTCATCTTGGACAATCAACTTTATCTAATTTGTTACAGCTAAAACAAGTTCTCCATGTTCCTGGATTAGCTACAAATTTACTGTCCTTGTATCAATTATGTAAGGATAACAATTGTTGTGTGATACTTGATGAACATTCTATTATTGTGCAGGACAAGGTAACAAGGAAGATAATGTTTCAGGGAAGAAGTAGTAGAGGATTGTATCCCATTCCAAAGACCTTGCCTATTCATTATAAGACTCATACATCTCATTCTAATCTTCATGTTGCTTTCTTGGGTCAAGTAATCAAATCCTCAGTTTGGCATCAAAGGTCGGGGCATCCCACTAATGAAATTGTGTCAAAAATGCTTAGTGAATCTCAAATAAAGATGCCTACTGATACCAGTCCTCATGTGTGTGCAGCCTGTCTTCAAGGAAAAATGAGTAGAATGCATTTCTCTTTGTCTTCTCATAGATCTCAAATTCCTTTCAATAAAATTCATGCAGATGTATGGGATCCTTCTCCTTGTAAATCAATAGAGGGATTTATATACTACTTGGTCGTTGTTGATGAGTGTACAAGATTTCTTTGGTTGTATCCATTAGTGAATAAATAAAATACTTTTGATGCCTTTCAGAAACTCCTTACCTTTGTTAAAAATCAATTTCATGCTGATATTAAAATTTTCCAGTCTGATGGTGGTGGAGAATTCTGTAGTCATGCTTTTGATAAATTCATTTCTTCTCTAGGTGTTATTCATCAAATTTCTTGTCCTCACACTCCTCAACAAAATGGATTGGTTGAAAGAAAGAATAGACACATAATTGAAACTTCAATATCCTTATTATCTACTTCAAGTCTTCCTTCTCAATTTTGGTATCATGATGTATCTCATTCTTCTTTCCTCATTAATAGAATTCCATGCCAAGTCTTAAAAATGAAATCTCCTTACTATCAATTATTTCATCAACTTCCTGATATCAAATCTCTTAGAATTTTTGGGACTGCTGTTAACCCATACGTAAGACCTTATAATAAATATAAACTTGAACCAAGAAGCCTCCAATGTACCTTTCTTGGATATTCTTTTGGATATAAGGGATCTATTTGTTATCATAAAGAGAAAAATAGATTGTACTTATGCAGACATGTTGTTCATAATGAGTCTATCTTTCCTTTTCATAAAGTCAATTCTTTGTTGTCTAGTCCTTCCATCAGTACCACTACTACCTCTAAGACTACTTTTCCACATGTTCTTATCCCTTCTACTTCTCTATTTCCATCGGAAGTTCCTACTACTACTTCCTCAACAACACAAAATTTGTTACTTGTTTGTCTATAAGTCAACTGGAAAGTGTACTACCTACAACAAACTCTAGCAATGAGTCATCTGATATGCCATCAGATATTCAACAACCATCAAACTATGAGACTATGGAGAATGCAACTGATAATGATGGAAATACAACTGCTATAGATGATGTTATTCAGTCTACTCATCCTATGATGACAAGATCTAAAGATGGTACTACAAAAAGGAAAACATTTGAAGACTTTTATTGCTATGCTGCTCCTGGAATATTAGAGTTTAAAGAGCTAGAAGAACCTTTAAGTTTTAAGGTTGCTTCTCATTATCCAGAATGGAGAGCTGCTATGGATGAAGAAATGAAGTCTTTACAACTTCAAGGAACATGGAAGTTGGTTCCTAAACCACTTAATAATAATGTAGTGGGGTGTAAGTGGATTTATAAAATCAAGAGACACTCTCATGGAACCATAGCTAGATATAAAGCAAGACTTGTAGCTCAAGGTTTCAGTCAAGAACAAGGATTTGATTATGATGAAACCTTTAGTCCTTTAGTGAGACATACTGCTGTGAGACTTGTTCTAAGTCTGGATGCTTCATTCAAGTGGGAACTAAGGCAACTTGATGTCAAGAATGCCTTTCTGCACGGAGAATTAGAAGAGGAAGTCTTTATGAAGCAACCTCATGGATATGAAGATCTTGAAAACCCCCCATTTGTGTGTAGTCTATCAAAATCATTGTATGGGTTAAAACAAGCTCCTAGAGCCTGGAATGCCAAATTCACTTCTTATCTACCAGCAGTTGGTTTTAAAGTATCTCCATCAGATCCAAGTCTCTTTATTAAAACTGTTAATACTGATATTATCATCTTGTTGTTATATGCTGATGATATTATATTAACAGGGTCTAATAATGAGTTGATGCAATAACTTATAAACAACCTAAGTTCAGTATTTGAGATGAAAGATATGGGTAAACTGACCTACTTTCTGGGATTACAAATTACTTACAATACTGATGGAAGCTTGTTTATTAGTCAGGAAAAATATGTTAAGGATTTGCTTACTAAAGAAGCTATGGAAACTTGTACCTCATGCACTACTCCTTGTAGACCTAACCACAATGTAATAAAGAATGATGGTATTGTGTTAAGAGAGCCTTCCCTTTACAGGAGTATTATGGGAGCATTACAATATTTGACCTTTACTAGGACAGATATTGCATATGCTGTAAACACAGCTTGTCAATTTTTGACTGAACCTACAGATCAAAATTTTAATCTTGGGAAGAGAATATTGAGGTATGTGAAAGGAACTACTACAATGGGGTTGCATTACACAGAAGGTCCTCTTGATATTCAAGCCTATAATGATGCTGATTGGGGAGCAGATACAAATGGAAGAAGATCAACTTCAGGCTATGTCGTATTCTTGGGGAATAATCCTATTTCTTGGCAATCAAAGAAGCAAAGTTCAGTAGCTAGAAGTTCTTGTGAAGCTGAATATAGAGCTTTAGCTAATGCTGCAGCAGATGTAATTTGGGTCTGAAATATCCTTAAAGACTTGCAAATGTTTTTACCAGAACCTCCATTACTTCACTGTGACAATCTTGGAGCGTTAGCTCTTAGCTCCAATCCAGTGTTCCATTCCAGAATTAAGCACCTTGACATATACTTCCACTTTGTTAGAGAAAGAGTTCAAAGAAAAGGCTTCAATGTTCAGTACATTTCTACAGAAGATCAAACTGCAGATGTTCTTACTAAAGGATTGTCTACTGCTTTGTTTCACAAACATTGTTCAAACCTTAGACTAGGACTCCCTAGCTAGGTTTGAGGGGTTGTATTAGAGCAGGGTTATTATAGTAATTCTGAACATGGTCAATAATGTAATTGTATCAATTAGTTAGAATAGTTAGGTTAGTTACAACAGTTCTGTTAGCTAATTACTAGCTAACTGAAACATAATTAGTTTCTATAAATAGTCTTGTGTACTTGTATTCAAAGATTGATTGAAATGAAATCTCTCTAGCTTCTCTCTAAAAGTTTAAACTCTACTTCTCTTCTCTTTCTTCTATTCTTTGTCAAATTATATCACTATATAGAGTTAAATTTTTTTCTCTAATCTTTGTTAAAGTTTTATTAAATGTCTGAAGAGGAGTTTGGCCTTCCAGGTGATGGACCCATCACATTACCATGTGATGCACTACTCATGGACTACACAGTCTCCCTAGTCCAGTGATGTGTAACAACACAAGACATGGAGAAAGGTCGGCTTATGTCCATAGCTACTAGATGTTCATTATCTCACTCTCTCATTCAACCAGAAACAAATCACCAACTACTAGTGTGTGGGTTCTGACTCAATATCATACAAAATTTTGAAAAACTCCCGCTAGGTTATTGTTCGATACATTTGTGAAAGTAAATTGTATGTCCTACATAGGCATCTTCTTTTACTTCTCTCATAAAGCACACCTTACGTTATGAAGGAAATAAATATTTTATCTTTTCCCTTTTTCTCTGAAAACTTGTTCTCACAATAAAAAATATTTTCAAAAATTAATGCCAACAACTTCGTGTATCAAATGTTATTATCATTATATTAATTTTATGTCAGCTTAAAATCGTCCCGAATTAAGAGTCAACTATTCATTTTCGGATTGTTCCAAATTAAAAGTTCACTTCCTATTTTGGATTCCACTTTTCTATTTTGGCCATAATCAATTAACCAAAATCCAAGACACTAAATAAGTGTTGATCCTAAACATTAATTAGGTATATCATTAATCCATATAAAAAATATAGAGAGACTCTTAATTTGAGACGAATGCGATATAACACAATGGAAGTCACAAAAAGGAAATATGTGTTCATTGAGTGGTGTAGGTGCGTGTGGGGTGGCAGGGCACTGACAGAGCAAGAAATTTTCGGGGGGTGGGGTACAAAAAAAAATCTTCATTCGAAAAAACTCATCCTTTAAAATATATATATATATATATATATATATATATATAGAGAGAGAGAGAGAGAGAGGATCAAGTGAGGTCCTCAGTTTGAGGACCCTGAATGAGGTCCATTTTATTAAAATAGTAAAAAAAATATTTTGGAGATGATTTTTTTTCTGTGATTTTTAAACATTTCACTAGGATTATAAAAAAATAATCAGCTCAAAATTAATTTTTTAACAATTTAAAAAAAAATCGGTCAAAATTTGTCAGTTTTTAACACCTTAAAAACAACATAAAAACTGACACAGTTTGACTGATTTTTTTAAAATAGCAAAAAAAAATCACTTTGAGCTGATTATTTTTTTATGGTCCTATTGAAATGTTTTAAAACCACAAAAAAAATCAGCGCGAAAATATTTTTTTTACTATTTTAAAAAAATAGACCTCATTCAGGGTCCTCAAACTGGGACCTCACTTGATACTTTTCATATATATATATATATATATATATATATGTGTGTGTGTGTGTGTGTGTGTGTGTGTGTGTGTGTGCCATTTTATTACAAAAAATATATTGGACTATCGATCTCATTCCAAAAAATATATCAAACTCCCAAAATGCAATTTATCATTGCCTCCTATGAGATGTCATATTTTTTAAACGATCCATAATGACATAATCGCAATAC
Source organism: Sambucus nigra (assembly GCA_949130495.1). NCBI lineage: Eukaryota > Viridiplantae > Streptophyta > Magnoliopsida > Dipsacales > Adoxaceae > Sambucus > Sambucus nigra. The sequence goes on along the minus strand of OX422212.1, from coordinate 304,732,822 downwards.
TATCAAAGACATCCTTTACAGCATATGTGACCACGCAATCATTCATTCACACATCACCCATTTGATTTCGAAGATCCGTTTTCACAATGTTCATAGCTGAAAATGCTCTCTCAACTCAGCGGTAGCAACTGGTAATATTAGTGACATATTTTAAGCTTACAAACCAAGTTGGACACAATATACATTACCATCTCATCCATCTTCTTAGAAAGAGCGAGAATCCCTTCCAATATTAAGAAGGCATAGTTATATTTCATTTTTACTTCATATAACACAAGTTGGTTTGGAGTTCAACACGCTCGCCCTCGAACAAAACAATACGGTAGCATTCAGAGAGACAAACCAACTTTTGGCAATTGAAAGAAATAAATGAGCTAGTTGGATTTAAGGATGCCATACAAAGAAGCAATTCTGCATTCACCTCATCAAAACGATGGATGAGCTCAACAAGTTGTCTATCAGCACAAAGGTAGAATATTCAACTTAATAATGATGTAAATTTTATATTACTTCAACTCTACGTTTAGAATTTTCCAAAAGAATAAAATTAACTTCCATTTGAGGTATGACTATATCACGTCTCGTGAAAAATGAAGAAATATCGGTAAAATGAGAACCCTACCCGATATCTCTTATTTTTTGCGTATGTTATTTCGAAAATCTAATCAAGGTTATAACATTTACAATATCTTTATATTTTCATTGTAATGTTTTTGTAAGATCAATTGTGATTCCAATTACATTCTCCATTAAATTCAAGGGGAAGATAAAATCAAAAAATCGCAAATATATTAATAAATTGAAAGCATGTCCCTTTTGGCCTTCGAAGCCATCAAACATCACATCCTCAACAACTTTCGATACAGATGGAAATATAATAATCAAATTTATTAATGTACTGGAATGTGGTCCCCAGCATGTGTCATCGGGACGTTTACGATTAGTCTCTTGATTTAACCTATCCACAATGTTGTGCAACTAGTATCTCAATGTGTCGAATTTGATTCATTAAATCTTTGTCTTTTTTAATCGCTTCATCGTGATTACTTGTTGGCTTCCTAATATAATCTTGAAGCCCGTTGCTATTTTTCTAATTCTTAAAATCACCAATCACAAAAGGGTTGTTTTTACATAACTCTGGATGAAATCGATAAAAATATGGACAAAAACAACATCTTCTTTTATGATATACTCAAACCAACCCCCATACTTTGTGAACCACATTAGGTTAAACCTACGAAATTTATTTTAATACCCATGCCCAATATTTTATTATTTTTCTCATGTAAATGGTAATCGTATGAAACCCTTGAGATTATGATCATTAATATATGGACTTTTATTTCTAGTTGGTTATTCTTTGAGCCTTGATGGTAATTATTGGAAGTTTGTGGGTGAAATTAGAGATTTAAGGATATTATGTGGATTAAACGAAATTAGGGTTCGCTCGAATGAGGTCCTAATCTCGTTCGAATGAGGTTGCAGTGGTTCAAATGAAAATCTCTCCTCGTTCGAGTGGACATCTAACGACGATCGAACGACCCACCTCTGCATAGGAGCATGACCTTGTTAGAATTTCGTTCGATGGGGAGATCGAAAGAGACCTCAACCTTGCTCGAATGAAGTCCAAATCTCGTTCGAACGACATGTTCATAAATCCATTTTACAGTTTGGAATATGATGCCAAAACCTAAACCGTTGGATTACGACATGTGTCAAGATCCTACAATAGTAGATAAATTTGTGGATAAGGTTTGGGGGCATTTTAGGGATTTGTCTCAAAAGGCTTTGGGGTATTTAGAAAGTGTTTGGTCTATTTGGGGGAGTTTTGAATAAGATTTCTCTCTCTCTCTCTCTCTCTCTCTCTCTCCATCTCTTGAGAGCCCCACCACCCTCTCCCATCACCATAAACCACCCTACACCACCATGTCTCCACCTTATGCCACCACATTTTTAAAGTATGCAACTATATTTAACCCGAATACACTAATATCCACCATTGATGAGCAAAGCTATGAATTTTGAAGGTAATGTTTATGGTTCATAAAGATGAAGATGGAAGATTTATGGAGTTTGAACGGAATTTTTCTTGGAACTTTTATGGAGGCAAGCTTTGTGGAGCTAGGCACCCTCCTTGAGGCCACCTTAGGGGGTGGGGTTTCCATCACCTTCTTCTTAATCCAACTAATTTTGGAGCTCCAATTGAGATAGAAAAAACTCTACTCTTAGTTTAAGACTCTATTTTGTATATTAGAAGTCTTGTAGCTAATATTATAAGTGTATGATGCATTAATGATATAAGAATGATATTTTGTATGATTCGTAAAAAAGGGGGTTTACAAAGGGTTTCAATGGTTTTGAGAAAAAGTGTTATTTTTCTTTCGCATACATATACCTATGTTTGTTAAATCTTTCATTTTGAAAGTTTCTGCAATTACATGAATTATACCTATTTACACAAACACCTCCACGATTCCCGCTCATTAAGACAAAGAGTCCAGAGAGAAACCTCACCCCTCTCTTTCTTTTTTTCTTCCCCATGTCGCCACACGAGGGGCATATGGATGTAAAAAATAGGATCCTATAAACTTGTTCTGACCTGGGATATTACGCTGATGAGCTTGGTTCATATATTTCAAGAAAACTTGGTACTAAACATTTTTATGGAATAAAAATGTTGGAAGAATGCACATTTTCAGTTGGAATATTTTTTGAATAAATGTTTCAAAGTTTTCTTGGAAAAAAATTAAATTTTATATAAATGGATTTTTATTGAGGTTTTGAAGAAACAAAAATATCTTTTTGCCTTGAATAGTATGTTTGTGCTAAAATTATGAAATTTCTAGAGTAAACCACATGTTAGACCCATTTGATAGGACTTTTGGAATCTATCTTCTCATGCATATACACTTATTTTACTTTGAGTTTGATCATATATACAAGTTTAATGAGGGTTTTATTGGGTTTAAATATAAAAAAAAAAAAGAAATTAGGAATTTCAGCTCTTAAGGTGTGTGAAAAAGGGTGTTTAAATGTGAAAAGTGTAAGGTTTCAAGACTACAAGTATTAATAAAGAAAATGGTATTTCTCTTATAAAGTTGTCTTGGATGTCCAATGCTTTCTTAGAGAAAGAAAGTGATGAAATGAAGATGTTTTTAACTTGAGAAGAATGTTACTCCAAAATGTTAAAAAAAAGTGTTAATGTGTTAAAAATAGTTAAGAAGTTAATGTGAGTAATGTAATGGTGTTTTGGAAAATAACACTTGTGAAAATAAAGGAAAAGACAAGTTTGAAAACAAATGAGTAGAATGATAATTTTTCTTAAAGTGAAACATTTTTATGAAAAAATTAAGTTGGAAAGGTGTTACATAAAATAGTCTTAAATTAACATCATTTTTGGGATAAATAAATGTCAGTGTTGTATTTTTTAGTATTTATTAATTAATTAATTCGGGTAATTTTAAATTACAAGTGTGTTGTAGTTTAATTAAAAGATTAATCGGGAGAGATAATGGTTAATATTTGTAGAATATAATTACTAAATGAATAGTAAGTTATTAATTTTATGTCCTAACGAGTGATAGTGACGTGGCATTATTTTATCTCAATTAGGGGTCGAGTGTGGACTATATTGAGGTGAGATAGGAATTTTAGTAAAGTGACTCTAATGACGATTCTGAATGCACGGTTGATTCCGAATAGGTGCATATAGTTGGAAAAGAGTACCCGGGGGCAGTAATTGGGTCTCGAAATATTTTTAGGCATAACCAGGCTCACATAGAGATGTTTGGGTCATTTAGGCTTGGTGCATTAGACTAATTTAGGGATTAACAATGTTAAACAAAGTTATGGAGTTAGTGTAATCCATAACTCAATAGAAAACCCTAGATCCGCAAATAAGAAAAGAAGGAGAAAGTATGAAGATTTTTAGGAGCCAAACTAAGAAGAATTGAGTGTGTTTTTCGCCCAATCATCGTCTACCTCAAAGGAAATCAGACCATGCGAATCAACACAGTCAAGTGGTTAACGTGTTTCAATTAAATTGTTGTTTTTAGATTCATATCGTAGTGGATGCTAAAAATGAAAATTCATTTTGGGTGGGTTCTCATGCGAATTTTTTTTTTTGGATGATTTAATCATGTTGTGTATATTAAAGTAAAATTGATGATGCTATATGGATCTAGGTTGTATTAATCTGAATCCTATGATGAACCCAGTAGAGATTGATGTCAAATTTTGGATTTATAGAATGGAATTTATAACCGATGAAATGGAATCGGGATGAAAACCCAATTCAGAAATTAATGGATTGTGATTTAAATCAATTGTGTTTAAAGGTTACGATGATGTTTAGAACCTGATTTGGAGGTGCATTTATGTTGGAAATGATCATATTAAGGTTTGGGGTAGAACCAGAAAGCTTAGAGGTTGTTGATGGAGGAAGAACAAGCTGGGGAAGAAGAAGGTTCGTTGCCTAGATGTAGCGAACCGGTTCGAATTTGGGGGAAAACCGATTTAGGGGGTTGGGCGAACCGATTCGGGAGTCTGACCGAACCGATTCGGGGTACCTGTCATTCTAGTTCGTTTTTTAATTTATTTTGGAACTTATTTATTAAGTGAAAAATAAATATGGAGAATATTTCCTAACCATTATAGGTTGATATAATTAGTATTAGGAGGGTGGGAAGCGTGTGGCACATAATTAATGAATTTTGGAAACAAATTCTAAAGCATCTAATTACGGGCCGGGTGAATGTGTCCGAGCATTGTAGGGAGTGACGCTACCTTAATAAATTATTTTATATATATATATATATATATATATATATATATATATATATATATATATATATATATATATATATATATAGATAGATAGATAGATAGATAGATAGATAGATATTGATGTGGATGATATTTATAGGAATACATAACCCTCTAGTGCTATCATGGGAGGCTGTGTGATGTGGATGAATCCCTCTGGCTAGTGAATGCAAGGAGAGTATAGTACCCAGTTCATATCGCCTAATATTTTATTATGTGATTTATCTTTTCTAGGTGAGACGTTTTGAGTATGATTCAGCGTCACTCTCTGGGGGAATATGATCGCCTTCACTACGTTTGTGATATTTTTTCCCAAGCTAGTGTGTGAGTCTGATTTGAGGTAACGGGGTTAGAGTGAGCATACATGGGATAAGATAGCATTTTATAGAAAGCATCCGGTGAGTTATTACTAGGGAATTGGTAGATATTATACGCGACATGTATGTGAATGTTGTAGTATACTAGTTCGTATATAATATGAGTTGATAATTATATACGAGATTAATACATAAGTGTGAATGTGTTTTTTATATAACTAGTGTGAATGTTATACGATTAAAGGTGTTTTCTATATAACTAGTGTAAACGTTATATGATTTATTAAAGTTGAATTGATTAACAAGTTAATGAGTAGATAACTTAAAAATCAAAGTAAAAATACTTGGATTAGAGTAGTGAGGTAGAAAGAGGTGTAACAAGTCTAGTCAGGTGGGGTAGCGTAAATAACAAGGTTAAAAGGAAAGCATTAAGTGTGCACATTAGATGAGGGGTGAGTTATACCTCAAGAGAGTGCAACACTGTCTTAAATATGAAAAGTGTGCATGCATATTTGATTAATTGCAATTTAACTGCTTGCTAAATATTTTCAAAATATTTTACTTGGGCTCTGACCCGTATCAAAATCTTTTCCAAAATATTTTAGGTGTCCGACCACAGGGATGGCCAACTTGAGGATTATATCCAGGGATGCATAGTTGAAGCTCATGTGGAAGTTGTAGGACTTTGCTATAAACACCTCCTTCCTTTATTCCTAGTGTAGGGAGTTTACTTCAGTACTCATTTGGGCATGTCACCCTTTAGACTATTTCAGTACTTTCAGTTTATGGATTAGACTTTGTGTATCCAGTTCATTATTTTAGTTTATTGTTTAATTTTATTGTTGAACCAATAGTTGATCCAATCTTCTTTATTCATATTATTTATCTGTGTTGGATTTAGTTATCAGTTTGTGTGGATTGTTTAAATTAATATTTATTTTCGCATGTTGTTAATTAATATAAGATAAAATTTGGCACCAGTCTATTTAATTACTAGGTCGTTACTAACTTAAAAAAATGTTTTCGATAGTGATGCTAAGAATGAGCCATATGAGACCAACGTCATATTTTAGTAGACGGCTAGCCACCCGGTATTTTAGTAAAGGGCTAGCCACCCAATTCAATTCAATCTTAATCTAATTATCACATCGGCAAAAAACCCAATTAATCTCATTTAATTATTTTAAATTAAATACACCGAGATTACATCATTAACACGTCATATTTCCAATTTCATCATCTTAACACAAATCATGTCAGTTAAACCTCAACATCAAAAATCGATACATACGAGACCTAACATCTGCACTAAAATCTCTGAAATAATTATCGTCTCCAAAATTCATTTTAAGGATCCTCACATTAAGCTTACTAATTGTAAAATCAATGCCGACGACGTCCTTAGCACAAAGCTTCACATCTCCAAGAAACATATATAACATGTATGCTATACCCTTTACCTTAAGGAGTATGAAACAATAAAGGGAATCAAAGATCGGCAACGTGGAAGCTAAACGAACTCATAACCTACAAGACCTAAGACCATGCTCAGATATCATCTTTCACAACCCGCCTAATTCTGGCGTCGGCCGCCACCAAAACTAAGTCGGGCGTGAGTCAATAAAATACCATTCTTAGCATGAGACACATATGAGACATAAATAAATAAATCCTCAAGATAAATAAGTGAATCAAACTCAATTGATAATAAATACTAAACGATAAAAGAACCATCACATGCTAAACTCCAAATAAAAACTAATCTCCAATAATATAAAACCCATACAACATTGGAACCAAATGGCCCAATCAAAATCATAAACTCTGTCTCAAAGTACATACGAAGGAATGAAAACTAGACTAAATCAACACGCATAAGGTAGAGCAACTCCAACTGCACCTCCAAGAAAATCCTCAAATAACTCCATGCAGCTTCTCCAATTACTAATTCCTGAAAAGTTAGTCAACGCACGAGATCAGAGCCCCGAGCATGAATACACACTACTACCCTCAAATAGGATCCTTGAATCCAGATAGTACCATTATACGCAATAAATATAACAATAGAGTATTTTAATTGAACGAGATTGTTAAACGCGATAAATATAAAGCCATCTACCAGAAGGAATATCTATTTAAAAAGAACACACCAATATGATTTTAAATTCCAAAGTCTCGCGGAGTTAATCTTCTATTAATTAACCCAAATTACCAAATTTCTCAATATTTTATGTTCTTACTTCAATAATTATTAGGTATGGCGGTCCTCCTGCCTTGGGTGATAATTCACCAAAATTCATTATAGCGGTCCTCCCGCCATAGATGATTTCTCCACCAAAATACACATCCCCTCGTCAAAACGCCGACTGACCCATTTAAAATGTCGGCCCATGCTGATTGACAAGGTTCCACACACGACCCGAAATAAAAAGTCCGCTGGCCCTTTTAAACTGTCGAACCTCACTGATTATGTCGCAAATATATTTTAATACCTGTCTTATTATCTTAGGTATTAATCCACAATTTTCTCATATTCCGATATTCAAATTACCCCACCCTTTTTTCAATGTGAGATCCTCAAAATACCCCTTAATCCCATACCTAAGGGTTCCCAAGTTATCAATACGTCCTATCCTATGTATTGGATGAAATTCTAACATAAGCCTTGACCTAGTCTCATGTCTAGGCTAGCGTAACGACGATAAAGTATCGAAAATCAGCCCACCCCCAAAATGATAAACACGCGATAATCTACCCTCACTAGTCCCATACCTAGAAGGCGTAAATAATCAAAAGGTCTACCCACTAGTCTCATACCTAGAAGGCATCCTAAAATATAGGGAGAGCATAAATACCCAGCAACCCGTCATCCCAAAGTCAATTAATAAAACCAACAAGTCACATAAATAAGCACAATTAATCAACGTACCAAACTCTGCAAGATAGCCCAATTCAATTCAATTAAATTTAATTTAATTATCACATTGGCAAAAAATCGAATTAATCTCTTTTAATTATTTTAAATTAAATACACCGAGATTACATCATTAACACATCATATTTCTAATTCCATCATCTTAACACAAATCACGTGAGTTGTATGCACCCAAATCAATTAATTCAAGACTAGGTTTTTTCTACATGCAACCTACACCAACAAAATCCAAAATTCACTCATGAATCCTACGCATCAAAGGGTTATGAATATTATTCATAATAAGATATTTCATAAAATCTGCCCCAAATTTTATGTGTTCACTTTCTTTAATTAGATTCCTAATTGATTTTGAGAAAAACATAAGATTAAAGTTTAGGCAACACTTAAAACGCATAATACTAAAGGAATTGAATAGAGTATTCATGTCTGTGATTAGTTGGATAAAAATATGAGTAGAAGGTTGAACTCCTCTTGATAAAACACCAATTAATCTTTCTAATCTAAGGTTAAAATCTTGAATAAGTTTGGGGCTATGGTTTGTAGATGAAAGGGAGTAATTTTGGAGAGGTCTTCTGGTTGAAAAGTTTTAGACAAAGTGATTTGAAAAGTCCATCCACGAAATAGTTGTGATATATAAAGGATTAAGCGTTTGATTAAGATAATAGTTCTAATCATATACAAGCACTCCAAAAAATCATGACGGACGATCAAACAGTCAAAATGGCTTGAAATTTAGTATATTGTAGCGAATGGCGAGACATGACTCCTAGGAAAAATTCAGCTCGATCGTACGGTCGGATTTCTGGATATATTATTTTTACTAGAGAGTTTTATGTTTTGAGGACTCTTAGAGAGTTTTATATATTGAGGACTCTTCTATATAATAAAAATCAATTAAAACTCCATTTTAATTTCAATTCCAATTTCGTTTGAAAATTTATTTTTCAAATATAGAATTCAACATTTTAAATTATAAAATTTATAAAATCCAAAATTTCATTTTTCTTCGATTTTCAAAATTAATTTAAAAATTCACATTTTAAAAAAATTCGAGTTGTTACATACTTCCCCAAAAGCAAAAATTTCGTCCTCGGAATTGGACGCAACATACACATCAACGCGTAAATCTCGCAAAAGAAAATAGGGCTCATATATGCCTACCCATAGAATGCCATAATTGGGCGCCCATACACCCAATCCTATGCGCACCTACCCCACGAATAACAAAATAATATATATCATATATACATACGAATAACTATGAAAATAACGGCGTACCACACGCTCTCACAAATCCCCACTCGATCCTATATCCGAAAATCATCAAAATACTAGCATCCTCAAATTAAACCTCAACATAAAAAATCGATACATACGATACCTAACATCTGCACTAAAATCTCTGAAATAATTATCGTCTCCAAAATTCATTTTAAGGATCCTCACATTAAGCTTACTTATTCTAAACTCAATGCTGACGACGTACTTAGCATAAATATATCTTGACCCTTTACCTTAAGGAGTACGAAATAACAAAGGGAATCAAAGATCGGCAACACGGAAGCTAAACGGACTCATGACCTACGAGACCTAAGACCATGCTCTGATACCATCTGTCACAACCCGCCTAATTCTGGCGTCAACCGCCACCAAAACTAAGTCGGGCGTGAGTCAATAAAATATCATTTTTAGCATGAGACAGATATGGGACATAAATAAATCAATTCTCAAGCTAAATAATTGAATCAAACTCAATTGATAACAACAACTAAACGATAAAAGATCCATCACATGCTAAACTCCAAAAAAAAACTAATATCCAATAATATAAAACTGAATAAAACCCATACAACTTTGGAATCGAATGGCCCAATCAAAACCATAAACTCCATCTCAAAGTACATATGAAGGAATGGAAAACTAAAATAAATCAACACGCATAAGGTAGAGCAACTCCAACAGCACCTCCAAGAAAATCCTCAAATAACTCTATGCAACTTCTCCAATTACTAATTCGTGAAAAGTTAGTCAACGCACGAGGTCAGAGCCCCGATCATAAATACACACTATTTCCCTCAAATAGGATCCTTGAATCCAGACAGTAGAATTATACGCAATAAATATAAAAATAGAGTATTTTAATTAAACGAGATAGTTAAACGCGATAAATATAAAACCATCTACCCGAAGGATTACCCATTTAAAAAGAACACACCAATATGATTTTAAATTCCCAAGTCCCGCTGAGTTAATCTTATATTAATTAACCAAAATTATCAAATTTCTCAATTATTTATATTCTTACTTCAATAATTATTAGGTATGGCGGTCCTCCCGCCTCGGGTGATAATTCACCAAAATTCATTATAGCGGTCCTCTCGCCACGGATGATTTCTATACCAAAATACACATCCCCTCGTCAAAACGTCGGTTAGCCCATTTAAACTGTCAGCCCTCACTGATTGACAAGGTTCCACACACGATACGACATAAAATGTCGGCCCTCGCTGATTATATCGCCAATATATTTTAATACCCGTCTTATTATCTTAGGTATTAATTCCACAATTTTCTCATATTCCCAATTTCAAATTATCCCACCCTTTTTTCGATGTGAGATCCTCAAAATACCCCGTAGTCTCATACCTAAGGGTCCCCAAGTTATCAATACGTCCCATCCTATGTGTAGAATGAAATTCTAACATAAGCCTCGACCTAATCTCATGCCTAGGCAAGCGTAATGACGATAAAGTATCAAAAATCAGCCCACCCACAAAATGATAAACACGCGATAATCTACCCTCACTAGTCCCATACCTCGAAGGCGTAAATCATCAAAAGGTCTACTCACTAGTCTCATACCTAAAAGGCATCCTAAAATATAGGGAGAGCATAAATACCCAACATCCCATTGTCACAAAGGCAATTAATAAAACCAACAAGTCACATAAATAAGCATAATTAATCAACGTACCAAACTACGCATGATAGCCCAATTTTTTTTTTATGAATAGAAGATTTATTATCAATTTTTAGAAGGCCTTGCCTCTTCTAAATGGATTACATCATATGGGAAAACAATTTTTGATAAGAGAAGAAAACATAAATGAGGATCTTTATAGAATAGATCCCTTACATAGCCATAATGTAGGGAAAAAATTAATAAGAGACTTAGACCCCCCTAATAACAAAATAGAACACCAATGCCCTCTAGACATGTCTAATGGATGGGAGACTCCATTTATCCACTAAAAGAAGACATTTGAGATGCTTTGGGAAGCCATTTAAGGCAAGAGAAAAATAGTCCTTATTCTTAGATGCTCCTAGCTTGGCAAGAAAATCAGCCACTTGATTTGCCTCTCTATAAATATGAACAATTTCTATCTTCATCAACTTCATTAAGCTCCTGATTTTATGAACAACCCAATTTATTTTCCATGGAGACTTTCTATGAGAATTGATGATGTCCACTAGGGACTTTTGAATCATTTTCTATTCACAGATCATATCCAATTAAGTCCAAGAGGAGTTCAAGGCCTTCTAGTAAGGCCAATGCTTGACACCACTCCAAAATGAGCATGAAATGCCCATACCATATCTCCTGAATGGTTCCTAATCATTCCACCTCCACCTCCACCTCCCTTCCTAGGATTCCCTATAGCACTCCCATCAACATTTAACTTTAAAGAGCCATTTATAGGAGGATACCAATTTATAAACATTATATCTTTTGGCCCATGAGCTATACAAGGAACTATATTTAGAGAAATTTCATGCTTAATGTGGATCAAGATTGAAGCCACAGTAGGAGACCAATCATCATATCTATATTTATTCCTATAGCACCATAAATACCAACATACAATTGATGGCACAACTCTGCTAGCAAAGTTATCTATCTTAACCTCATGAATCCACCATTGAAAGAGCTAGTTTTGCACACCTCCACCTTTTGATCTTTTAGTCCCATATTCCCTAGTTATTTGATCCCAAATTGTAGAGGGAAATTCTCAACCTTCAAAAATATGGTCAACATCTTCTTCTTTAGGATTTTGACAGCAGCAACATTTCGAAGGCCCTCTGAATCCAATAGCTTTTATCTTGTCATATGTAGCAAGAAGATTATTCAACATCTTCCACATGAAGACAGACATCTTTATGGGAAGTTGTTTATGCCAGATAAATTTCGAGCTCAACCTTAAAGGACTTAATTATCTGCAAATATTCCAAGCAGATGTAATAGAGAAGGAACCTGTACTTGAAGCTTTCCAAATCAGAGTATTAGTGGAATTTGGCATAATCTCTTCGAATTGAAACACTTTATAAGTGACAAAAGCGTTGAAGACCTGCTCTAACTTCTCTTTTTCCCATGTTTTGCCTTGGTTCCAGGATTCTTTTACCTGACCTGCTTCTGCCTCATTTGATAGCTTACATTCAGGAACACCCCAGTTATCCTTGGAAATATTGATATTTCCCTCTCCAATAGCCCAAATCATGTGATCTTCAGCTTTGTCCCTCATATAACACATACGATTCCAAGTCTGAGCTGACCCTCTCATAGGAGCTGAACAATGATGTTGATTCCTACAATAAGCTGCCATTATGAATTTTGCCCAAATAGAGATTTGTTGTCTAAAGTTCCACCATAACTTCATACTAAGGGCAGAATGCACATCATATATATGCCTAAGACCCAAACCACCTTCAGTAATGGTCTTTGTAATATTCCCCCAGCCACACCAATAATGCCTAGACTCCCCAAAGATATTACTCCAAAAAAAATTTGCAATAAGAGCAAAAATTTTGTTGAGAATTGCTTTAGGAGGATTCAAGGTAGATATATTGTACAAATACATGGAAGAGAGAACTGAGTTAATGAGAACAATCTTACCTCCAAGACTCAAACATTTATCCTTTCAACCTTGAATTCTATTCTTTATATTCCGCACCATCTCTACAAAATAGATAATCTTTTTCCTTCTACTATATATAGGGCAGCCTAGGTACTTTATAGGATCAGACTTCAATTGCATTCCAGTAACTTCCTTGATTTTATTAAGATCTCTGTGACTAATATGCTTCGAAGCCATGACATTTCTCTTACTTGTATTGATTAACTGACCAGACACCTGTTCATAAAGTCTTAACACCCTCATAATCTTCTTCACTTCCTTCAAAGAGCCAGAGCTAAAAATGATAATGTCATCTACAAAAGACAAATGGTTAAATCCAGGGCTCCTAATTGGCATTTTATACCCCACACAATTTGAATTAGAAAGCAAATATTCAAGGTTTTTGGAGAGGACATATGCCATCATAATGAATAGGCTAGGGGATAAAGGGTCCCCTTGCCTTAAGCCTCTAGAAGATATGAAAAATCCTGAGTTCTCTCCATTGATCATTATTGTAAACCAAGAATTAGAAATAATCCTCCAGATATAATCCAACCATATCTCACAAAACCCCATTCTTCTCATAACCTTTATTAGGAATAACCAAGAGACCCTATTATATGCCTTAGTCATGTCCAACTTAAGGATGATATTGCCTCCAAAATTCTTGTGATGGAGTTTAGAGAGACATTCTTGAGCCAACAAAACATTTTATGTAATGGACCTGCCTTTGATGAAGCCTCATTGAACTGGAGAGATGATTTTATTCAAAAGCTTTGAAACTCTATCATTTAAATTTTTTGAAAAGATTTTATTAACAAAGTTTTGCATACTTATAAGTCTAAACTCATTAAAAGATTGAGGATTCAATGTCTTTGGGATCAAAGCAATTTTTGTAGTTATTGAAATTTTTGGGAGGATAGAGCCTACAAAGAAACTATGGACTGCCTTCAACACATCAAATTTTATAGCATCCCAAAAAAAATTAAAGAAGTAACCAGGGAAACCATCATCACCTGGACTGCTAAAAGCATTTAGACCTTTTATAGCTTGTTCCACCTCCTCCAAATCTGGCCACACTATCAATTCTTTGTTCATGTCTTCACTTATAGATTTTGCAATATGCCTAAGCAATTCATGTTCCCCTTCTAGACTCACAACCTCTTCTCATAAAAAAACTGCAGAAAAATGATCAATTGCTTCAACTTTTATCTCCTCTTTTGTATGAATCCAAGATCCATCAACCTTCTTTATCTTATCAATATCTAATCTTCTCTGTTTGTTTTTAACACTCTGAAAATAAGCAGTGTTCCTATCCCCATCTTGAACGCACCTCTCATTTGCTTTCTGAGACCATAATTCATGTTCTGTTTTGAGAAGATGACTATGGGAAGCTGTGGCCTGAGAAAGAGCCTCTCTATTAAACTCAGAAGGGTCTTGATCATAGGTAATTTCTTCTTGCAGAAGTAAGTCTTCAACATTCCTTGCAGCCTAAAATATATCCCCATAATAGGATCTTCTCCACCTGCTAAGTTTTCCTCTGATAGCTTTAAGCTTGATCGATATAGCTATGATAGGGTTAGAGCACTCCACTTCTCTCCAGGTATCTTGCACAATTTTAATGCAAGCTTCTTTCTATGTCCAAAATTTAAGGAAAACAAAGCTTTTAGGAATCTGATAGTTAATTGATTTACCTGATAGTAAGAGGGGGGGGGGGGGTGATCAGACATACCATGATTTAGATGGTTGACTTCCCATTTGATGCCAAAAACCCCAATTAATCTAATTTAATTATTTTATATTAAATACACCGAGATTACATCATTAACACATCATATTTCAAATTTCATCATCTTAACACAAATCACATGAGTTATGCGCCCCCAAATCAATTAATTCAAGACTAGGTTTTTTCTGCATGCAACCTACACCAACAAAATCCAAAATTCACTCATGAATCCTACGCACCCAAGGGTTATGAATATTATTCATATTAAGAGATTTCATAAAAACGGCCCCAAGTTTTATGTTTCCACTTTCTCTAATTAGATTCCTAATTGATTTTAAGAAAAACATGAGATTAAAGTTTAGGAAATACTTAAAACGCATAATACTAAAGGAAAGGATTAGAGTATTCACGCCTGTGATTAGTTGGACAAAAATCTGAGTAGAAGGTTAAACTCCTCTTGAGAAAACACCAATTAAGCTTTCTAATCTAAGGTTGAAATCTTGAATAAGTTTGGGGCTATGGTTTGTAGATGAAAGGGAGTAATTTTGGAGAGGTGTTCTGGTTGAAAAGTTTTAGAAAAAGTTATTTCAAAATTCCTTCCACGAAATAGTTGTGATATATAAAGGATTAAGCGTTTGATCAAGAAAAGAGTTCTAATCATATACAAACACTCGAAAAAATCATTACAGGTGATCATACCGTCAAAATGGCTTGATATTATAGTATGTCATAGTGAATGGCGAGACAGGACTGCTGTGAAAAATTCAGCTCGATCGACGGTCGAATTTCTAGAAATATTTTTTTTACTAGAGAGTTTTATGTTTTGAGGACTCTTAGAGAGTTTTATATTTTGAGGACTCTTCTAAATAATAAAAATTCAATTAAAACTCCATTTTAATTTCGATTCCAATTCCGTTTGAAAATTTGTTTTTCAAATATAAAAACCAACATTTCAAATTATAAAATTTATAAAATCCAAAATTTCATTTTTCTCCGATTTCCAAAATTAATTTAAAAATCCCCTTTTAAAAAAATTCGGGTTGTTACAGATTTCCTTTATAAAATCTTTCCAAAACTACTAAAATAAAAAATATGAAAACTTCTTAAATGTTTTAATCATTCTTAATGATCTGAAATTAAAAATAAATTAAAAGCATAAGCAACAAATACAAACATATATATTTTAATAAATAAACATAACATTATTGATACAATTAAAGAAAAATATGTCCCAAATTTATTGAAACCCTAAGTTATATTAACCCAAAAAAAAGAGGGACATATACCAAATAGTCCCTCGAACTTTTTTTAATACATGTTTAATCCAAGCCTTTTTATTTTGCACCAAAAAGTTCTTCACCATGCCAAAAAGCTTTACCATGTCGTTGGCGCGGACCTTTAAAGATAAGAGAATAAGGGACTTTTTTATACGAAATAAAAAGCTTGAACTAAATGTGTATTAAAAAATATTTGAGGGACTTTTTTGTATTTAATCCAAAAAAATACATGAAACAAGGTGCAGAAGGAATGAAATAAATGTAACAGAATCATTAAAACATACACACGGTAAGAGTAAGAGGGGATAATGTAAAGTTACGTTCAAATACGCATGGTAAGAGTGAGAGGGAATAAGAGAAAGTTTCTTTCAAATCTAAAAAGGAGAAGGAATATCCTTTGTTTGATTGGTTCGACAACTCCCAAGAAAATCTATTAATCCTTCTCTAAAGAGGAGACAAAATAAGTAACTAAAAAAGTTTGTATATGTTTTATTAGAAAAGGACATCGTATTTTTTTATTAGTGATCCATTTTGGGATCACTAAGTTAAAGAAGTAAAGGATATAAACCTGGTTGAGACTTAAGAGTTATATAAAAGTGGGCCAAAATTTTAAACTGGTGGGCCAGTTTTTGAAAAAAAAATAGACCCATTTTCCTCTGCCCCTGATGAGGAGGGAGGGAGGGGACTAGGTTGACACAATAAGGACATATACAATAACAATGCACCCTTCATACTTGATGTAACTTTCCATGTCTGGGATTTTTGAGTTGTGGCTTAAATTTCTATCTCTTTGAGACTCGATGCGGTATTTTAGTGACCATATTATGCATAGTTGGACCTTGCGGATTATGTTGTTTGTTGTTTTGGTAGTGGACCATTGAGGTTGATAGGTCTAGAGAAGTTTGGATCTTAGTTTCAGGGGAAAATCACGTCATCTTTTATATTTGATAGTTCTAGAGGGCAATCTCGACAGGAAGAAGATATTGTAACCCTCATAAGTCTAGGGATCCTTATCATATATTTAATCTTTTATGAGTATGGAGAGAGAACATATGCTTGTAACCTTAGTTCTAAATAGTAGAGAAATTTTTCATTTTGCTCGTGATCCACGTACTACATCTGATGGTTATCATCTAGAAGATATAAGAGAAGAAAAATATTATGGAAAGCACACAATATTATTCTGTAAAATTTATGCAAGGAATTTTTGAGAAAATTTGGATAAGAAGACTCAACTAATAAACTATGGACAAAGCTATAGGATAAGTACATGACAAAATCTATCACAAGTCATTGGTACTTGAAGAAGCAATTATAGACCCTTTGAATGCGTGAAAGTACTTCTACTAGTGATCCTCTTAGTGAATTTAATGATGTTATTACCGATTTAAAGAAGCTTAGTGTTAAAATTAATGAAGAAGATCACGTTATACTTTTAGTTTATTCCGTAATAAACCAATAGTAGAATTTTATGGAGAACTCGATGTATGGTATAAGTATAGTTTCGTTTGAAGATGTGAAATTTGCATTAAACTCTTGGAAGTTGAAGAAAATACCTCTATTGAAAAAAATAATAATAATTTTAATAGTGAAGCATTTAAAAATTCACATAATATTTTTTGAATCTTATATGCGGGGATGACTTTAGTTGAATTAATTGGGTAATTAAGAGATTACATGTTTGTTAGCATTACTTAAATTAGAATAAATTTATTTAGGGTGAGAAAAATTTAAAGTCACGCTAGAAACATATATACAAACATAAACTGATCTAACCTAACCTAAAAGATTATTCGGTGTTATAGGTTTGTACTTATTTTCAAATTGTTTAATGCTTAAGTTTGTGATGGAGTATAAGCGTTCAAATTGCAATTACTTTTGGCCGAATATTCTAGATGAGGAGAGTTGTTGCTTGGATGGAATTTTGAAGCAATAGAATTTTTTTAAAGAGTAATAAAAGAAAGAGAAGTTTTGCGAATGAGATATGTTATATTAGTGCACTTAACTGCTATAACGGCTTGAGGCTCACTATTGCAGGTGAAACAGGATGCCATAGCTTCTTTGGACAAGGGGGTGGAAGATTTTTTTATAATCTTATTAAACGACCTGAAATACGAAATGTGTCCAGGAGACACATGCACCAATATATTTTATATAAATGTAAGAGTATGTATGACTTCTTCATATAGGTCCATCCGAACCAATAAGCTGGAGAGAGAAACCAAAATGAGTGAGTTTGGGAGTGTATAAGGAGGTATTTGTGGAGCTTGAAGACGTAATGCAATGATAATAATTAGTATAATTCATTTGCAAGTTAGGTAGGTTGGTATCCTTTTATGGCCACCTATGGAGGTGGGAGGTCCCCTCTTCACCAACCATCTTCTTTTTATTTTGATCTCCAAGAGGTACGAGTGTTGAGTTATTTTCAAAGAAAACTTTTGATGTAAGAAACTAGACTTGATCTAATTTTCTAATCGCAGAAAAAATTCATAATAGTAAATAAAGAAAGAGATTTTTAAAGTGGTTCAGCTATGGAAGAAAGCCTATGTCCACTGTTATTTTATTAATGCTTGTGGTTACAGAAAACTAGGTATTCTAGTAGATAAGAATATCCCATAATCCATTCGATCGTCCATTTGATGAAGGGGATCCAATATATTTGTAGTGACCTGGAGGTCAAGGGTTGGAATATCAAAGGATGTAATGCTTTTATAAAATTAAGCAATTACATCTTTACATAATAACTGTGACGATTGGTTGTATAAACCACGTGCAGTATTCCCCCTGGTATGATGACGCTTCGCTATCATGTTGTTCGGCCTATTTTTTATTGGTCGGCATTCCATATGTTGGTCGGCATTCCATGTATTCGTCGAAAAATTTACTTCTTGTTGACTAGAGCTTTGGCCACGTAGGTGGCCACGTGTTCGTTTCTAATTTTTCCATGTCGGTGGATAATTTTTGGCATCAACAGAATCCCCCAATGTTCCATGCTTGGAGCTTGTATGAAAGTATGTAGCATTTGATTATAGGAGTACCTCGGAGTATTTTTATAATGCTTAGTCGGCAGCCGACCTCCCACACTTGTAAAATTTATTAGCACTACTTGAAAATGACATTTTTGCAAATAATTTGAATTTTAGCGAACCACCAAAGGGAAAATGATTATTTTTAACCTTCTGATTCATGAAGCCGTCGAAATGTCAATCGGTGGTACATTTAATCATTTCATTCTCTGTGTTTGAGGCAACTTATAAAAGGCAGGAGCTTTTCCAAGTTCTTCTTTACCCCCAAATTTTCAAGCTGAAGTAAATATCTCTGAGCTTTTGTGTGATAGTCTGCCATCGTTCCTCCTTTCCTTTTGACAATTTTTGTTGAATCCTTAATCTTCTGTAAGAATTATTTCTTTTTTTTTCCTCATTTTCATCTTTAGAAGAATTTTTGGCAGAGCATAAAATTCCATCTTGGGTCGAATTAGAAGTCCCTCATGGCCTTTTAGATGTATATATTCCTTGGATGAAGGTCACTGGATTCCCACTTTATTTATAGCAGAGTGTGGTTTTTCTTTTTCCCAACCCTTTTTCTTCTTCGTTTTTGCCAGTATTTTGACGTTGTCTTAGTACGAGTGGCTCCCAACACTTGGAGAATTGTTAATGGTGTAAATAAATTGAACGAACTCTATGGGACCTATATTGGGATTTCAGAGATTATATTATGTTACAAATGGTCCATTGAAGGGGAAAATACATATTATTTGAAAACCAGAGCTGCTAATAGAGCTTTAGTCTTGAATATGCCTGACTCCAGTAAAGATTATTGGAATCATGCTTTAGTAGTTAAAAATTGGCAACATGCCCCCTTGATGGTCGAATAGCCTATCATGGTCCCAAATGCCCTCAATTAGGGAATGTGATAGGTTTTTATTTCAAATTTTGTTCTTCTTTTCTGATATCCTTTATAATGTTTACTAAATATCGTTGCTTGTTTTTTTATAGAGGACCGTAAGAGAAACTCTCCCACGCTGGGTGAATTTAATTTGAAAGAACTTAAACCCTGAACCAAAGAACATGATAGGATCACCCCCGATCAACATCTACCTTGATAAAATATAAGACCTCCATCACTTAGTTTATTGCCCGACCAACAGTTAGCATTCCATCAATTGTAATTGAATTGGAGAAAGACCCAATATCTACTTCCTCTACTAGTGAATCTACTGGAGTTATTGTTCAAGTCGGTACTTTTGCCTCTCTTAACTCCAATCTTCCACTTGCTATTAGTATGGGCAAGAGAAAAATATACAACTGGGACAAAAAACCAGTTGATACTATTGCCCAAAAGAATAAGAATGATGTTGGTAAAAATTCCCTAGCCAACAAGGGTGATGAGTCTCCTTTGAAGAGATTGAGGAGGGGTCCTGCTGATAATCAAGTTGAGAAAGTTATTGATTCTTATCAACAGGGTTTGGTCGGCCTGGTTTGACCTATTACTGGCTCATCTGTAGCCTTTAGTCCTAGCTTCTCTAGGAAGTTGATCAAGCCTGGTACACTCCTGACTACAGAGCTACTGTTGCTTCAATGTCCCGATCTCAATTATCAGCAAGGGCTTCTCAAAGCCTCGCCTTGGAACGTTTTCCTTTCTTGACATTAGTCAGATTCTATTCATGTCCTTTTAATTTTATATTAACTTGATTTTTTCTTACAGTTCTTGGTTAAGTATAACCAAATTCTAGAGAAGGATGACGAGTTACGTTCTTCCTCGGGATAAGTAGAAGAAGACATTGAAGGATTGAGGCAGTCTTTACTAGAATCCCAACAGGCTCTTGAAATTGAGAAAAAGGCCTGGGAGGAAAAACTCAAAACTATTGAAGAAGTTCGTCACAAGGATGATAATGTTTTGGTTGCAGCTAACTCGACTGTTACTAAAGGTGATCATATGACAAAGGTTGTTTTAGGTCAAGGAGCTAAGCTGACCACAAACCTTTCTACCGAGAAGGCCAAGAGGAAGAAGGCTAGGGAAGATTACTTCAATAGGGGCTAGGATAAAGTTATCTTTGTTACTTCTACTCAAGTTGGGTATGCCAAGAATTTTTTTTCAAGGAAGGTTGGTTCGCGATAGTGAAGGAAATTAGTACTGCTGAAGATTCTGAACTCTTCCTCAGGCATGATTCAGGTCCCCAACCTAAACTTGATGATGAGATTAGAGATAAAGCTGGTTGAGGGGAATTTTCCTTGGCTGTTGACTCTATTTCCCCTCTTTTTGACCAAGGAAATACTTCAGCTATCCCTCTTACTGAGCAAGAGATCCCTGATGTGGAGAAGGATAAGAAGAAGGTGTAGACTTGCTCGGCTTCTTGTATTTTGCCCCTTTTTATATCATTTCTTTATTTTTCTCTGATATACTTGTATAATTATCTTCTATTAATAAAAGAAATATTTTTCCAATTGCCTTGTTATCTTTCCATTTTTTTTTGTTATTGATCAATTGTTGCTTTAACCTTCTAGTTTTTTGCCAAGATGGAACAAATTTCTTCCATTGATTCTGACTTACTCAAGCATTGCAATAATCTATTCAAGGTTGGTAATTTGGACTTGCCTGATGAAGAGTTAACAGACTTGCTTGGTGCATATGCTTTCGATCAGGCAAAGGATGCCTACACTTATCTTAAGTTTCTTCTTAACCGGGATGTAGACAATAGTGTTGCATAATTTGAGATGATTGAAGATTTACAATGAAAATAAGGTTCTTCTGCATGATGACTATGAAGCCAAGTATTAGGCCTTGAGTAAAGATTGGGTTTTTGAGGAGAAACTAGAAAAATATGCCTCCTCATTCAGGAAGAAGGAGTTCTTACTGAACCGTATAGTTGATGAAGCCATAGAGATTTCTAAACTTCTGGAGAAGGAAAATAATAGGCTGAGCGATGAAATTAGCGCCTTAAAATAGTCTTCTGCTGCTGGTGCCAATAAAGGTGTCTCTTTTCTGTAGGAAGAAAAGGCCAAATTGAGGGAAGAACTTGAAGCATTGATAAAATCCAAATATGCATCATCTTTTAGACAAAAAACAAACCAACCAACCTCAGAAGAAACTAGGACCAAAAACACTTTATCTAATCAAGCTGACCAACTGAAGACGAAGAGTCAAGCCATTACCAATTTGTCCATAATATTGGAAGTTAAAGACAAATCCCTTGTTGAACAATCCTCTCAGTTGAAGGTGAAGGATGAAGTTTTGAAGAATCTTTAATATCAAGTTGAAAGATTAACTTTAGAATTTCACAAAAAACCCAGAGATGTATCGATGGATGGCTACAAAAATCTTTGGGACATATAGATGATCACCTTGCTCAAACTCGTCGTGAAGGTTATAAATGGAGTTGGACTAATTGCTTGACAGTGATGAAGGCTGATTAAGATAGAAAATTGTGGTATTTACATTATCTCAGTTTCTTAGCCTACCAACAACCTCCATTCAAGTTGGATGTCAGCTGGATTCATGTTGAGTCGATTCCTCAATGCTTGATATTGAAATATTTAGGAGATTATGAGTTATACGATGAACTTAAAATAGTTTGACCTCCTTATTTGACCAACAGGATGAGCAGCAGTAACAAAAGGATGCTTTAGAATTTTAACTTTATCAATTCTGCTTATACGCTGGATGATCCTCCTACTGGTATGGAAAAAGTGCAATCATCTTCCAAAGCTGAGGGAAAACTTCCAGTTGAATGACTATCCTATATTTTGTAATTTATTTGAATGTAATAAAGTTTGTATGAATATAATGTGCTTGTTTTTATCAAGTTATGATTATTTTAACCATTCATTTAACTTGTAATTATAATGTCATTGGTTCTACTGATACACTTAAATATATCAATCCAAATTTAGTATTAGTTACCAATTGTTGTGCCATTGATTTTACTAATACACTTAGTTATCTTGATCCAAATTTAGCATTAGTTATCAGTGGTGACCAAGTGTATGAGGAATGTATGTTTATATTCCAGTATCTAGGAATTTTTACACGTCTTCCTACATTTAACTTAGTCGGGTAAAACTTGTTTATAATATTTTTTAGTTTTATACGAAGTTTTACACTTATTGTCTTGACTTATTTATACAAAATCACACATGAAGTAATTAACCTCTTGTTCTTGATTTTGTTTTTTACGAAGTCATACGTGAGGTAAATTATTATTGCTAACTAAGTGTTGAGGATTAATAATCATATTTTGACTTGGCTGGTTATTATTTTTCTTATTGTTGACCAAGTGCTGAGGGTTGTAATCCTGTTTTGACTTGGTCAGAAGTTGTCTTTGTTTTGGGGGATGTTATATCATCACCATACTCTGAAAAAAATAAAAATGAAGAGACTGAAATTAACTTTTTATTGACACTAAAATAAAAGTAAGAGAGGTACAATAATGGACATATTTTGAATTAGTGATAATACTTTTGAAGATATTCGGCATTCCAAGGATTTTTGAACTCTTCACCCTCCAAAGTTTTTATCCAATATGTCCTTGGTCAGATAATAGCTAAGATGCGATATGGTCCATTCCAGTTGGCCTCGAGCTTGTTATTCATTTGGATAACTTTCTTAAGAACATAATCACCCTTTTTTAAGTTAGTCGGCCTGACCCTTTTATTATAAAAGCAAGTGGTGTGATGTTGGTAGGCACCATTTCTTAGAGCCGCATCTTCTCATACCTCCTCTAACATGTCGAGATCTAACCGCCTCATCAAGTCACTAACTAGGGAATTAAAGTTCTATACTCTGTGAGTAGGTAGGACGATCTCTACTGGTACCATTACTTTAGTGCCAAATGTGAGCATGTATGGTGTTTCTCCAATTATCGTTCTCGGTGTAGTTCTGTACGCCTAAAGAATAGAGTGTAACTCGTTAATCCAGTTGCCCTTGGAAGCATCAAGTCTCTTTTTCAGTCCATTCAGCAAAGCTATGCTAGTCACTTCTGTTTGACCACTACTTTGAGGATGGCCTGGTGCAGAATGCAAATTCTAGATTTTGGAATGGGCGTAGTATGCTTCAAACTATTCGTTGTCGAATTGGGTGCCATAATCTATAATGAACGCATATGGTAAACCATATCAGAAGATGATATTCTTCCAGATGAACTGATACACTGTCTCATAAGGCATATTAATAAATGGCTCTACTTCCACCCATTTGGTGGAGTAATCAACAGCAATAACTAAGTATTTGAACCTACCTTTGGTGGTCGGCAGTGGGTCGACCAAGTCAATTCCCCATATAGAAAATGACCAAGGTGATGTTATTGGTGTTAAAACGGCATTAGGTGTTTTTAAACGCTAGAGAATCTTTGGCACTTATCACACTTTCTTACAAAGGCTGTACAATTGGATCTCATGGTCGGCCAGTAATATCTCTGAGTGTTAATGTGTTGGAGAAATGATCTTCCATCTGAATGAGCTCCATAAGATCCTTTTTGCACTTCTTTGATCAAATCTTCCACCTCCATTGGATGAACACATCACTGTATGGAGATCGGCAATCCCTATATGTATAAAACTCCTTTGTCCAATACATACCTCGCTGCTTTATATCGGAGATACTTTGCCTATTTAGGATCGGGTGGTAGGGTTCCATCTTCAATATAAGCTTTGATGGGATCCACCCAAGAAGTTCCCAGATCTATAGCAATGAAACTAACCATTAGGTCTTCATCAATACTTCGATTACTCAGTAGCTCGATTCGAATTATTCTTCGGAGCTCAATTTTTGTTGCTGATCCTAATCGAGCAAATGGATGAGCTCAGGCATTCTCTATTCTTAGGATCCTATTCATTTGGATGACTGGAAATTTGGCAATAACTTCCATAGCCTTGGTAAGATACCTGGCCATCAATTCTCTTTTGGCTCCATACAAATTCAGCACTTGGTTAACAACCAGCTGTGAATCACTATGTGACACTACTTGCTAGGGGCTTAATTAATAAGCTAAATTTAGCCCAACTATTAAGGCTTCGTATTCTGCCTCATTGTTTAATCTCTGAACTGAAACCTGAGAACATACTCAATATCAATATTATCGTGAGTATTATGTTTTATACCTATTCCACTTTTGATAGAACATGAAGATCCATCCATGTACAAATTTTATAATGGAACATCATCATTAAAGCTTTCTGATATCAATGATCCATATTGGAATATCTTCCTACTCTCTTCTGCATCTTTCTGGACCATTTTCTGAATTCTGGACGAGTCAGGTTGGTCAGCAGCTACTTCAGCTTGCTTTTGAGGTGAGATCTCTTCTTTCAAAGTCTGCTCGGCAGGAAATTTCTATTGGTTAGAAACCTTTGGATAAGTAAATTCAGCAATGAATTTGCCAAAGATTAGGCTTTCAATGAAGATTTGGGTTCATAAATAATGTCATACTCTCCTAATTCTACTACCCAATACATCAATCTTCCTGACTTCTCATGTTTGTAGAAAGCTTATCGAAGAGGCAGATCAGTATTCACAACTATGATGTGTGCTTGTAAATAAGGTTTCATACATCTGGAAGCCTCAATAAGTGTTAGGGCTAGTTTTTCCAAACGTGGGTACCTGATTTTAGCTCCTCTGAACACTTTGATGGTATGGTCGACTGGTTTTTGAATTTTATTATCATGTCTGACCAATGCCGAGCTCATTGTTGATTCAAAAATGGATAAGTATAAGAATAATTTCTCTCCCAAAATTGGCCGGGAGAGCAATGGTGGCGATACAAGATACTTCTTTAACTACTAGAACGCTTCTTTACATTATGCATTCCACTCAAAAGTTTTTCTCAACACTTTGAAGAACGTCAAGTGCATGTCTGTTGCTCGAGACATAAATATGTTTAAGGCTATAACTCTTCCAGTGAGCCTCTGTACATCTTTCTTGTAAGTCGGTGACTGTATTTTGATAAAAGATTTTATCTTTGTTAGATTGGATTCAATTTCCCATTAATTAACTATGAAGCCGAGGAACATCCCTTCTTGTACTCCAAACACACATTTGGTTGGATTCAGCTTAATCTAATGCTTTTCTAACTGATCAAAAGTCTAAATAAGTCAACGATATGATCTAAAGCTTTTTTGCTCTTCGTCAACATAACATCCACATAAACCTCCATGTTTTTACATATTTGTTCTTTGAAGACCTTGTTCACCAACCTTTGATATGTTGCACCTGTATTTTTAAGACCAAAAGGCATTACATTATAGCAAAAAAATCCTCGAGGGGTGATCAAGGCTGTAATTTCTCTGTCTTAAGGTTTCATTTTTATCTAGTTATAACCAGAATCGGTATCCATAAAGCTTAAAATCTTATGCCCTAATGTATCATCCACCAGCTGATCAATTATGGGCAAGGGACAATGGTCATTTGGGCATGCCTTATTCAAATCAGTGAAATCTACGCATGTCCTCCATTTATCATTCTTTATTTTGACCATTACAATGTTGGCCAACCAGTCTGGATACTTCACATCTTCAATAAATCGAGCTTTTTACAACTTCTATACTTCCTTTTTGATATCTTCATTCTTTTAAAGATTGAAAACCCGGTGTCTCTACTTGATCGACTTGGCATCCTTGTTGGCATTGAGCTCGTGACATAGGAAATTGGGATCAATCCTAGGAATATCCTCATGACTCCAAGCAAATACATGTCTTCATTGCCTAAAAAACATAATTTACTCATGTTTAAGTATGGGATTCATTATTGAGTCGATCTGTATAGTCCTTTCTGGTTTGTCGTAGTCTGAAATAGTGGCTTTCATAATCAGTACTTTGATCAACTCTGTTTCATCTTGTGGATCTAGGGTTTCAACCTCAGATTCACCATTCGGTCCAGTAGTATCCACCTGGTAAGTTGTAGTCATGTTCTTTAATTCAATCATACCTTCTTATTCGGCTGATGAGTAGTAACACTCTCTAGCCACCATTTGGTTGCCTTTCACAACACCTACCCCAAAATGAGTTGGAAACTTCAAGCACTGATGGACTGTCGACGGTTCGACTTTAAACTTCTTCAATCCTATCCTGCCGAGGATCACATTATAGGTCAATTCAAAGTTCGTATCCATTATGAAGAAACGTATTTTCTCTGTGCAACTTACTGGCCAAATGTCGATCAACACTTTTATCTTGATTGTTCCCAAAGGATACTTTTCACTAGAAAAGCCAATTAATGGCCTATGATAGGGTTCCAGCTGGCTGAGCTTTAAGTCCAAATTCTGAAAGCAAGGATAAAACATAATGTCGATTGAACTCCCATTATCAATCAAAAATCTGGCGATGATAATATCCTGGATTCTGAATTTAACAACCAATAGGTCAATATGGGGATGAAGTACCCCAGATATATCATTTTTTGAAAACCCAATCACCAATTTGTTTTTATTAACTTTCCTTGGTCGATCATCTTCATTCAGATTAATCCTCTGAATATAAGAGAAAGCATGAGCTTCATTCAAGTAAGCTTTCTTTTCAATAGTGTCACTGCACCAAAAATAACAATTTGGCACACTTTAATATTAAAAATTTGGCCCAGCTTAAAACTGTGCCAAATTTTGGCACGATTTAATGACAATCTGGCACAAGTTAAAACTATGCCAAAATTTGGCACTATTTAAAAGTGAGCCAAAATTGAGCACACTTAAATAAAATATAAATACTCAAAATAAATAGTATTCCTCCTTCCAATTTTTTTATCTCCCGCTCTCTCAGCTCTCTCAATTAGGTCTCTCGCTCACCCTCATCTCTCCTCCCGCTCATCTCTATCCCTCACACAAGACCTATTTTTTGGGTCTCATCTCTCTCTCTCTCTCTCTCTCTCTCTCTCTCAAAATGAACCTTAAATCTTCCCAATAATGGAGACAAGCCGAGATGCAACAAAACCCAAAACATCAAACCCTAAGCTAAAAAATGGCCAGTTACGGACCTGTCCGACCTCCGCCCTCACTTTTTTCGGTCACCTGCTTGCTCCTCGGACTTCCCCGTTTCCGGCCTCCGACCCCTGCTTATGAGATGAAGGTATTTTGTGTCCCCTGCTTATTATTTTTTTTAAGATGTTGAAGTTCTTATTCCAATTTGAAGTTATTGAAGTTGTGTCCCCTACTTGTGATTGTTTTTGTGTCCCCTACTTGCTTGTGATTTTTTTTAAATATGTTGAAGTTGTTCCATGTTTTATATCCCCTACTTGTGATTCATTTATTTAAAGTTGTTCCATTTTTTGTGTTACCCGCTTGTGATTCATTTATTTTTTTGAAGACAGGTTTCAATTAGATTTTTACATTTCTAAGAAATTATAGATTGCTAGTCTAAAAGATGAAATTTTTTGTATCATTTCCAAAAGATGGAAAATCGTATTAGGAAATTGTAATTTGCTTTTTATATTTTAATTACGATTTTTAATGACAAATTCATATTTTGGATGCCCTTTTTTGCAACATAGTATTATGGTTTGGTTAGTTCTATTTTATTACTATTAATGTGTGTATATTTATTTTTATTTAGATGTTTGAATAGAACTAAAAAAATTAGGGGCTACCACCCTCAAACCACTGTCTTTTCTTTGATGTGCTCCACATAGTTGAAATTCCTGGATCTGCGACTTAAGCTATTGTGCCGGAATCGCTCAAATCCCTCAATCCCTCAATTTGTCAATCTGACAATCGTAACCATTCAAATTCCTAAAACCGTCCTAGAATTACTTTCCATTACTAGCTATTGTGCCGGAAGAGATGGCATGCACTACGAATTCTTCACATCTAGACCTCCATCGACATTTTCTCAAGCTCCCAATGAGTAATGCTTTTGAAATATTTTATAAATCTATTAAAGTTATTATCGATGTTTGTTAAAATCGGTTACGTTGTGAATGGGTTTATGTAGGTGTTTGTTGAATCGGATGGTGTATGTAAATGAGTGTTTGCAAATAGTTTTTTTTTCTTAAAAGGGTTTTGGGATCAAAGATGCAAATTACGACACTGATTTGATAATTGATTTTTGATGAAAAGTTAGGGTTTATATTTGGGGAAGATGAAGTATAAGGGTATTTTTGTCTTAAAAGCTATCTAAATTTGGACTCAACCGGTCCATTATTTTGGGGGTATAATTTTAGGATCTCTCTAAAATTGCTTTTACAAATAATACATTCAAATATCTTGGACTTTTGTTTGCTTCCTTGTAGACTTTGGCAGATGTCGTGAAATTGATTATGTGTTGCATAATCTATTACTTAAACTGTGTAACCAGTTAAATATGTTATTGTTTTAAGAATTTTAACCCAGAATTATATATGTCATAATCGGTTTTGTGAAGATGAATGTCTTTGAATGGTCCTTTGAACAATATGAACGAGGGAAGATAAATTTCAATTGTATTTAATATTGATACAATCCCTAGAGTCCACTACCCTCCTTTATATTTTTTTACACTATTAACCTTCTGTAAATCTAGGATTGAGGATTTGGCATTGGTGTTATATGGTTCATTTTGTAAAGTAAAAGTTGCAGTCAGTATATTTTGATCATAAGGAAAATATCAAATGTTAATGCATTGAAAGTCTAGCATCATTGTTCTAAATATATCTTCTCTTGTCCATATGCATAGTACATATACATCATTCATTTGAATTTTTTTAATCTTGATGAGGTTCTTTTAGCTATTATTTCTAATGCATGCCTGTATAAACTATTGCACATAGTGGGATAATTCTAACACACGGGTCTTATTTATGGTTGCGTTTGTGTAGCTTTGTGGAATTTGGCCCAACTATAGCTTATTTTAGAGCTAATAAAATTTGAAGGATTGTGACCCACTTAGATGAATTATAAAGTTTGATTTGTTAGATGTCCTAGATGCTTGAAGGTTCTTCCAAAGATAACAGAGCATCTTGTTTATCAATGTGGAGGGTGTGGCACAATTCTCCGAGGTAATATATCTATTTCAATTAATAATACCATTTTGATGAAAATTATTGGATTTTATTACAATGACATTAACATATCCTACTTAATCACAATGAAATTTTCATCTGATTTAGTAATACGGAACACCATCTCAGAAATAGCTATTGTCACATGCAATTGAGGGAACAAAAAATGTGCTCACTTCGTCCAAGTAGCTTCAGATTAGGCACGTTGTGATGACATCATCGAAAGGAACGATTATCACAAGACATTACTGGACAACATGAGTGGAACCCTACTACTTATTCTTCTATTCCCCTCTTTCTCTTTGAAAGAAAGAAAACCCTACCACTCCCCACACTCTCACGCCGCTTAAGCCTTTCGGCAGCCTTCCCCGTCAATGCCTTGATTTCACACCGGTACAAACTCTCTCTTCCATTAGTCTGTAATGGTAAGAACTCAAACCATTTTCAAGCATTATTTTCTTTAACTTTTTTCTCCTTCTGGCTAGTCGAGTGGCTTGATTTCTCACCCCTACTTCAAAGTTCATATGTATAGAAATGTACATATATTGATGTTATCTATTTTACTACATTTCATAATTAACAACTCCTTTGTCGTACCCTCATTGAATTCATTGTGGATTATGCTACTAAGCCTCCCATGTCATTCCCAACCTTATTATTTACTCTAACCTATTGAACCACGTGCTTCTCATTTATGCCTTATGAGGTGTGTTTTCACTTTTATACTTGCACTTGTGTCCACTAGTAAACATATATTTTGGTTATGAATGTGCTGTAGTTTCAATTCATATTATATCTAATCAATATTTTGCTATTTTCATTATTATATTCGCTATATAATATATAAATTCTTTGATTTTTGTGTTGTAATTTCAATTCAATGTCTGAAAATCTAGTCTTGTTATTTGAATTCAACGAGATTTAACTTCATGTCTTATGTGTTGTTTTATTGTAATCTTATTTAGGTTTACTCAAGATTTAACAGAACATCGCCCCATGAATATAAGACAAATGAAGAGTCGGACATGGCATTGTCACTACTTCTTGTACAGAAGACTGCAAAAACAACAAAATCTTCCGATCAGTCATAATTCCTTATTTTTCCTTGTAAGTACTCTTCGGGGGTCATTTTATAATCATATCATATTATCTTGTTTAGTTCTAATAGTAAGCGATCTTTTGAGGACATACCTCTTTGATCCCTTGGACCGTACCTATCTTTCAAATAGTTATATAGATGTTATACATACTTTATATATATATATATATATATATATATATATATATATATATATATATATATATATATATATATATATATAACAACCATGCTTCCACTCAGGTACATCGTATCCATAACCTTTTAAACCCTTGCTCTGTTAGTTTTATAAACTTTATAATACATTTGGATATGCTATTATACATTTGGATATTTATTATTATACCAGCAATCCACCATGATTAGAGGAAGACACTAAATTTCCCTAATTTGGCTCATGTTTACAATTTCAATTCAGTTTTGTTGGATAATGGGCATTGATCGGGTTGTTTTGGTAAAATTTAGTCCAAGTAAAAAAATGGGTTCCACTTATTCATCGGGATAGGTATGCATTGGAACATGTTTTCCTCCTCGTGATATGAACATAGTATACTCAAACAGTCAAACTTATAACGTGCGAATGATAAATTAGATAGAAATTGACTCGCACTATTTTTTATCCAAAGTGACTCATATTTAGATATTGTTTGATGTTAAGCATATATAGAGTTTGTTCCATGACTCCACCTCAAATTAATTTTACGACAACTTTGCTTTGATTCAGGTTGGTAAAAAGCAAGGGAGTGGTGGAACACAATCTTCCATAGACTTATTCTTCAAACATTCTGGGCACATGTATGAAGCTTCTCTTCTGTAGTACACTGTCTTTGTCTTTTGTGGGAAAGCTTCCTAATTTTATTATTACATTATTTTTCTTAGATTTGGATCATTATTAGCTTCCTAATTTTATTCAAGGTTCGTTTGATTTTTTTCCACGCACAAAGAAAGGCACCAATTATATATTTGGGATTTTATTCTTGAACTTAAATACTTAGCATAATATGTGTGTTCATTTTATTCGTGCCATTACTGAATCTTGTGATTATGATATCCATTGACAAGTAAAAATTTTATTATATTTTCTCGGTAATAATTTTTTTATTAGTGGACCGTATTACGAGTTTATGTTACAATCAACCTCAATTGATTTCTTAGCCAAGTACCAGTTTGATTTCAATGCATTCATACATGAAGGTTGATCACTTTCCTTTCCTTTTCTATCTCTTTATTTTATTAGTCCGCATTACAGTCCAGGATAGTAGTTATTATTTATTAATAGGGTACTTGAGTATGCTTTCTTGTAAGGGTTAATGTTTCGAATTGAACGCTTTGGTTTCAACTCAAACTTTTAAGTTTGATCTGGATAGAGATTTATAATGGTATGAATTTTAAGTACTACAATCAAATTTAAGATTACACATGGATCACACACAGATACGAACACACAAGTTAGTCACTTTATGGACACAGTAAAGTGTGATTTAATTGTCACTATTATTCACAAATAAGCCATTAAAAGGGTGAATACCCAAACCAACCCTCAAACGGCTTCGTAAGAGGCATGTACACATCGTACGGGATCAATGTAAATTGTAGGAACTGATCGCGTAGTCATGGTTCTCCCACTTTGAGAATATGATGATAATTTGAAAACATCTAGATTAAGCTTAAAAATAAGTTGTTAAAAGGGTGAAAACTCAAACCAACCACATACGAGGCATGAACACCTAGCATGGGACCAATCTAACTCATTGGAATTTACCACTTAGTCATGGGTCTCCCAATTTGAAAATTTGACGGTAAGTTGAAAATATCTAGATTCGGCTTAAAAACATGCCCTTGGAGGGTGAAAACCCCAAACTAGTGCCCAAACGGCTCCGTTAGAGGCACTAACACCCTAGACGGTCCCAATGTAACACGTAGGAGCTGACAGCGTTATTGTGGGACTCTCAATTTGAGAATATGACAATAAATTGAAAATATCTAGATTATGCTTAAAAACAAACCGTTAAACGGTGAAAATCGAAACTAGCCCCCAAACGGTCCCGTAAGAGGCATGAACACCTCGCACCGGACCAATGTAACTTGTAGAAACTGACCGTGTAGTCACGGGTCTACCGGTTTAAGAATATGACGATAGTTTAAAAATATCTAGATTATGCTTAAAAACAAGCCGTTAAAGGGTAAAAACTCAAACTATCCCCCAAACCGTCCCGTAAGAGGCATGGACACCATGCACGGGACCAGCGTAACTTGTAAGAACTGATAGCGTAGTCATGAGTCTCCCGTTTTGAGAATATGAGGATAATTTAAAAATATTTAAATTATGCTTAAAA
Source organism: Sambucus nigra (assembly GCA_949130495.1). Taxonomy (NCBI): domain Eukaryota; kingdom Viridiplantae; phylum Streptophyta; class Magnoliopsida; order Dipsacales; family Adoxaceae; genus Sambucus; species Sambucus nigra. The sequence goes on along the minus strand of OX422212.1, from coordinate 304,699,454 downwards.
CATGCCGTTTGAGGGTGAAAACTCAAACCACTCCTCAAACGGTCCCGTAAGAGGTACTAATACCTCGTATGGAACTAATATAACTCGTAGGAGCTGACTGAGTAGTCACGAATCTCCTAGTTTGAGAATATGATGATAATTTAAAAATATTTAGATTATGCTAAAAATTAAACCATTAAAGGATGAAATCTCAAACTATCCCCGAAACGGTCCCGTAAGAGGCATGGACACTTCGCATGGGACCAATGTAACTTATAGGAACTGACCACGTAGTCACGGATCTCCAAATTTGAGAATATGATGATAAGTTGAAAATATCTAAATTAATCTTAAAATAAGACGTTAAAGGGTGAATATCCAAACCAACACCCAAACGGTCCCGTTAGAAGCACTAACACCTTGCACGGGACCAATATAACTTGTAGGAACTGATCGCGTAGTCACGGGTCTCTCGGTTTGAGAATATGAAAATAATTTAAAAGAGGGTAAAAGCTCAAACCAATCCTCAAACGGCATCGTATTAGGCACTAACACCTCGCATGGGACTAATGTAACTCATAGAAGCTTACCACGTAGTAATAAGACTTTCGGTTTGAGAATATATTATAATTGTAACTCATATATGTAATTTTTCAGCTTGAATAAGTTTTTTTTTAAATTACTTGGTTACTAATATCATCTCTTTTTGTATCCTTTTTTTTGCAGGATAACCTTTTATCATTAGCTTTTATCCATGTGGAACACACGAAGAAGTCAATGTTTACAAGAAGGGGATTATTTATTTAATATCGTTTATGTTCAGGATTCTATTTTTTTGTGTTATGGTCGTGTGGGTTTTTGTAGTTTTATTTTTAACTTTTATGGCCATTCGGGCTTTACATTATACAGGGCTTTTTTCTGGTCTGCGAATAATTAAGACTTGAAATATTTTGAAGTTTGTATGTACATTAATTTACCAACAATGTGCGAGATTCGCAATTTGTGAATTTTTTTAATCCAAGTAATTTTCTCAATTCGCAATTAGTTTATGAAATATTTTTTTTCATTGATCCAAAAATTTGGCACAGTTCAAAACAGTGCATAAAGTGTATTATAATTTGGCACGGGTTTGAACTGTGCCAAAATGTACTCAATCTGGCACATTTATAAACTATGTCAAAAGTGTACCAGGAATATCAAATTCTAGCACAGTTTAAAAGTGTTCCAGAAGTATTCCCGTTGGACCAAATCCGGCACACTTTTAAACCATACCAGAAAAAAATTGTCATTTTGGAACACCTGATTCTGGGATAGTTCAAAACCATGCCAAATTTAATCTGACACAGTTTTAAACCGTGTTAGATTGTTGTTTTTGGTTTAGTGTGTGATCACCTCCTCTTACATCACCACCTGTAATCATATGACATTCAAAAGAACCAAAACTGATCATAGCTACCTCACATTCAGGTTGTTTAGGCTTCTTCGACAGGTCTCATAATCATCGTCGTGATTTCTCTTCCTGTCCTCTCTAGTCTTATATGGAGAATTTGACCTTCTTTTAGGTTATTTGCTATCTTGCTAATCAACAAATTTATTGAGTTTTCCTCGATGGATAATGAATTCAATCTCATTTTGCAAAGAGATGCACTTATTTATTGTATGACCATGATCCTTATAGAATTCACAATATTTGGATATATCCCTCTTGTTAGGAGGTGTCCTTAACTTATCAGGCCGCCATAAATCCTCATTGTGCTTGATTTCTTCCGAGATATAGTGAATGCTAACACTCAACAGAGTGTAGTTTCCATAATTTTTGAGCTTGTGTTCTTTCTTAGGCCTCTGCTCCTTTTGTTCCTTTTGCTACTTCTTATCAGGCTTCGTGGTCGAACTCTATTTTGCGGCCATAGCTTCCTCAGCATTAATTATTTTTTCTTCCTTTACCATGAGTTCAACCATAGTTTTGGGAGGATCTTTAGACAAAGTATAATATAGTTTCTCGGGAAGCAAGTCACTCATAAGAGCAGTGATGGTTGTTTTATCCTAGTAATGAAACACCTCCAACTTTTCATTGATAAAGCGTGTGACGTATTCCCTGGTACTTTCCCCCACTTGCTGCCTTACACTTAGAAGATGAGATACTATTTTTACTGGCTTAGGTCCAAAATAGAAGTTGCTAATGAATCGCTTGACAAGCTGATTGAAAGTGGAAATTTGTCCTTGGGGCAAGTTATTATACCATATTTGGGTTGAACCTGTGATCAAGCGTGAAAAGTAGCGACGCGTCAAAACGTTAATTGTTGAATTCATTTCACCGCGTTAATATAAAAAAAATTACGACTACACTTGTGATACAAGTACAAAGGTAAATCTTGTATCGAGAATCCATAGGGAGTGATTGAACTGTAGATTTTAATTACTTTAGAACTTCAAAAATAAAAGTGTAAAAAGTGATAGGGTGTTATAAAGAAAATAAAGAAAAAGAGATGTTACGCTATGCAAAAGTAAAGAGGGGATCGGGTTTGCATTCGCACCACACGGGTCGAACTATAAATAATTAGAATTCAAGATCGAAATCTATTTAACCGAGCATTTTAATAAAGTATAAACATCAAGCAAGAAGGAATTTAACCCGAAGTTGCTTTATAAAATAATTAATCAAAAATGGTCACACGCGGATTAAATTCGGATTGTCGCTTTAAATACTAATGTTTCATGACAAAGAAAGTTAAACGCATAATAATTCGCTTTTGATATGTGAGGTTTCAATTAAACGCAATTTTACCTAAAAACTAACTTTCGGATCTCGATGCCCATTAATGGCGGAACACAACCCTGACCCTATTTATCTAAGGGCACGACCCCAGTTTGTTAACTTCTGATTTGTTCCATCACTTTACGTCGACTCTTGTTCACAAGATCTTATTACCAACACTTTTCGTGTGGTAGGGTGAAATTGTTTGTGGAGGTGCTCTCTAACACATGCATGCACACACACACACACTTATTAAGTACAAACAGTCCTAACAAATTACATATAAGGCTATATGCAGTGATTTTTCTTTTTCCCTCCTCTCACAAAACTTTAACCCTTTTTGACCTTTAAATCAATCCCAGAATCCACGGATATCTTGCTCAGAAGACGTATCAAGATCTTAATCAATCTCAAAGTTTTGAAAAGATTTTTGAGATTGAAAACCTCCAAGTGTGATTCCAAACTAGGTCAAAGGTTTAGTTTTAAGAGAACTAGAAACAGAAAACATTTATTATTGATTTCAAAGTTAAAAATGATTTTCAGAAAAGAATCAACAACATATTTCTCAAGATGAGAAATAAAGCATCTAAATCTAAGTGTGATGTAACATGCAGAACATAGATCTGAAATTTCTATGAAGAAGAAAATAGATCTAAGTAAACAGTTTAAGTTGGGAACAAGATCTAACGAACAAGAGGTTACATCAACACAACCAACAACACAAAAATCTCTCAAAAACTCAAGAACACTCAGGATAGTGTTTTGGATATGTATCAGTTTTAGAGGAGTGTTTGGTTTGAAAGAGGCTTGACGAACCAGGATTAGGGTTAGGGATTATAACTCTCTCTCTCTGGTTTCTCTCTTCTCTCTCTTTTCTCTCTCTTCTCTCTACTCTCTCTTTTTTACTCTAAAAAAATGAACTGGCCAAAAGTCTTAGACGATTGAGAGGAGGGTTGCTTTTATAGGACGAAGAGAAGGATCGAGAAGATGGTTCAAAAACAAGGGTCAGGATTGAGTCAAGAGGGATTGACTTTGATCCAAGGGCTCACAGTACGCGATGATTAAAATTCACCTGATTGGTTCAAGAGGGATACACAGGGATTACCAAAGAAAGCATGCAGATCGCTGATAAGGATTGATCCAACGGTTGTAAGCATACGTGATTATATACTCAGTAAAGAAACACAAAATGCACTAATCAGCAAGCAACATGTGTTGATCAATTAGGCGATATAAAACGCGCGTCATAAAATAATTACAACCATACCCGGAATTCTCTGCCGCTTTTGGTTTCTACCCAAAGCAACTTTAATCCAATAAACCCATTAAACCATAATTGTAGATTGAACCCACAAACTTTTAAAAGTAAGTTTTAATTAATAAAACCTTTATTAAAAAATGTTTATAAAATCCCAAAAAATATTTAAAAATCAAATTTAGGGATTTAAACATACTCAACATATGTACACACATTAATATGCAATATGACATGTATATGATGCATTGTATTGTGTGTGAGTGTTGGTAATTAGGTCTAGATCACTACAAGATAGATGAATGAAATAGCAAACCAATCTCTGAGGTTCTTTGGTTTCTAGGATAGACATAATTTTGTCACAATTTCCAAACTAAATGAACACTTATACAATATAGACTCAAGTGAGTCAAAAGTATAAGGGCTTCAATCTCCCCCTTTGGAAATATGAGATAAAATCCCCTTTGAGTAGTCTAGAACTCGTAGGGTAACAAAAATAAGAAAAACCTATTCCTATAAAGATTCTATCTACCCAAATCCTAGAAAACAAAAGTACATAACTCAACTATTTACAATTGAATACCCTATTACATCAGTTGAGAATAAATGTACAAAAACCTGCAATGAATCACTAAGATCAAGCTATTTAGCATATATACAAATATTCATAGAGACTCAAATTTCTCCCCCATTTTGTCTCAAATGGACAAAGGGAAAAAACTTGGATAAACAGCAAAGATATTACTCAGCACAAACCATGCCAATAAATTTATGCAAGGAAATGAATCTATTATAATCTAGAGGTTTGGTAAACATATATGCGAGTTGCAAATCAGTAGGAAGATAATTGATTTCTAATTCCTTAGTTTCAACCAATTCGCGTATAAAGTGATGTCTTATTTTTATGTGCTTTGTTCGCGAGTGTTGAACAGGGTTTTTAGAAATATTAATCGCACTTTGATTATCAAAATAGAGATGCAATTGGTTTTCTTGAATACCATAATCACTTAGCATTTGTTTAAGCCACAGTAATTGAGCACAACAGCTGCCAGTGGCTATGTATTCAGATTCAGCTGTTGAGAGTGATGTGCAGTTTTTTTTCTTACTACTCCATCCTACCAAGTTATTACCTATATAATAACATGCTCCTGACGTGCTTTTACTATCATCAGTACACCCAGCCCAGTCAGCATCAGTGTACCCAATTATAGTGTTTGTTGTGTCATTAGTGTACCAAAGTCCAAGATTCAGAGTGCCTTTTACATATTTAATGATACGTTTAACAGAATGTAATACCCCGTATTTTTATGCTATATTAATTTGGGGATTTATTAAACTTAATGTGAATTAATTATTTAATAAAAATTCGGAATTTAATTATGTTATAATTATTAACGTGATGAGAGTTAGTAATTATGGGAAAATTTGTTGAATATTACTAATGAGCAAAGTAATATATAATAGTGGCCATATTAAATGTCACGAGTGAATAAAATGACAATTTTAGAAATTTGAGTCGGGACGCGCCCGTGTCGCGTCGGGACTAAATATTAATAAATAAAAGTAATTATTTTATAAGTTGTTTGTATGGTCGTTTTGAGTACGCCAACGCGTCCGGAAGGGTCGAGATAGTCAGAAAAGTATACCCGGGAGTTTGATTTGGGTCTCGGGGCATTTTTAGGCCTACTTAGTACCCTGGGAGGGCATTTTAGTCATTTTGTATTTTTGGGTAATTAAACCCACGAAAATTAAAGGGGTTATATCAGATGTTTAGGTTATCTCCTAGGGTTAGATAACTCAAAACACTAGAATGGCCATTGGAGAGGAGAGGAGAGAGCTCTCAAGGCATTCCAAGGCTCAAAACTCACCCGTTTGCACCGCCGCCACCGCCAACGCGTAGATCGCGAGACGGGGAACGCAACCACACCAAATTCAACACCAAACCAGATTTCTGAAAATCCCAGGCAAGTGTTTATCTTACTTATTTCGTTGATGCATCATCCATATTAGTTTAGGAGTTATTAGGATGAGATTTATGGAAGAAAAACCCAATTTGAGATGGAAAATTTTCATGTAGTGATGATTTATATGATATTCTGGAAACCCTTTGTCATGTAAACGATTAAGAGTTTGATTAAGAAAAGAGTTCTAATCAGATGCAAACACTAAAAAAAATTTATTCCGGACGATCGGACCGTTGGAATTGGATGAAATTTTACAGAGAATTAGTTGAAGACGAGAGGAAGCTACCAAAAAAAATCCAGCTCGATCAGACCGTTCAATATTTTTTAATATTTTTTTTTGCTAGACAGTTTTATGTTTTGAGGACTCTTAGAGATAATAAAAATTTAATTAAAACTCCATTTTAATTCCGATTTCGAAACCGTTTGAAATTCTCATCTTTGAAAATAAAATTCAAATCCTTTAATGTAAGGAGAAATCTATATTTTTCGGATATTTTGCATAAGGGATAATGTAAGTATATATTAAAGGGGAGAGACACGTAAGAGAGAGTTACGTTGGAACATAAATGGATATCTACTGAATTGTACATTTGGAAGAATAGAGTCCATGAGGGTTACGTAGTAAGTTAGAAAAACCTTTCGAATTAAAGTTAGAAACGAACCATTATACTTGATAAATAATAATGGGAAAATAAGGATAAATGTTGTGAATGTGGGTTATTGGATAAACCAAAATTGATATAATAAAAGTGGTATATTTATATGATTGTGTATGCATATATTATATACTTGTGAAAATCATGTCCGCGCTACTTGGTATCCCTGAGGTTACCGTGCTGGGACGATCTTATCTCGTGTGCCTTATGGGGGGATATTGACTCGTACCCTAGAAGATAGAAATCCTAGGTACAGGCTATCGAATTGGTAGTCACGGTCCTAAGAGACGTGAGGGTATGTACTGACCTCTTGGACTTGGAAACTATGCTTCGCCTCAATAATGTTTGTGTATGTATTTATACAGTTTGAGAGTGATTCCGAACTTGTATTCCCTTTAGTACGATTGATACGGGGATTGGATAGCAGAGTATGCCCGCACCATAATTTTTATGTGGGGTGCTGTTAGAATATATATATTATACGAGTATTTAATATATATATGAACTTCTGAAATTTGGGAAACTGCCTACTGTGTTATGGTAAGTGAGACATGTATAATGACTCAAATTGGAAATACTTGTTTTGAAAAGTATAGTATGATATTGAAAAACTTTATGAATCAATAAAGTTAAAATGAGCGTTTTGTACTAAATGAAATTTTCCTTTTAAACCATGATGTTGTTAAATCTTAAATCTTGAGAGTCACCTAAGATAAGTTAAATCCTTGGGGAAAGATAGTGTGATATATGATGAGATAGACCATTGGGAAGGTTAGTGCGACAAGAGTGCACATTAGAAGAGAGGTGATAATTTCTCAAGAGAGTGTCGCACTAATATGTTGTTGCATTGGCCTGTATCAATTTAAATACTTGTTAAAGGAATTTTTAAATCATATACACTATCGGGCGCTGACCCGTTTCCATTTCTCTTTCTGTCTTGTATATATATATGTATATATTACAGGTGCCCAGCCACAGGGGCATCTTGCATAGGGTCCTTTCGCAGGAACGCGCTGCAGCTTAGGTGGGAGTTGCAGTCCTGTTGTTTAGACGACTTCATCCATTTGATTCTACTCCTAGCATGTTCATTATTGGGGCATGTGTCGCCCTTTCCATTATTCAGTTGTTATTTGGATATTGTACTTCACCTATTTCTAGTATTGTCACTTTGGGATTTATTATATTCTGGATGGTTTACTTTAAGTTTTATTGTTAGTAGCCAGTTGTTAAATGTTAAATTATTATATTGATAGTTTAATAAAATATAAATAAGATTTGAAAGGAATGTTAAAAATGGTTTTGACACTTAGCTTAATTAATTAAGGTGTTTAAATTGGAAATTTATTTTTACGACAGTGATGCTAAGAATGATCCAACTGTTCACCTTGATTTTAATTTAATAAAGGAGTGATCGCTCGGTATTTAATTAGGCGGGGTGTCACAGGTGGTATTAGAGCATCAGGTTCTAGTGTCCATAGGATCTGTACGGCTTATTTTCTCTTTCAGCTTAACGTTTTTGCTATAGAGCCCTATTTTTAGGATTGTTGTATTCCTGCTTTTACGTTTACGTCTCCAGCCATTTGGGATTTGATAATGACTGGAGACTAATAAACTTCTTCACGTTTCAGATGCCTCCGAGACGTGCACCGAAGGATAGGCGTGCCCAGGCAGAGCAGCCAGCAGCTCCGGCACAAGGCACTATGAATGCTAATGAAGTAGCCTCCATTGTTGCTCAGACGGTGAATGCCGCGCTAGCGGTGGTTCAGCAGGCTCCACCCCAGATTCAAGCAGTGGCGCCAGTACCAGCACAGCTTTCATCTTCATGGGAGAGGGTTAGGGATGCTTTTTCAGAGGCGCATCCCCCTGAGTTCTCTGGTAGCTCAGATATCGTCACTGTCAGCCAATGGAAGAAAGACATCCAGCGGCATCTTAGTATGTATGAGTGCACCGACGTGCAAAGGCAGTTATTGGCTTCCTTTAAACTGGTGGGGGATGCTTTGCAGTGGTGGGAGTCCACTACCACCTTGGAGGAGAGGGACACGATCCCTATTCAGTCGTTCTGGGAGCGGTTTGACCGCAAGTACTTTCCACCCGCCGCGCAGACTGAGATGAGGCGGAAATTACTGAATTTGAAACAAGAGAACTCTACCGTTGCTGAGTATGAGGAGGATTTCATGAGACTTCTCACCATAGTGTCAAATGAGGCACCTACTGATAGTAATAAGATAATGTTGTTTGTGGACGGGTTAGCTTGGAGGATCCGTCAGCATCTTATAGGGAATCTATCTCTGAGTACTTTCATTAATGTACTCAATGCTGCGTTACTACATTGCCAGGATCACCACTTCCATCTGCAGGGAAGTAGGAGAGCAGGAGAGTCCAACCAGCAGGGCAGGACCGGGGGTAGTAGTGCTAGTGGGGCCCCATCTCATGGACAGACTCGTCAGCACGAGCAGAGTTCCCATTAGGGGGACCTTGCTAAGCGATTCCGTTCAGGTGATTCCAGGCAGGGATTTGGGGGTTATAGGTAGGGCCAGCCTAATCAACAGGGCCAACAGCGTGCTAATCAGGGCCAACAGGGCCAGTGGCGGGGAGGTAACGGCCAGCAGGGCCGTGGTCAGCAGGGTCAAAGGGGAGGTAACTTCAGAGGCCGGTGTTTTGTATGCGGCAAGCATGGTCATAAGCGCCAAGATTGCCCAGAGGGTAATAGGGCCCCACAGCAGCAGGGTGCCCATAATGAGCCACAGAGACCACTTTTTCCAGCTGCCCTCCCAGCTCCAGCCCAGGTGCCAGCCCTACCAGCCATTCCAACAGCTCTAGTGCAGCAGGGGCAGTTACAGTACGGACGTGTCTATAACGTCCACCAGGAAGCAGCTCCACAGGCACCACCCGCGATTGAGGGTATGTTTCCTATCCATGATACTATGGGTCGGGTTTTGTTTGATACTGGGGCGACACATTATTTTATAGCTACGCATTTTGCGAAGGCCTTAGGGTTGTTAGCCACAGCAGAGACAGTGACGTGTGTAGACTCACCACTGGGGTGTGGGTCGCTTATCTTCTTTATATGCCGGGGAGTGGGGGTAGAGATTGGTAGTTTGGTATTATCTGCAGATATGTTAGTCTTAGATATGCATGAGCATGATGTTATTATCGGTATGGATTGGCACGCAGCTTATAGAGCCATAATTGATTGCTTCGGTGGGAGCATTGTTTTTGCCATTCCGGGGCAATAGATGTTTGTAGTGGCGATGCCTCGCCCAGAGGGAGGTTCGACCGCTCATTTGTATTATATAGAGGAGGATACCTCTAAGGAGGTTGTGATTCCTTTAGACTCGATCCCAGTCGTTCGTGAGTATTCCGATGTATTCCAGGAGATACCAGGCCTACCCCCCAGTCGAGAGATAAACTTTGTCATAGATTTATTGCCAGATACGAGACCTATAGCACGCGCTCCATACCGTATGGCTCCGACGGAGATGCGAGAGTTACGAGATCAGATAGAGAAGCTGTTAGGTCAGGGCTTCATTCGCAGGAGTACCTCACCTTGGGGCGCTCCAGTCTTGTTTGTGAAGAAGAGAGATGGTCCACTGAGGTTATGTGTGGACTACCGGGAGTTGAACAAGGTCACGATACAGAATAAGTATCCGTTGCCTTGAATTGATGATCTGTTCGACCAGCTGAGGGGAGCAAATTTCTTTTCGAAGATAGATCTGAGGTCGAGGTACCATCAGCTACGTATTAGAGAACATGATGTTTCAAAGACTGCCTTCTTGACGAGATATGGGTCTTACGAGTTTAGAGTGATGCCATTTGGTCTCACAAATGCTCCAGTCGTGTTCATGGACTTAATGAGCCGAGTAGGACTTAATGAACCAAGTATTCAGAGTGTTCTTGGATAAGTTTTTCATCGTCTTCATAGATGAAATTTTGATATATTCACACTCCGAAGAGGAGCATGCCGAGCACTTGAGGCAGGGTCTTCAGACTTTACGAGAGCATCAGTTATATGCTAAGTACGAGAAGTGTGGATTCTGGTTGCGAGAGGTACAGTTATTGGGGCATGTTGTTTCTGAATAGGGGATAGCAGTTGACCCGAGTAAAGTATCAGCGGTGAAGGAGTGGGGACAACCCATACACCGAAGGAAGTGCGTAGTTTCTTGGGGTTAGCCGGATACTACAGGAGATTCATTCGAGGATTCTCCAAAATAGCGGGTCCATTGACGAACCTGACTCGCAAAGGGGTACCATATGTTTGGGATGATGCTTGTCAATTGGCTTTCGACGCGCTGAAAGATAAGCTTACTTCAGCACCAGTCCTTGCTTTACCGAAGCCGGCTGTGGAGTACCTGGTTTACACCGATGCCTCTTTACGGGGACTTGAGGGAGTACTTCAGCCGGAAGAGAAGGCTATAGCTTTTGCCTCCCGCAAGCTTAAGCCGCATGAGAAGAATTACCCCACCCACGACTTGGAGTTAGCAACGGTCGTCTTTGCATTGAGGATATGGAGACACTATTTATTGGGGGAGAAGTTTCGTTTGTTCACAAATCACAAATCACTGCAGTACCTGTTCACTCAGCGAGAGCTGAATATGCGTCAGCGCAGATGGTTAGAGTTTGTGAAGGACTATCAGTTCGACATACAGTATCATCCGGGGAAAGCCAACGTAGTTGCTGATGCGTTGAGCCGAAGACCGATAAATGAGGTAGTGGACGTCTGGAAAGCGAAGTGGAAGGAGTTGGGTCACCAGGACGCAGTAGCCCGTTCCTTCATATCTGTTATGACAGTCACACCGGAGATTGTTACGAGGGTAATACAGGCCCAAACCACAGACCCGTTTTTCCAGGAACAGATTGTACGACTTTTAGCCGAGGGTGCTGAGTCCTATTCTGTTAGTTCTGATGGGGGTTTGAGATTTAATGGAAGATTAGTGGTTCCAGAAGGGGTAGAATTGAGTCATGCAGTGATGACCCAATCTCACGGGTCCAAATTTGCAGTACATCCCGGAGTAGATAAGATGTACCAGGATATGAGGAGGCAATACTGGTGGAGTGGGATGAAGAAGGACATTACTGAGTTCGTGTCCAAGTGTTCTACCTGCCAGCTGGTGAAGGTAGACCATCAAAAACCGTCAGGATTGCTTCAGCCATTGGAAGTACCCGCGTGGAAGTGGGAGAGTATTTCCATGGATTTTATTACAGGGTTGTCTACATCACAGCGGGGCCACGACTCCATCTGGGTTATTGTAGACCGTTTGACCAAGGTGGCTCATTTTCTTCCGTTGCGGACAGATTATACCACATGTCAGTATGCTCAGTTGTTCATTGCTGAGATTGTCAGATTACATGGGGTGCCCCTGAATATTGTGTCAGATAGAGACAAGATTTTCGTGTCACATTTCTGGGAAAGCTTTCAGAAGGCTATGGGTACTGAGTTGAAGTTGAGTTCAGCTTATCACCCACAGACAGATGGACAGACAGAGCGTACTAATCAGATGTTAGAGGATATGCTACGCATGTGTGTTCTTGATTTTAGAGGAGGTTGGGAGCCACATCTTCCACTGGAAGAGTTTGCTTATAATAACTCTTATCAGTTTACGATTGGTATGGATCCATTTGAGGCTTTGTATGGCAGGCCTTGTCGTTCTCCAACTTGTTGGCTCGAGGTGGGGGATAACAAGTTGCTAGGACCAGAGGTGATTCAGGAAACCTCCGCGAGGATTGAGATGATTAGGAGTCGCATTCGAGTAGCCCAGGACAGGCAGAAGAGCTATGCCGATGCGAAATGGTTCTTTCGAAAGTTTAATGTGGGGGACCAAGTGTTACTGCGTGTATCTCCTATGAAGGGAGTGATGAGGTTCGGGAAGAAAGGGAAATTGGCCCCGAGGTACGTGGGACCATTTCCCATTATCGAGAGTATTGGGCCGGTAGAATACAGATTGGGACTACCAGAGCATTTACATCGCATTCACGATGTATTCCACATCTCGTCGTTGAGACGGTATCTTCGGGATGATATGGCCCATACTCACATCGCGATAGATGAGATAGACTTGCAGCCTGATAGCTCTTACGAGGAGAGACCGGTGGCTATCCTAGACTATAGTGAGAGGAGATTGAAGTCGAAGATAGTTCCACTTGTACGGGTCCAGGGGGAGCATCATAATGTGGAGGAATCCACTTGGGAGCTCGAGGCCGATATGCGGGAGAGATATCCAGATTTGTTCTTACCAGGTATGCCTTATTTTCCGAATTTCGGGACGAAATTTTGTTATTAGGGGGGAAGTATGTAATACCCCGTATTTTTATGTTATATTAATTTGGGGATTTATTAAATTTAATGTGAATTAATTATTTAATAAAAATCTGGAAATTAATTATGTTATAATTATTAACGTGATGAGAGTTAGTAATTATGGGAAAATTTGTTGAATATTACTAATGAGCAAAGTAATATATAATAGTGGCCATATTAAATGTCACGAGTGAATAAAATGACAATTTTAGAAATTTGAGTGGGGAGGCACCCGTGTCGCGTCGGGACTAAATATTGATAAATAAAAGTAAATATTTTATAAGTTGTTTGTATGGTCATTTTGAGTACGCCAACGCGTCCGGAAGGGTCGAGATAGTCAGAAAAGTATACCCGGGAGTTTGATTTGGGTCTCGGGGCATTTTTAGGCCTACTTAGTACCCTGGGAGGGCATTTTAGTCGTTTTGTATTTTTGGGTAATTAAACCCACGAAAATTAAAGGGGTTATATCAGATGTTTAGGTTATCTCCTAGGGTTAGATAACTCAAAACACTAGAACGGCCATTGGAGAGGAGAGGAGAGAGCTCTCAAGGCATTCCAAGGCTCAAAACTCACCCGTTTGCACCGCCGCCGCCGCCACCGCCACCGCCAACGCGTAGATCGCGAGACGGGGAACGCAACCACACCAAATTCAACACCAAACCAGATTTCTGAAAATCCCAGGCAAGTGTTTATCTTGCTTATTTCGTTGATGCATCATCCATATTAGTTTAGGAGTTATTAGGATGAGATTTATGGAAGAAAAACCCAATTTGAGATGGGAAATTTTCATGTAGTGATGATTTATATGATATTCTGGAAACCCTTTGTCATGTAAAGGATTAAGAGTTTGATTAAGAAAAGAGTTCTAATCAGATACAAACACTAAAAAAAATTTATTCCGGACGATCGGATCGTTGGAATTGGATGAAATTTTACAGAGAATTAGCTGAAGACGAGAGGAAGCTACAGAAAAAAAAATCCAGCTCGATCGGACCGTTCAATATTTTTTAATATTTTTTTTTGCTAGACAGTTTTATGTTTTGAGGACTCTTAGAGATAATAAAAATTCAATTAAAACTCCATTTTAATTCCGATTTCGAAACCGTTTGAAATTCTCATCTTTGAAAATAAAATTCAAAATCCTTTAATGTAAGGCGAAATCTATATTTTTGGGATATTTTGCATAAGGGATAATGTAAGTATATATTAAAGGGGAGAGACACGTAAGAGAGAGTTACGTTGGAACATAAATGGATATCTACTGAATTGTACATTTGGAAGAATAGAGTCCATGAGGGTTACGTAGTAAGTTGGAAAAACCCTTCGAATTAAAGTTAGAAACAAACCATTATACTTGATAAATAATAATGGGAAAATAAGGATAAATGTTGTGAATGTGGGTTATTGGATAAACCTAAATTGATATAATAAAAGTGGTATATTTATATGATTGTGTATGCATATATTATATACTTGTGAAAATCATGCCCGCGCTACTTTCTATCCCTGAGGTTACCGCGCTGGGACGATCTTATCTCGTCTGCCTTATGGGGGATATTGACTCGTACCCTAGAAGATAGATATCCTAGGTACAGGCTATCGAATCGGTAGTCACGGTCCTAAGAGACATGAGGGTATGTACTGACCTCTTGGACATGGAAATTATGCTTCGCCTCAACATTTTTTGTGTATGTATTTATACAGTTCGAGAGTGATTCCGAACTTGTATTCCCTTTAGTACGATTGATACGGGGATTGGATAGCAGAGTATGCCCGGACCATAATTTTTATGTGGGGTGCAGTTAGAATATATATATTATACGAGTATTTAATATATATATATATATATGAACTTCTGAAATTTGGGAAACTGCCTACTGTGTTATGGTAAGTGAGACATGTATAATGACTCAAATTGGAAATACTTGTTTTGAAAAGTATAGTATGCTATTGAAAAACTTTATGAATCAATAAAATTAAAATGAGCGTTTTGTACTAAATGAAAATTTCCTTTTAAACCATGATGTTGTTAAATCTTAAATCTTGAGAGTCACCTAAGATAAGTTAAATCCTTGGGGAAAGATAGTGTGATATATGATGAGATAGACCATCGGGAAGGTTAGTGCGATAGGAGTGCACATTAGAAGAGAGGTGAGAATTTCTCAAGAGAGTGTCGCACTAATATGTTGTTGCATTGGCCTGTATCAATTTAAATACTTGCTAAACGAATTTTTAAATCATATACACTATCGGGCTCTGACCCATTTCCATTTCTCTTTCTCTCTTGTATATATATATATATATTATAGGTGCCCAGCCAAAGGGGCATCTTGCATAGGGCCCTTTGGCAGGAACGCGCTGCAGCTTAGGTGGGAGTTGCAGGCCTGTTGTTTAGACGACTTCATCCATTTGATTCTACTCCTAGCATGTTCATTATTGGGGCATGTGTCGCCCTTTCCATTATTCAGTTGTTATTTGGATATTGTACTTCATCTATTTCTAGTATTGTAACTTTGGGATTTATTATATTCTGGATGGTTTACTTTAAGTTTTATTGTTAGTAGCCAGTTGTTGAATGTTAAATTATTGGATTGATTGTTTAATAAAATATAAATAAGTTTTGAAAGGAATGTTAAAAATGGTTTTGACACTTTGCTTAATTAATTAGGGTATTTAAATTGGAAATTTATTTTTACGACAGTGATGCTAAGAATGATCCAACTGTTCACCTTGATTTTAATTTAATAAAGGAGTGATCGCCCGGTATTTAATTAGGCGGGGTGTCACACAGAATTCAGATGGCTCTCTTTAGGATTATTTTGATAACGAGCACATACACACACAATATACATAATATCAGGACGCGAGGCAGTAAGATATAGTAAGGTTCCTATCATACTACGATATAGAGTAGGATCTACAGATTTTCCAGTTACTTCTTTAGAAAGTTTTATCGTAGTACTCATGGGTGTTCTAGCATCTTTAGCACTCTCAAGGCCAAATTTCTTTACTATCTCTAAAGCGTACTTAGATTGCGAGACAAATAATCCTTCTGAATTTTGTTTGACTTGAAGACCTAAGAAGAATTCCAACTCCCCCATAAGAGACATTTGAAATTCCTTATGCATAATTTCAGAAAAGGATTTTACTTCTGAGGGAGAAGTTGATCCAAAGATAATATCGTCAACATAAACTTGAGCAATAATGATGTGTTTGTCAAAATGTTTGACAAAAAGGGTTTGACCATTTCCACCTATTTTGAAACCTTTATCTAAGAGGAAACGAGAAAGACGCTCATACCAAGCTCTAGGAGCTTGTTTAAGGCCATACAAAGCCTTTTTAAGACGAAATACATGATTTGGATATTGAGGGTCAATGAACCCTTTAGGTTGTTCTACATAGGTCTCTTCAGTCAATATTCCATTAAGGAATGCAGATTTGACATCCATTTGGTAAAGTGTAAAATGCATGTGGCAAGCTATAGCAAAGAGCAGACAAACAGATTCTAAACGAGTAACAGGAGCAAAAGTCTCGTTAAAATCCATTCCTTCAATTTGAGAGTATCCTTGAGCAACTAATCTAGCTTTATTTCTAATTATTATCCCACTTTCATCAGACTTATTTTTAAAAATCCAATGTGTGCCAATAACCTTTTTGTGATCAGGACGAGGAACAAGATACCAAACATCATGAATGACAAATTAAAGAAGTTCTTCCTGCATAGCAGAAATCTAGTGAGAGTCATTCAATGCCTCATTTACATTCTTTGGTTCCCCTAGGGAAACAAAACATGCATAATGTGCATAATTTCTTAGTTGGGATCTTGTACGCACTGGCTCACTAGGGTTACCAACTACGTTATTTATGGGATGATCTTTAGAAACCCGGTTAGGTACTTCAGGTATCTCAATTGGTAATGAATTATCTATTTCAGAAGAGTCATTTTCTAAAGTTTTTGTAGGCTCTTCCTCAATAGTTGATTCACCAGTCTTGTTCTCTACAGTAATGTCACTCACAATTACATTTATGGATTCCATTAAGGTTTTACTGCGAAGATTATACACCCGATAGGTTCTACTGTTAGGCGAGTATCCCAGAAAAGTAGCTTTATCTCCCCGACTCTCAAATTTGGACAAGTGTTCCCTATCTTTGCAAACATAACAAGTGCTACCAAAGGTTCTAAGGTACTTATGATTAGGGTTTTTATTATACCAAAGTTCGTAAGGAGTCTGTTTAGAATTATTTCTAAGATAGACCCTATTTATGATGTGACACACAGTACGAATAGATTCTGCCCAAAAGTATTTAGGAAAATTTTTGGCATGTAACATAACACGTGCCATCTCTTGAAGGGTACGATCCTTTATCTCGACAATTCCATTTTGTTGAGGATTCTTAGGAGCACTAAACTCATGTTTGTAACCATTATAGTCACAATACTATATTATACCAGCATCTTTGAATTATCCTCCTCTGTCACTACGGATTCTATTCACTTGAGTGTCCTTTTCATTTTCAATCCGAAGAAGTATTTTTAGAAAAGTTTGAAAAGTGTCAGACTTTTGTTTTAAAAAGGCTACCCAAGTAAATATGGTGAAGTCATCAACCATAACTAAAATATAATTGTGTCCATAGAGACTAACAGTTTGGGAGGGACCCATTAGGTCGATATGGATGAGCTCCAAGGGATTAGAAGTAAGAATATCATTAACTTTCTTATGAGGTGCCTTAGCAATTTTACCTTCCTGACAGGAACCACAGACAATGTTAGGAATGGGTTTGATTTTAGGAACTCCTCTAACTATTTTCTGAGAGGTCAGTATACTAAGATTATCGTAATTTATATGACCTATTCTATTATGCCATATCTCGTTGTCATCCATTCTGACAACATTACAGGTTTCAGAATTGTTCATAACAGTATAGCAATTTTCAGGAGTCCTGAATCCTGTAATTATGCATTCACCTTTTTCATTTAAAATTTTGCAATTGTTCATTAAAAAGGTAACAGTATGATCTGAGTCACAAAATTGCGAGATACTAAGTAGATTGGCCTTAAGACCATTAAATAGAAGCACATTTTCAAGAACATGAAGTCCATCTTCTTGGAGAGTTCCTTTGCCTATGATTTGAGATGATACTCCATCACCAAAAATGACTATACCACCAGCGAAGCTGGTTTTGTTCAAAAGTTTAGTATCATCCCCAGTCATGTGCTTAGAACATCCAGAGTCTAAATACCAACCAGATGATGTGTGCTCAGCTTTTAAAGCAGTAACAACAATGTTACACTTCATCTAGGGTAATAGATCATCTATTCTAACCCAAATTGCTCTTGTTTTCATTTTGCGCCTATTAGCTCTCAATTGATAAAATTTGCGAGCATTCGATTTTTCTTGAAAAATGTTTTGCGCATGATTTTGAATTTTATGAAAGACTTGAGCATTTGGTTTAGGAAGATTTTTAGGCATCCTTCTAGGGAATGTTCTTTTAGGTTTGGTCTTTATCTTCCTAAAATTAGAGTTTTTGTCTGGTTGTCTAGGAAGTATATAATTATTGCGGCTCCTCCTAGAATAGTTAAAATTCTGATAAATAGGAGGATTACAGACAGGTTTAACTACTCTCCTAGCATAGCAACCATTAAATGAGTGACCGTATATGTCGCAGTAGGAGCAATAAAGATTGCTCAAAATTGGGGTCTCCTTAGGAAAGTCTCTAAACAAAGGTTTTGAGGAATTTTGAGGTTGAACTCTATTCCTAGGTAGTACAGGTTTGAATGTAGATTCACTCTTCCTAATAGAGGGACAGACGTATTTAGCCTTAGGTGAACTTACATGTTTAGAGAAACTTGATTCCCCAATGTTAAAATTTGGATGTTTTGAATCAAACTCAGTTTTTAGGGAATGAAAATATGGGCATGTATCAATAGGTCTTTTACCTCCTGACACAAACTTGATAGGTTCAAACAATTTTGTTTGTGTCTTCAAATTGGGGAAAACTCCTATTCTAGTTCGATCATCAGAATTGGTTTTAGAATCAGCAACAAATTCATCAAAACAGTTTGAATTATTTTCAAATTCTGTAAATTTTTTGAAGACAGTTGCTGTCTTTTCTTTGGGTTGTTCCAATTCTAACAATGTCCCTTTATATTTTTTTCTCCAGAGTTTCATTTGTTTCAGACAAGTCTTTGAGTTTTTGATCAAACATTTTAATTTCACTTTCATGAGTTAAGCATTAGGTAGTATACTCTTCAGCATTCAGTTTGACCATCAGGCTTATATCTTCCAACTTTTTGGTAAGATCTTTCACAATTTTTTCTAGTCTAGTGCTTTTCTTGAGAGTTTTAGCGTAAAGTGTGTGAATATCTGGGAGGTCTTCATTGTCCGAGTCACTAAGTGTAGTATGTGAAGTGACCCCTAAGGCTTCATTCCTTGAACTCACACACCCATTGACATCGTCATTATCGCTTTCCCTTTGACTCACACACCCCGAAGAAGAGATAGCAATATTCTTAGTTATCAAAGCATCTAAACCAGTAACAGCAATATTCGAAACATCAGACATAGAATTACTAGATTCATCCTCACTAACAAGCACAGGCATATCATCATTATAGATAATCTTGGCAAAGAAAGACATGCAAGGGTCAAAAACATCAGATGACTCAGGTTCCTCATTTTCAGAGTCACTTGAATCATCCCATGTTTTGCAAATGTTGGCTCTAGTGTGTTTGTTTTGAGTGTTCAAGTAAACTTTACAGTCTTGTGCAATGTGTCCTTGTTTACCACATCTATAGCATTCAGTCTTCTTAAGGTCTCTGTTAGGTCTAATATGAGAGTCCTTGTGATTTTTGTCATGGCTTTTCCCATGAGGTCTGTGATTAAAGGGAGTTGGATAATTTGACTTGCCTTGTTTATTTACCATGTTGTTTCTAAACTTAATGATTTTCTTAAACTGTTTTGACATTAAGGCAATATGATTGTCCAAGCTCTCTATATTGCATTCCTCATCAGAGTCATCATTGGAAGTATTAAACTCAGGCTTAATTAATTTAGAAGAGAAGCTTAGATTGGAACTAGTCTGTTTCCTATGGGACTGGGTCAATTGTTTCTTAAATTCCAGTTCCATTTCCACAGTTCTTAATTTACTACTGAGTAGTTCAGGAGTGAGATTAATATCACACATTTCCTCAATATCATATATTTTGTTATCAAATTTCTGTGGTAATGATCTCAGAATTTTAGATACAATTTCTTGTCTGTCATAAGTTATCCCATTAGCATGCAGTTTTGTCACAATATCATCCAGGTTCATATAGAATTCATCAAATGACTCAGTTTCAGACATAATTAAGGAATTATACTGTTGAATGAGCATTTGAGTTTTAGCAGCCTTAAATCTAGTGTCACCTACATGAGCAGTAACCAAAGTGTCCCAAGCTTCCTTAGAAGTGGTACATGATGAGATTCTTTTGAACTCATGTTCATTTATTGACATAAATATGTCATTCTTTCCTTTCTTATTATTTCGAGAAACTTGTTTCTCTTCTTGAGTGAACTCACTTAATACTTTCTTAACCCTCTCATTACTTCCTTTAGTGGCTGGTTTTGTAGGAAAAGTGTAACCATTTTCAACAATGTCCCAGACATCATCTCCCAGAGTTCCTTGAATGAAAGCAATCATTCTTACTTTCCAGTAAGAAAAATTGGTTCCATCAAAGATAGGAGGTTTGGTCAAGTTACCAAATCTTTCATTTTTCTCGTCCATATTTGATTTTCAGAAAATAATTTCAGAAACACAGGATCTGTTTAAAAGAAGTTTACCAAGCTCTGATACCAATTGAAAATCTGTTACTAAATTCGTTTATTAAAAATAAACTATTTAAGTAACTCCGAACAGTTTTTTGAAGAAACTCTTTTCTTAAAAACCAAAACTATTTAAACACAAGATGTGTTTAATAAAACAGTATGCACGAGATCTATTCAAGATTTGACTAACAGGTTTATAAAACAGTTTAAACAAACTTTAAACTCAGCACAACAAAGAATGAGATGAGAAGATGTAGGAAGATTAAGTTGACGATTTTTTACGTGGTAAAACCTCACCAACTGAGGAAACATCCACGACTCCCTCTACGGAGTAAAATAAAAAATCCACTAAAACAAATTTACCAGTTACAAACTATATAACTAACATGCATACAACTCAGACCTATATAAGTTTAGGAATGTACCCTTTGGTGTCCTTATAACTTCTCTGCAGTTCTGATTGTTGATGTTGTTCTCCCAGTTTGTTAACTTCTGATTTGTTCCAGCACTTTACGTCGACTCTTGTTCACAAGATCTTATTACCAACACTTTTTGTGTGGTAGGGTGAAAGTGTTTGTGGAGGTGCTCTCTAACATATGCATGCACACACACACACACTTATTAAGTACAAACAGTCCTAACAAATTACATATAAGGCTATATGCAGTGATTTTTCTTTTTCTCTCTTCTCACAAAACTTTAACCCTTTTTGACCTTTAAATCAATCCTAGAATCCACGGATATCTTACTCAGAAGACGTATCAAGATCTTAATCAATCTCAGAGTTTTGAAAATATTTTTGAGATTGAAAACCTCCAGGTGTGATTCCAAACTAGGTCAAAGGTTTAGTTTTAAGAGAACTAGAAACAGAAAACATTTATTGTTGATTTCAAAGTTAAGAACGATTTTCAGAAAAGAATCAACAATATATTTCTCAAGATGAGAAATAAAGCATGCAAATCTAAGTGTGATGTAAAATGCAGAACACAGATCTAAAATTTCTATGAAGAAGAAAATAAATCTAAGTAAACAGTTTAAGTTGGGAACGATATCTAACGAACAAGAGGTTACAGCAACACAACCAACAACATAAATATCTCTCAAAAACTCAAGAACACTCAGGATAGTGTTTTGGATATGTATGAGTTTTAGAGGAGTGTTTGGTTTGAAAGAGGCTTGACGAACCAGGATTAGGGTTAGGAATTCTAACCCTCTCTCTCTCTCTAGTTTCTCTCTTCTCTCTCTTTTCTCTCTCTTCTCTCTACTCTCTCTTTTTTACTCTCAAAAAATGAACTGGCCAAAAGTCTTAGACGATTGAGAGGAAGGTTCCTTTTATAGGATGAAGAGAAGGATCGAGAAGATGGTTCAAAAATAAGGGTCAGGATTGAGTCAATTTGGATTGACTTTGATCCAAGGGCTCATAGTACGTGGTGATTAAAATTCACCTAATTGGTTCAAGAGGGATACACAGGGATTACCAAAGAAAGCATGTAGATCGTTGATAAGGATTGATCCAACGGTTGTAAGCATACGCGATTATATACTCAGTAAAGAAACACAAAATGCACCAATCAGCAAGCAACAGGTGTTGATCAATTAGGCGATATAAAATGCGCGTCATAAAATAATTACAACCATACCCGAAATTCTCTGCCGCTTTTGGTTTCTACCCAAAGCAACTTTAAGCCAATAAACCCATTAAACCATAATTGTAGATTGAACCCACAAACTTTTAAAACTAAGTTTTAATTAATAAAACCTTTATTAAAAAATGTTTATAAAATCCCAAAAAATATTTAAAAATCAAATTTAGGGATTTTAACATACTCAACATATGTACAAACATTAATATGCAATATGACATGTATATGATGCATTCTACTGTGTGTGAGTGTTGGTAATTTGGTCTAGATCACTACAAGATAGATGAATGAAATAGCAAACCAATCTCTGAGGTTCTTTGGATTCTAGGATAGACATAATTTTGTCACAATTTCCAAACTAGATGAACACTTATACAATATAGACTCAAGTGAGTCAAGAGTATAAGGTCTTCAAAAGTTCCTTTACAAACCCTAAAACTATTACATAATGGTAGATATTTTCTCAAAATGAGAGAAAGAGTTATATATACAAAACCCAAATGGAAAAATTATAATAAAAAAGAACTTTGAAAATAAAGGAACGAATCGATTCAGACTTGTCCGAATGGATTCAAAAATAGGGGAAATGAAAAAATTAGAATCTGTGGCAAAATGAATCGATTCGCACTTCAGCGAATCAATTTGCACCCTACAGTTTTGGTTGCTGCACCTTTGTCCAATTTTACGGAAAATGGTGTAACTTGTATGTAAAAATTATATTTGTATGGTGGGGTCGGAATTCTTATTTTTTGAGAGGCATGCATTCGAGGGAGGGTACACCGCTCATTTTGATTGGGCGCGAACCGTGTGCTCGTGTAGAAGCACTATCGTTGTTTTCAGTTTGCCGCCTCAATGAAAAAACCTAAACTAGAACTACACTTGCAATACAAGTATAGCAATAAGTCGGGTATCATAACAAATCCACAGGGAATTTCGTATAGATTTTAATCGATTTATTACTTCAAGAATAAAAGTGTAAAATGTGATATGTTGGAAATGGTGAAAAGAAAAAATATGAAGTTAACACTATACTACAATTAATGAAACGAGAGTTGGAATCACATCCCCGCTATGGGCTAAACACGCGTAATTAGAATTTTGGTTCGAAAACATTTAACCGAGCATTTTCAATTAACTATAAACATCACATATGATGCAATTTAACCCAAAAATGCGAGATAAAACATTTAACTGAAAATGATCACATGCAAATTAAATTCGGATTATCCCTATAAACACTAACGTTGCATGACATAGAAAGTTAAACGCATAATAATCCGACTTTAATACGTGAGGTTTCAATTAAACGCAATTTTACACAAAATCTAACTTTCGGAGCTCAATACCCATTAATGGCGAAAACGCTATCCCAACTCGTAAACTAGCTACAAGACATAAGCAATGACAAGAAATAAAGTAATTAACTAAATTAAACAACAAATCAACTAATCAAAACAATAAATAAATAACAATATATTAACTACAAAGCATGGAAATGAGGAAAAAACAACTATATTAATGGTAGGCATGATGAATAGTACAAACTTACAAACCCAAATGAGCCACACCCAAGGAGGAAAAGGAAATGAGCTCTCAACACTCCAAACCCTAAACTAAACTAAGCTAAAATGAATTATATTCTCTCAAAATTAGAGGAAAATGTATTTATATATAAACCCTAGGTGGGAAAGTTGTAAATAAGAAAGCTTAAAAAAGAGGACACCTAATCGTTTCGATAGAAACCGAATCGATTCAAAAATAGGGGAATAAAAAAGTTGCTTCTAGTGCAAATTGAATCGATCCGGTTTTGGCCGAATCGATTCGCACCCTACAGGTCTGCATTCTACAGCTTTATCCAATAATACGGAAAATGTCGTAACTCCTTCGTTATAACTCGAAATTAGGCATAGTCGGAGGCCACGCGGAGATAAATCATAGGGATACAACATCCAAGAATACATTAGGCCAAAAACCTAAATGATGAAATGACTAAAATTCCTTTGAATGTGCCCTTGAGTGTGATTTTGAATACAAAACCATCGTAAAAATGCCATAACTTCTTCATTATACATTGGATCATGCACCGCCGGCAGCCACGTGAAGAGAAATCAAAGGGATTTAACTTTCATGAAGATTTCGGGATTAAAACCCGAATGCTAAAATTACTAAAATGCCCCCGAAGCTGTAAAAGTCGATGGAATTTCACCGGAATGCTACCGAACTTCACACTAAGCGCTTTAATACATAAAAAAGCTTAATTATACCTCATATAGAATGTTAACATATAAAACGAAGGTTTTCTGGTTAACAAGAATAACTATAGGCATTAAGGTACCCAAGGGGCTAAAATGCACAAGTATGAGGGTGAATAAATACAATATTCATACCGAATCACACACCCTAACTTACACATTGCTAGTCCCTAGAAATGAAGTACAAAGAAATAAGAATTACAAGTAAAACAGAAAAAGGAGATATGTAAACACGAAAACTTCATGACAGCGTAGGTAGTTAGTCCCGCCGTTTTTAGCCCACCTATTATTCTGGGGGTGTGAACGTTCCTCTCACTACACCAAAATTGGTGAATTTCCATGATCAAAAACCTTGAAAAGGAAAAAATTTCATGTTATAAAATCGTGACAAGTTTTGGAGTGACAACGTTTTTATCACGGAAGAGTCAAGGTCAATGTCTGTGACACGATTTTTACTTGTCACGGGCTTTGACCATGACAAGGTCGTGACTATGGAAAAAATTTCACAAACTTTAACGGTGACAAGCCCATGATAATTATTACCATGTTATGGACATGTCACGATTAAAATCCATGATAATACTGGGAAAATTTAATAAAAAAACTGCTAGGCAGTATGACCATTGTCGTTGCCTAGCACTATGTTTTAACCTTTTACAGCAAAATAAGGTATATATCTCGAGAAACATTCATCCATTTATAAAATGTAAAGCCATACACATTAATTCAATCGTTATCAAACAATAATAATAAAATATTCAATATTTATAACCAATAAATACAAATAAAATTATTGCAAATAATTATCATGGAGTTGGGTTTTCAACAAGTAGAAGGAGGAAGGTAGGTCACACTACTAATGAATTGAGAAAACCTTTAATAGTACAAATGCCAGACTGTTCGTCCAACCACAAGGGTTCATTCTCTTTTAAATAAGTGCATGTGTTTGTATACGTGTTTGAAATCATTTTTAAGGGTTTTCATTTGAACATAATCGATTTGCAAAAATATTTCTATGTTTTTTTTGGGTTTTCATTTTAGGTCTTTCATTTGAAATTAATTTTTTTGTGTGTGGTATGTGTGTGGTGTGTGTGTGTCATGTGTGGTGAGGTATGTGCATTTTTGTGTGTGGTATGGTATCCATGTTTTTTTGTCGTGTGGTGTGGTGTGAAGGAGAGAGAGAGAGAGAGATGTACCTGGAAGTTAGGGAGGAGAGAGAGAGATTGGAAAGGGAGGAGACTCGTCGCTGTAAAGGGAAAGGAGTAAGGTATTTTAATAAAGGGAAAATATTATTTGGAAGAGGGTTAAGTTAAAAGAATTGTCATGGTCGTGTCAAGGAATTTAAACGTGACAAATTCTAATCCTTTCATGTTCAAAGTTCTTAACACGATCGTGACAACATGGTTGTCAAGGTCAATGATCGTGACACAAATGCGGCACGATCGTGACGAGGTGCTGTCATGGTCATTGACCTTGACAACAAATGCATGTTTTGTTGTCATGACATTTGACCATGAAAACCCTGGCCGGGTATATAATCACAAAAACCTAATTTTAGTCTAGTGTCGGTGCTCTTGCTATTGCATCCTTGTCTATAATGGCCCTAAACTCTTGAATATCTCGCCTCTTGATGCGTTATTTCTCCACGTGGGTAACGTCAAATTTAGTAAATAAATGTCTTCGCGCCTAACCGTCTCCCTACTCACAACCCGTATTGAGTTTCATGTATGGGACATCACACGAGAGAAATCCAAATAAGGAATCCTCCTAATACCCTACTACCTGGCTTGGTCGGTTATTAAGATTCATTTCCTCAAGACCCAATTCAACAATTCAATATCCACACAAATATCTTGCTCGGTTATTAAGGTCTTGCAGGAGGGTTGTGGAAGCCTTATGGTAGGTAGTCCCGGAATTTTTGAGTCTGAATTGCATGACAACGTAACAGAAGTTCCCCATAGGCCAAGGTGTATCTTGATCTGGTTACATCCAACGAATCCAACAACAAACAATTTGAAGGCGTGGATAGTTGTGTTGTACATGATCATGTCGATATTGGGCAATATGTAATCATTTTTTAGGGATGCTTTATTCAAATCCTGATAGTCGACACACATGCGGACGTTTCCTATCTATTTTGACACGGAGACAATATTGGCGAGCCATGTTAGTTGTTCGATTACGCGAATGAAACTCAAGTTCAATTGTTTGACCACTTCCTTTTTTACTTTCAGTGACCATTCAGCACAGAGTTTCCTTGGCTTCTGTTTGACCGACTTGTATTCTGGGAATTTCGAGATCTCATATTGAAGTATTTACGAATCAATATCGATCATGCTATCTTAGGACCAAATGAAGACGTCCATGAATTCCTTCAGTAATTCTTTAAATTATGCACGCTCATGCTCATTAAGGGTGGACCATATCCTAAGCTCGCACTGGTGGCAATAGGAATTGAGATTGATAACAACAGTCTCATCATCATTAATTTGAACGTGATTGTGTTATTTGTTATTCTCCTTATTAATATAAGTTAAGAATTTTTCATTTACAAAATCATCATCATCAAATGTTTGATTAGAATCAGGGTAATTAATGTAAGGCCCAGCAAGATACTCAAAATTCTCTTTTATTTCATTTTTGGGAAAAACAACATTTAGAACCTCGTTAAAAGAGGTCTCAGTCACATTGATATCGGGAAAAGGAAAGACAATAACGTGTGAAGAGACTTAGATTGTGTAAACAGCAGGGTTGGGTTGAAATGGCATTCCAGTTGTGGAGAGGCATGTCAACAACATTGATTTGAGTAAACGGGTCTGATGATGCAGCATCAGAGCAGATCATCCAGAGACCCGACCCCAAGTGTCTGTAGGTCAAATGAGTCTTCGAAATCACTTTAATCAGAGTTCTTAGTAGATGTCACGACTTTCTCGATGAGAGGTTTCACTTCATGTTTACAGTTTTAGACCAAAGATTTATTTTCTTGAAAGAAGATTTCTAGCCCTGGTTTTCGCTTCTTGTCAGGATGGTCATACCACGGTTTCGAGAAGACACAGAAGGAGAAGTCTTCACCCTACCTCACAAATCTTCCATTCAAAGAGTCTCTTGAAATAGTTTTTTCATCTTTCAAGCTTATTTTTTATCTCAATTAGAGGTGGCAATGTTGGTTAGTCGTGTTATTTTCGAGTTGTGTTGATTTTTATTTGAATATAAGTTTTGAGTACTCCTAAATCTATGCAATTTAATTATGTCATCTTTGGGTTATTTAGGGTTATTACCATAAACGGGTTATCATGTTAACAATTGTCTGCCCTAGTCGCGATCGACGGAGTTGTTCGAGTTCATCTGGTGAAGGTTGCTAACCTAGGACACATAGGGGAAAGGCCTCCTTCAAGACTATAGGCTCAAAGATCCCTTGTTGTCATCACCCTATCCCTATTCCAGATATGAAGTGCATGTTCTTAAACATTTGAATCACGTTGACATCGCCATGAGGGTTGTGTTTTTGACAGACTTAGTCTTTAAAATTGTCTCATGTTAGGAGGGTAAGTGGATTAATTCTAAAACTAGAGAGGAG
Source organism: Sambucus nigra (assembly GCA_949130495.1). Lineage (NCBI taxonomy): Eukaryota > Viridiplantae > Streptophyta > Magnoliopsida > Dipsacales > Adoxaceae > Sambucus > Sambucus nigra. The sequence continues at coordinate 304,671,270 of OX422212.1, read as the reverse complement.
CATGTCATTCGTCCCATCTTGGATTTCCAATACTGAATTGCTAGTGTTTCCATCATATGTACTATCTTCGTCCCCCAAAATGGTGATTACCTAACCTTTGACGAAGAACTTTAGTTCCTAATGAAAAGAAGAAGATATCCCTCGAATGTTGTGGAACCATGGACAAGGAGTAGATTAAAGCATATAGGTATGTCAATGACTTAGAACTCGATGAGCGAATTAATAGGGCCATCCCCTAGTGTGAGTTTTATAGACCCCATTACTTCTCAGCGAGTATTGCCATAAGCACGCACGGGGGCGTAATTGGGAGTGAGATCACTAATTTTAATCCAAACAGTAAAAGGTTCTTAGCGGAAAGACATTAAGAGCTGATCCATTGTCAACAAGTGAAAGTGGGGCTTTGTTTCCTAAGACTTCAACGGGTCGAGATTCGACATCTCTTCTTCGATAAAGGTGAGGAGTCTAAAAAATGTCAGGGACCCCACCATATTTATAGTTGCATCTGAGAGGACATGAAAACCCCCATAAGGTTATATTGACTAGGTTTCCTTGAGCTAATCAAGGACTTTGCTTTCTTCAATGGACATTTCTAGCATGGGAAGTTATTTGGAAACTCCCTTTCCCTAATTTATTTATGTTATATGAGGAATTAAATCGTTTTAGGGTCTCCCTAATCTAGTCACGTGGTTCATTGCGATGGGGAAGAACAAGAACCCTAGGCATCATTTACCTCAGGCTGAGTGACTACCTTATTAATTTACACCAACTGATCTTTTAAGGATATCATTCCACACATGCTAGCTACTGGACTGACTTCTTTCTGACTTAGTTTATCATCCGAGCTGTCAAAATCACACCCCCATTTGGTGGAGACTATGTCGTCATAACAAAAGTAATAAATGCATTCAAAAACCTCAACAGCTTCATCATAAAAATCTTCCCACTCGGTGGGGAGGTATAAGAGTGAAGGGACCATCCGTCCCTAAAGCTTCAAAGTGGTGAGTAACTCAGAAATATTGTAAATTTCACTTGTCTGCTAAAACGTATCAGCCATGATTTGTGCCACATCATCTAGACTGACTTCTTCAATAGGTACTACCCATTCATCTGATTTTGGAGCCCACTTTTGAGCTTCCATGAATGAGACACTGAATTTTGACAATCAACAGTCATCTCGGTGGGTAATTTCAACCCAAATTCTAAGAGTTTGTTCAACACAGCTGGCAACTCCACGTCTCTCCCCTCAGATCGGGTGCGGACGACGATGCAAGCCCTTATAAGGAGCGAAAAATTTTTATCAATAAAGCAGGTAGGGTTTAGGAGAAAATATGGGCAAACCTTGAGCGATTTGGGTGAGATTATAGGGATGATAGGTGCTTTACTGGGCATGATTTGAGTAGATGGGTCATGTTCTAAAAATATGGCATTTGTAAGTGCTGGAAGTGGGTTATAAGTAGTATTGGATTTAGGATTAGCTTGTGGGGCGATAATATTCTGGTCAATTAGGCCTTGGATCATATTCCTAAAGTGGAAGCATTGTTCAGTGGTATGACCTGCGAATTGGTGGTAATCACAATGGGCATAAAGTTTGAAGTTTTTAGGGATTGGATTTTATAACGAGCGGGGGTCAAAGGGTTTGATGAGATTTTGACTTAATAGGACTTGGTAGACTTTGGATAAGGGATCATGGATCTTAGTGTATTCTTTCTTGGCAGGATTAAGGTGACTTTTCAATGCCCAAGAAATAGCAGGTTATGAAATGTTATTGATGGTTAAGACTATAGAACTTGAAGGCTTCTCATACTTTCAGGGAGTGAACTTTTCGATCACTTTCTTTAGTTCAGACTCCACTTTGATAATATCTTCCTCAATTTCTACAACAGCCACTTGAAGGGCTTGAAAGTGTAGGTAATATTGTCCTCCCATGGACGTTCGGATATGAGGCAAGAAGTTCTTCTTCATAATACTGGCTTGTTCCTCCTCGAAGGGTTTGTTGGTCAAGGTGGTATATTTTTCTCTCCAACTTCCTATGAAGCTACTGACTGTTTCCACGAGGTTTTGCATAAGAAGATATAGATCTCAGTGCATAACCTTTAGCTCCTCTTTGTACATATACTAATACATGAATTCTCATGTGACATCCTCCTAACTACGGATCCTAAATTCTTCAAGGGACAGAAACCACCGGAGGGAACCTTCTTCCAAGGTCTGTTGAAATATTTGGGACATTATCTCTTCGAAGGCATCAAGGAATGTCTCAATAATAGCTTCGAACTTGAATAATATGCATTCCTCTTACCCTAAATTTCTCAACGTCTGGCATCTTGAACTTCTTTAGAGGTCTAACTTTAGGATAAGGAGGTATATGGGTATAGTCTATGTAGTTCCCAAATATCTTGACTTGGTAGAAGTTCTTTGACAGTAGTTTGAGGTCTTCCTTGACCTTGTTCAGCTCTGCCTCTTTGGGATCCACGGGTATTGAAAGATTAGCCCCTGGTTAGGAAAGGTTTAGAATAGAGTGTTGACATAGTAGCAGTCCATTGACAGGTGGGTCACGCAGAGAATGTTGATACTCTTCTGGGACCCAGACAGTCTTAGGAGTGGGTAGACCCATGCCATGAGAATAAAGAACCTCAGATTATTTGAGATCTGGGCCTGGTGATGCTGTATTTCTTGGACCGAGGTTTGAAAGTTGTAAATCTTGGCATTAACTTACTCTAAGACGGTCATCAGATTGGGCTGCACATTTGATGTTTGGACAGTGTTCTCCATAAAGAGCTCCAGAAGGTAGATCCAAAACTTAGATGAAGTAGTAGAAGAACCAGGGGAGCTTAGGGATGATTTGACGGAAGATCAAAGCCAATAGGAAGCCAGGCCAAAATTGAGGATGCGATTAACCTGAAAGGAAAAATGGTTCGAATTTATTTTTAAAAGAAGGAGGGAGAAATTTTTTGTTATTTTTGAGGGAAGAGAGACTTTTTTGGGGGTATTTTTGTTTTTGAAAAAGTGGGGGGGAAAGGAGAGGAATCTCAGTGTTATTGTTAGGTTTCCACTTGCATTAGGTTTGCCTAAATGCAAAAAAAATGTTAGACAAGAGCTGAGCTTGGGAAAGTATGGATTGAAAATATGCAAGACAAAGTTTAACTTGTTTCCAGGATCATGGATAGGGTCTTGTTTTGGAAAAGAGAGAAAAAATGCAAAAATTTGGGCGGTATGCCGACTCGAAATTGTGATAGAGTTTTGCATGGTAACTATCAAACTAAATATTAGTGCCCCAGGTTTACACCTATATGAGGTTTATGCAATTATTGGGTTTGTGTAAAGGTTTACCCTTTGGGCATGACCTCCACAATATACCTATTTCCTATAAGGGAAATAATTCATCGGTATGTATGGACATTCCATTTGATATACCTGAGTGTGCGTTAATTGCCTCACTATATTCCTCGTGGAGATAATACGTGTCAGAGCGAATTCGATATACTCGACGTACTTGAATGAGTTTCCTGTTATATACCTCCGGTCATGAGCTAAGTCAATTAGTAGGATGCTGGGGAACCATTTGATATACATTGAAGGTATGATGACAATAGAAGGTAAAAGTCATATCGCTTAGGCTAACTACGCCCCTCAAGACAGAGGCCATCACAAAGTGACCCCCCAGTACGGGAATTTTTTTTGGTTAATATTGCCATGCTCTTGGTGATGTAGTGTGCAAAAATGCATGACTCTGATTTAGCATATTATGAAGAGAGAGAAAGACATGCTATTTTTATTTTGTATTTGCATGATGAGTAAAGGGAGTACTATACTAATGGGGGAGCCTATACAAGTATTATAAAAAGTAAATCTAGCATGGAGACTATACTATGCATGGATATATGTGAGTAAGTGACATGGAAATATATATAAATGAGTGTGTGGGGTAGTGAGCCTATACATGGATCAACTACAAGTGATGTGTGGTATGTATTAGTGAGAATGGAGTTATATACAAGTGTGGAAAGTGTGGGTGTGTGCTAGTGAAGCCTAGGCATGGATATTCTAAGTGGTGTGTGAAGTATGTGAGTAGAAGTGAAGTTAAGTGTAAGTGTGAGAAGTATACATGGAGAGTATATCACTACAAGAAAAAAGACTTTTAGTTACAAAACAAAATTGTGACTAATCATTAAAAATTTACCACAAAGTCATTTAGTGGCAAAAAATAATGTTTCACAACTTTGCTACTAAAGACCTTCTGCTAATACCTTTAGTGGCAATTTTTTGGCAATTGATACTAAATGTTACAAATTTAGTGGCAAACATATTTTGATACCAAAAGATGTACTTTTCGTGGCAAATTATTTCCTACAAAAACATCAGAATTGTCAATAAAAACATGTTATTTTCCACTAAAAGGTTCTTTTTCTAGCAAACATACGATTTGCTACCAAAACTAAATTTTTTTTTAAGGTCAAGATAGTTATGTGGCAAATCATATTTGACACTAAAAATATTTTTTGTAGCAAATTACTGCCTCCACTAATAATTATTGCATTTAATATTCATATTTTATTCATAAATTAATTAACCAATAATACTAAATGCATTCAATTTTTAATATTTAATCTTTAAGATAATAAAAACAATCTAGTAAGAACTTTTATGCTTCATTGCTTCACAAAATTATATTTTTAATATTGTAGACTCATTGTGACAATCAATATTTGAAATATTCCACATCAAAATAAAGTCAAATACATCAATTACATTCATCGTTCATGAAAAAAACAAGTACACTTATGAATTATTATGAGCTATGTGATTAGATAACTCCTCAAATCTTCCAAAAAGGTCATCCGTTTGTTCTTTCATTGCAGCATTCTCCCTTTGAGAATCATTTGTTTCTCTCCTCGCCTCGTCAGCTTCCCTTCTCACCTCATCAGCTTCTCTCCTCACCTCAATAACTTGTATATCCCTCTCAATATCTTTCTTCCTTTGCATAGCTTCAAGTTGTTTGATCTTAGAACCAACCCCTCATCCACGTAAATAGCCAGAGTGATTCCCTAAAACATTTGGAAATGATTTTGCATCATCCATCTTCAGACCATGTTCAGATTGTAATGCAAGTATTTCTTTCACCGAATCCTATTAACTGTTGTAAATAATGTATAGTTTAACATAATGTCATTATAAAACAAAATTGTAGTTAAAAAAACTTGAAAACATCTTACATATACACTTTTAGCATTTGGAGTAACCTAGTTGTCCTTTCTCTTGCTCTAATGAGTCGTATGCCACACCTTTGTCCTAGGCACGGGATCTCCAGTTTCCTTGTAACACTATACAAATTTTAAGATAAATAAAGTATCATCACCAATAACAAAAAAAAAATATTACCAAACATAACGTTTCTAAGAAATATATGTTACCATCTAATACTCCACTTGACGAAATCCTTTAGTTCCACTACAATGCAAAATTTGCAGCTTACATCTATTGATCGAGTTAATTTCACTTTTTTTCTGAAAATAACGTAAGGCATTTATTTTCAATAAAACATTACGATATTTGACATGAAAAAAGAATTGCATAAAATTTAATATTACCTTATACTTTGCATCAACAAATGTCCCACAAAGATCAATCCATTTATAATCCGAAACAGATGATGTAAATCAAATTCCACTGTTAATCATCTACCACGAACGTCGCATGTTGATACTAATTTTATGTAAACATTATATAAATGCAAAGGAACTTAATATACACACAAAGAAGGATATAATTTCATACATCTCCCACTTATTCTCATATATTCATATTAACTGTGTACTACAAAATTAGAGGCCCGTGGGAACTTATAAACCTTAAATACTTGGTGAACAAACTAAGTATAATATAAATAGTGATGCCATGGACTTAGCTAACCTACTCTAGAGAAATATAGTAAAACAATCAAACTAACCTATTGTAGAACAATCCAATGGAATGTTTATTTATTCTATAACTAATAAAACAATCAAATGAAATAAAAATATAATAAACATTGCTATGTGTACCACACACTTATATTAAACCAACTATCTTCAATTATATCTAATGATGATTCCGCACAACCTTTATATTCTGCTCGACTATGTTGTGTGTTCAGCGGGAACACACAATAATCCTACAATAAACCAATCATATAATAAACTAAGTCATCACTACCCGATCTTGATGAATGGATGTCTTAGAATCAAATGGATTTTGGTTTTGTATAAGCTACACTTCAATTTACAAAGTTTCGGTGAATTCAAATATTATGTTGTACCCTCTCAAAAACGATTAACTGAATTAAAATAAGAAGGGATGAAAAAATGAAGAAGGGAAGTTGATTTTGTAGAATGTAGAAGGGGTAGTATGAGAAGCACCTTAATATATATAATACATATGTAAAATATTTATCCTTAATATATACTGAATACTTATGGAAGATATTCATATGTCTTGTTAAGCACTAACACTGAAAAATGACAATGTCCTCCAAATTCAAAATTGAGGTCACATACCAACTCACTCACACAGACACAACAAAAGAATAAAGAAGATAGTGATTGAATTTAGCTGAGTGAAAAGTTAAAGAAGTGGATAAATGGAAGGAGTGGCGGAGGGGTTATGGGAATTGACACACATTCATAAGAATATAGGTGAGATCAATAAAGGTGTAAAATGCCTCGAATCCATCTGCCAGAGCACGATCAAAACTCGCCTTCGCATCGCTAGTCTCCTCCTAAAGCACTCTAACAATGTCAATCAAGACAAATCTAACCTCTAACGCGCTCAACTTCTCTTAAAGTCTATCCCTTCATGCTTTGAGTTGAAGTGTAGAGCATACAACTTATTGAACTAGTGTTACCATCTTTTGGGGGCTATATCTTCACATAAGAAGATATTAAACATGGGTTTAGAACTTACAACAACTTTTGTAGATGGGTTTTCTAGGACGTTGTGGTCCTGCAACTTCAATTCACAGACTGCAAGTGCTCTAATAATTAAAGGATATTATGATGTTGGAATATTAAATAAAATTCATCATCATATTAGATTATCGAAATTACCTTATAAAAGAATTATAGGAACTGTGTACCTGAATCCATATTGATGATTGAGACTAGGGGGTTGGAGATCTTTCACAGACTAATCCCTCTCTCTATGAGTTCTCTCTCATTGATGGGAATGAGGAGGAGAGTCTTTGAGTGCATTAGCCCTGGGCATTAGAACCTTTCATTATATTTATAGACATCTAATTAGAACCCCATAAATTCTAATTAGCTGACTCTTGAGTAACCAATAGGTGGCTCTTGAGTAACACGATTCTTGAGTAACCAATAGGTGACTTTTGGATAACCACGCATTTTAGATTCCATAATTACTACTGATGTCTTTTGAGCTTACCTAATTAGATCACTTCATTTGCCCATTTGAAAATTGAAGCTCAAATATAATTACTATTTTAATATGTGAGCCCACATTAAATTATTTGGAATATATAAAATATTTTAACAATCTCCCACTTGGGCTACATAATAATTCCGAATGTAATTATATTCAATAACCTTATTTGCATACCAAATTGCTTTCTATTGTTAAGACATCTCCCAAATCAATCTCGTCCATCTCCTATACCAGTATGAGACCAAAGCGACCTTCGTTACATTTATGTGGTAAATCGATCCATCAATGATCACCACACCATATATATTCAATGACATAGATCAAGTATGGATGTGTGAATGGAAATTACATGCAATGTGATCTCAGACATGCCTATTTTCAATTGGTCCTAACTTTATTTCGTAATGAGATCAAATCTTAGTCTTTTAAACCTTATGTTATTCCACAATTAAAAGGCAATACATTCAGAGTAAACAACAAAATAGAAATACCATCAACTTTATTCTGCAGAAAACTGAAACATACATAAGGTATTTGAGTAGTGTCAAATGAAGGAACATTAAAGCGAATACAAACTCCCACGAAAGCTGAATATCATCAAATTGAAAAACACCCATATGGGCCGTGTGCTCATGAAAGACCTCGGATGGTAATCCTTAGTAAGCGGATTCGCGATCACGGAGTTTGTTCTTATGTGCTCAATAGACATTATCTTACTCTGAACTCTTTCCTTAACAACAAGAAGCTTAATGTATATACTCTTAGACTTCAATAAGCTTCTGTTGTTATTCAAATATTGAACTGCTGAATTATTGTCATAATATATCTATAGTGGTCTTTCAATGCTATCCAAAATATGCAACCCAATGACAAAATTTTGCAGCTATATCGCATGATTTGTTGCCTCATGATAGGCTATGAACTCTGATGCCATAGTGGAAGGTACAATGAGTGACGACTTAGCACTCCATCAAAAATAGCACCTCCAAACAACATGTATACATAGCCAGAAGTGGATCTCTTAGTGTCTTAGCAACTCGCAAGATCGGCCTCATAATACCTAATGATCTCCAAATTATCTGACATCCGATAGATGAGCATGTAATTTTTTTATTCCCTATAAATACATCATAAACCATTTGGCTGCTTTCTAGTGATCCATTCCAGGGTTACTCAGATATTTGCCTAACATACCAATTATGTACACTAAATTCGAACGCGTATATACTTGATCATAGAAAAGTCTCCCAATAGCTAAAGCATAAGAAACCTTTTTTCATTTCTACACTTTCAATCTCATTCATGGAGCGTTGATAGAGGCTAAACTTATCTCCCTTAGAAACAGGAGTATCTCCTTGTGCAAAACTTTCATGTTAAATCTAGAGAGTACTTTCTCAATATAACTCTTATGGGATAATCCAAGGATACCTTGAGAATGATCTCGGTGTATCTTAATTCCCAAAACAAAAGAGGAATCCCCAAGATTTTTCATTTCAAAATTCTTAGTTAGAAATATCTTGATTTCGTCCAATAAGCCTATATCGCTGCTAGCTAATAGTATGTCATCGACATAGAGCAAAAAAAAGTTAATTTTACCATATATGGGTTTGTTTATTTTGCAAACCATAGACTTTGGATTAACTAGGATCAACTGGGTCAAAGTTTTCGGGTTGCACCATATACATGGTTTCCTAAATGTTACCATTGAGAAAAGTCATCTTAACATCTAACTGATGATGCAACTCTAAATCAAAATGATCTATAACTTCTCATGAGGTTGTTGAGTTGTTGTCTCCTTCAACACTGTCAGTAGGCTAAACAATATTTAGGAGAGGAATTGATTCCTCTTCAAATACAACATTCTTATTCTTAACCATATCTTCCCCCTCAAACGCAACATCCTCAAGAAATCTCATATTTCTCATCTCGAAAAAGGACTTAGTTGAGGGATCAAAGAACTTAAAACCCCTCAACCGTTTAATATACCCATCAAAATAGCAGCTAATAGTTCTTGAGTCCAGTTTCTTTTCAATTGGACTATAAGGCCTTACCTCAGCTGGACACCCCCAAATGTGTAAATCTTTAATGACAGGTTTTCAGCCTATCCATAGTTCATAAGGGGTTTTATCTACCATTGTACAAAGTACTGTATTTAGAATATAAACTGCAGTCTTAAGTGCCTTTCCCTGGAGTAAATCTGGAAAAGAATAATGACCAATCATACTTCTTACCATGTCCTTAAACGTTCAATTTCGTCTCTAGTAATTTGGCAAAAGGTTCTAGATGTTGTTCACCTGATCTATCATATCTGCCATAGTATGCACTACCATAGTCAGATTTAACAACTTTAATCTTCTTGCCTAGTTGATTTTCAACTTCAGCTTTGAAGGCCTTAACACGTTCAGAGCTTAAGACTTCTCATGAATTAAATATAAGTACCCATAATGAGAATAGTTGTCTATAAAAGTGATAAAATACTATTGGCCATTCCATGAAGCCGTAGGGAATGGACCCCAAATGCCAGAATGTATCAATTCTAAGACATATTAACTCCTTTTCGATCTTAATTTCCTTATATTTGTCTATTTCCCCTTTATAAGATCAATACAAACATCAAAGTCTGTGAAATTAAGGGGTTGAAGTATTCCATCTGACACAAGTCTCTCTATTCTCCTTTTGGAGATATGACCTAGACACTTGTGCCACAAAGCAACGAAATTCTCATCAGTTAATTTTAATTTTTCCAGGTTTCATTAAATGAAGCATTGGTTTTTAATAAATATAATTTATCAATTAAAGAACCAGTCGCAACCAAAGTAGAATTTAGAAATAGAGTAACTTTATTATTTCTAAGTGAACAAGAATAATTGTATTTGTCGAAAATAAAAAATAGAAACCAAGTTCCGTCTGAAAAATGGTACTACATAAGTCTTTATTAATTCAATAAAATGACCAGTTTCAAAATATAATAAAAAGGTCCCAATTGCTTCAATTCCAACTATTTTTCCAACGCCCAGATAGATGAATCTTTTAGCATCATTTGGCGGCCGGCTCCATAGGCAACCATGCATAGACATACTTACATGAGTAGGAGCAACCAAATCTACCCACCATGGCTAGGTACAAAATCCAAATTAACTTCCGAACAAACCAAAATGAGAAGTGTATCTTTCTTTACACGCCATGTGGCGTAATTAGAACAATCCTTATTCACAAGCCTAGGTTTCTGAAAAAGAAACAAGCAAATTGTGAATCGTGAATTTATTTCTTTTGTTGAACTTTAGGTTTGGGTTGTGATGTTGCAACTGCAGTACTCTCATCATTAGTCATTTCCTCTTTATGTTTCTTGAGGTACATGCAATATGAACAATTTCAGTTGTCTTTTATCGCTTCAACCTTTCCTTTTCTTGCACACAATGTGAAATGAGATCATTAAGAGTACATTTATCCTTTTGAGTATTATAACTCACTATAAACTGTCCATAGTGTGCAGGAAGAGATATCAATAACAGATGCACAAGAAAGTTACCATATAGCTCTAACTTTAGTACTTTAAGTTTTGAAGTGATGTTAGACATCTCCATAATGTACTCCCGTATGTTTCCTTTTCCTTTATACTTTATTTGGATAAGGTTAGCTAAAAGCGTAGTTGTCTGAGCCTTTTCGTTATTTTCAAAATGTAATTCAATATCTTAAAGGAAACTTTTGGCAATTACCTCTTTGGACATACCGCCCCTGAAATCTTCTAGAACATTGCGCTTTAGCATCATTAGACCTAAGTGATCAGACCGATCCCACTTCTCAAAGTTCGCTTTATCCGTAAGAGGAGCGGGTTGTTCCTTCCTTATCGCATAGTCTAAATTTATGCAACTGAAAATTATAAGAATGTCCTCTTTTCAGTTCTTAAAGTTTGTACCGTTAAGCATATAAATTGAGGTCATGTTAGCAGTAATATTAACATAATAAGTACTAACTTAATCCAAAAGAACAAATAAATTACAAAAGATCCAATTTAAAATTTATGTCATGGTTTATTATAATAAAAATAAACTGATAAATGCATGACATAAATTTTATATAACTTTAATGGTGGAATGGTGGGACCATTAATGAGAGACCTAGCACAACATTAACATTTAGTCTTTGGACATACATATTAACTTGTAAGTGGTACTCTCAGTCTAGAAAAAATATTGATAATAAATCCGATTAATTAACCCTCATTTAGGATGATTAATTGTACATTATAAAATTCGGTCAAACTAACCTTTCTTTGGGCCGATTAATTGTCCAGATGAAAACGATAGAATTATCACATATTTAATTATGCATGTATATTTATTATTAAGCCAAATAATAATGTTCCTTTGGGCCGATTATTACCCGCAGGAATAATAAATATATTAACATCATTTTTATATCTCAAAATAAATTAATCTATGCAATAGAGGTTACTTTGGCAAAGTATTACTTTAATTAATTCATTTCAAGATATAATACAATTTTGGTATTTTTTTTAAAGAAAATACCCCGAATGAGAATCAAACTTTATTAAAAATATGAAAGCAAACGATTTTTAATTAAATATGCAAGTATTTGGTACACATAATTCTATACTTGCCTTAGTTCCAAAAAAAAATATGCACTTGGAAATAATTCTCACAAAAAAAAACTAACTTGGAAAGAATTCCCACAAACATTGAGTTAGAATTAATTCCCCCAAAAAACTAGATTTAGTGCTCATTTATTTTTCCAAAAATGGAAATTTTTGAGTTATCACAACAGTGACATAAACAACCTCTTCAAGATCATTCTCCAATTCGCGAAATCGAAAAATCAATTTTTAAGCGAGAGTTATTGGCATTGACATTATTACCAAAATGGTAAAATCGCATTTTTAGGGGTCTAAACGATGTCAAATCGACGAGATAGGGCCCATTGTTGAGAATGAGTTTTGTTTGTTTCGACGTTTCCAGGTGACCACCAAAATTTTGTAAGATTCTGAATAAGAAAACGAAATATGTCGTTGAAAACTTTCCTCAAAACTCTAAATCAATATTTCAACACTTCTCATATTAATCTTGAAAAAAACTAAATTAATCCATCCAAATTCATTATGAATTAAACCCTTTTGAGGAAAATCAAAAATCACCTTGGATTAACAATCCTTAATAAATTTGGGACTGTGATTATGAAAATGATCACAAATCATACATAAATTCTACATAGAATCCTAAAAGTCATATGGGTTCTAACTAGATCACATGCATGATAAATCAAACAAAATCACTTCTACATTACAATCACAGTATTAATCCTAATAATCTAATATGAAGAGGCTATGATACCACTTGTTGGAATATTAAATAAAATTCATCAACATACTAGATTATCGAAATTACCTTATAAAAGAATTATAGGAACTGTGTACCTGAATCCATAGTGATGATTGAGACTAGGGGGTTGGAGGTCTTCCACAGACTAATCCCTCTCTATATAAGTTCTCTCTCATTGATGGGAGTGATGAAGAGAGTCTTTGAGTGCATTAGCCTTGGAGACCAGAACCCTTCATTATATTTATAGACATCTAATTAGAACCCCATAAATTCTAATTAGTTGACTGTTGAGTAACGAATAGGTGACTCTTGAGTAACACGACTATTGAGTAACCAATAGTTGACTATTGGGTAACCACACATTTCAGATTCCATACTTACTGTTGATGTATTTTGAGCTTACCTAATTAGATCACTTCATTTGCCCATTTAAAAATTGAATCTCAAATATAATTAGGCCATGTTTGGTTGCACAAATTGTTTCATTATGAAAATTGGTTCATTGTGAATTAGTTAATTCTAAATGAGTAAATTTGAAATGATTTTAAATCCAATTTTGTGCAATGTTTGGTAATATGAAATTGATGTTAAAGTTCTATACAAAAAATAAATAAAAACAAATTAAGAGAGAGGGGGAGGGAGAAGGGAGGAAAAGAAAGAGAGTAGCATGCACTTTATGCGACTCCTATTTCAAATGGATGGATTTCAAGTTTTTTGTGAAATGATCAAATTTCGTATTTTACACATGAATTAAAATGGGGCAATTAATGAATCATTTCATTAATGAAACCAAACACAATTAATGGGTCAATTTACAATTTTGGGACAACCAAATGGGGCCTTACTATTTTAATATGTGAGCAGAGATTAAATTATTTGGAATATATAAAATATTTCTAACATATGATGGTTTAATTTCTTCTTTGGAACATGGTTATGTTTATGCAAGAGAAATGTTATATCCTGAGTTACAGATGTTGTTTGCAACTTCTGTATTACACGTGCAACTCATGCAACAGAATGATTTAAGTTTGGTCAAAGGACCAATCAATAGATGCAATTTGAATGATTTAAGTTTGGTCGAAGTACCAATCAATAGATGAAATTTGGTTTGGGAGTCTATCGAGTCAGATAAAAGACAAGCATGCACTGGCTTATGACGGTAGTGCTATGAGTCCCAAATAACTCCCCCAAAACTCCCCCAAAAAGTAATTAATATGGTTCCCTGGCGGGACCCCATAATACAAGGCAATACTTAATAGGAAGATGAGAGAGTAAGTGGAATCCACATCATATTTGGGGGAGATTTTTGTACTCATATCATTATTCTATTCTTTTACAGTGAATTTCTCCACATATTTTATCTATTGCGGATATGTGACTACAAGAATGCTTCTCAACATGTTGACAAATTGGAAGCTGCTATGAAGTTGAGCTACAAAAGATGCAACAAAATTTAGGAGTTAACTAAAGAGCTTAATGCAATAAATGAAGGTCTCTCTCAGCCAGATCTAGATTATAGAGACAGGTCAGCACTTACTAGAAAATGAGCTTTGCTTGAACAAGAACTCAGTAGTGTTACTCGACAGAGTTCAGCTGCTAAATAACCTTTGGAACCCGCATATTTTGGAAATGTAAGACGGGCATGGGGTGACAAGTTTGAGTTGGCACCACATCCTATTGATGTGGAGTGGCTACCAAAATGTGTTTTGTATGCACTCATTAATCTTATGGTTGTCATTTTCAGCCGTCCCAGAGGACTTTTTAGATATTGTGGAAAACGGATTCAATCGGGATTGAACACCGTCCAAGAGGAGTTGGTGAAGCTTGGAATTACTGATGGTGTGAAAGAAGTGGATTTATGGCACTCTGCTATTTTGATCTCCAGTGTGTATCTGGTGATTTTAATGCAGTTCCTTGAAAACAAAGTAGTTTTAGAATAATGAACAAAAGTAGGTTTGTTTTCATCTCTATTGAAACGATTTACCATAGAAAATCGAAACAGATATTTCCAAGTAAACACTATAATTATTCTGAGTATTTATTAGGAGGCAAACTGCAACAAATCAATTGACTATTTCTCTCTCTATATGTATGTTTCTAATTTTTCAAATGTAGTGGACTTGTGTTTCGGGCAAAAGTTTGTTATACTAACTATAGCCATTGAACAAAAGTACTTATTAATTGTTGTTTATAGTTTAATTTAGTTCGTTTAAAGAAAGAGCATTTCTAAAATGTACATAGAAAGATAATATTACTGTTTAATGGTATGTGAAAAAAAGACTCTCTTTACCTCTGTTTATTTTGAATTCAATATATAATAAATTAATAATGGCAATTAGGTCGTGTTTCTTTTCTCTATTTTATCAATTAACTCTCTTCAACAAATAATTCCCTAACCATTACATAAGAATCCTCTCCCATATGTAGGACGATCCCGAGAATACAAAGGGCGAGATGAATTTGTAAACAATTCTCACTTCGTATTAGAGTTTTATAACATAGGTGAGGACATGTGCATGTTTTTAAAAACAATATAACAAATAATTTGTTCGATTCGATTTAAATATTGAATCAATATCTCAATTTTACTACCACCTTGTCACACCCCAAACCCAATATCCATACTAATCATTTGTTATAAGAATAATTGGATCATAATCTTGAGCCCATTGGAAAATATACTTCATTTATCAATATTTTTCTACATGTTGTGCATAATGAACATAATATTATTATTATGCCATAATGAAATCAATATCAGAGTCATAATTAAGCGGACATACAATACTATGATTAACTATGATAAAATTTCACAACCCTCAACTCAATCCATACTAACGCAATATATACAATGTGTGAGTATATTAAAATATTCAGTGTGACAATGATAAAATCCACATATTTAAACCCCAGCTCTCTCCAACGGTGCAACTCTCAAAGTTACCGGTCATATGGTATCCTAGCTGACAGCATACAAACCTGAAATTGTTAAAATATAAACCGTGGGCATTAAGCTTAGTGAGGTACTCCTTCCCTACAATGAAATAACAATTCTATATCAAATATGTAGATATAAAATTCGAAAAATTCTTCCCATTGGCAATAACAAATCCTGGATCATAAGATCCAAATATTCTGCCCATTGGCAATAACAAATCCTGAAACATGAGTTCCAACAAATCCTTGTCATAAGACAAATCAAATCATTGGATCTTTGTCCAATTCTAATCTTGGATCATAAGAACCAAACAAATCCTGGATATTTGAATATCCAAACAAACCCTGAATACCGAAGTATTCATACCAATCCTGGATCATAAGACCCAAACAAATCCTTCTCTTAGAGCTATATTCATATATATGCATATATGAGACAATCACAAGTACACTCACCTTGACAGTTTAACTAGCTTTTCCCTTGCCTTTATCCGGTATTTGTTCAATCAGATCTTCTTCCCCTCCTATCATTATTACAATATTAGTATCATCATAAGAATATCAATAATTCAAAGAATGATTTAAACATAATTCAATCCATAAGCATCACATGATTCCATTCAAATCATTAATCACAAGTGAAGTTCCATCCAAATCCAGGTTAATATATTTAACATATCCAAATCATAGACCAAATATACATTTATTACTTCTTGGTAATTCAATCCTTGTCATATTAGTATTCCAATACAAAAGACGGTACATCATTTGAATTCTCCTAGAGCAAGATATGCCCATTTCTTTACCACATAACAAATCTGCCTTATAGGCTCTTTTATCGTTCATTCAACTTCCAGGAATCTTTATAATTTTTATACATCATAAATGTATATGATATATCACCCAACATCATTAAAAATATTGAACAATACAAAATTAAAGTTTCATAATTTTTAAGGTTCGTTTGCTATGTCAAGAAAAACATCGAACACATGGCGGGCATACTTTCACCCTTAGGGCAGATTTCATACCCGAACTTCAAACTCTCGCCAAAGACTCATTTCTTGGTATTTTCACATGATTTTCGGATATGTCATACATATATGAGTACAGGTTAATTTCCAATTGGAATAAATCAATTCCAGTATGTATACAAAAATATATGGAAGTTTGAATAAACAAAGTTTCTAAACAAAGCAATTTTAGGGTTTTGTACATTCAACTTAACTTAAACTTGCATATATCCATACATATGCTCCCAAGCATGAAAGGACAATAAAAAATCAAGGATTTATATCATATAAATCATAAATTCAAGAAAAATAACAAGATTCATGGTTGGAATTACCTTAGGGGCTTTTACGTAAGTTTTTATGAATGTTTTTGAATGTTTCTCCTAACTTTCTGCTTCCTAACCCTCACAATTGTTTTTCCTCAACTTAAAACTCTCCCAAACTGATTTTGATGAATAAAGGAGGATATCTCAAGGGTTTAAGTCGGCCAAACCAACCTCCACCTCCAACCAATCAATTTATAACATGTGGCATCATATAAAACAAAATATCATTTAAGGCTAAATGACTACTTTAGACCATGTTCGTAAAAAGACAATATCTTCCCACTCGGATGTCCGTTCGATGGACCGTTTGTTGTGTTACAAACCTAACTCATATATATACAAATATCTAGTTTATACCTCAAGTCAATTGTTATGTAATAAAGGTCAAAACTAGTCTTAAACATGAACATTCCTCCCGAAAACTTCAAAATTTCACATTTGTAACTAATTCAATATTTCATGCTTTATGACGCTAGGATTAGACTAAATATAATGACTTAACATTATATATACTAATAAAATATTATCCATATTACATAATCTAATCATGATTTAAACATAATATATCATAATTATATTCGGGTTGTCACAATTCTCCCCCTGTTCGGAAATTTCGTCCCCGAAATTGACATACCTTGGTTGTCTGAATCAAACAAATACGGATAACGCATATTCATGCTATCCTCACTCTCCCATGTAGATTCTTCCATGGAATGCATTCTCCACATAACCTGCGGTAGTGGGATCACTTTTGATCTTAATATTTGTTCTTTCCTATCGACGATTGCAAGTGGTTCTTCCACATAACTCAAATCTTCTTTCAACGCAATAGGTTGTTCCACCAATACATGTGAAGGATCCGCTACATACTTTATCAACATAGAAACATGGAAAACATCATGTAATCGAGCTAACTCCTGTGGTAATGCTAGCTTGTAGGCAACCATCCCGACTTTCTCAAGAATTTCATAAGGTCTAATGTAGCGTGGACTTAATTTACCTTTCTTTCCAAATCTCATAACTCCTTTCCATGGAGATATCCAAAGAAACACGTAATTCCCTTTCTGAAATTCTAAATCTTTCCATCGCTTATCCACATAACTCTTCTGTCTGCTTTGAGCCGTTCTCATTCTATCTTGAATAATCTTCACTTTTTTAGTGGCGACTTCAATCAACTCTAGACCCTCTATCTTCCTTTCACCAACTTCACCCTAGCATACGGGTGTACAACACCGTCTACCATACAATGGTTCATATGGTACCATACCAATAGTAGATTGAAAACTATTGTTATATGCAAATTCTATCGAAGGCAAATATTCATCCCAATTTCCTTCAAAATCAAGCACACAAGCTCTAAGCATATCTTCCAAAATTTGTATTGTCCTTTCAAACTGCCCATCTGTCTGAGGATGAAAATCCGTACTAAACTTCAAGTTAGTACCCATAGCACACTGCAAGATATCCCAAAATCTGGATGTAAAAGTAGGGTCCCAATTTGAAACAATAGATACCGGTGCTCCATACACTCGAATAATTTCATTAACATACAATCTAGCATACCTATCAACTGTATACGTAGTCTTAACCGCTAGAAAATGAGCGAACTTCGTCAATCTATCCACCACTACATAAATCGAATCTGACCCCTTCTGAGATCGAGGAAGCCTAATTACGAAATCCATCTTTACATGATCCCATTTCCATTCCGGTATTGGCAATGGTTAAAGCAAACCCGCAGGTTTCTGATGATCCTCTTTTACTTCCTGACATATAAGGCATCTAGCAACAAAATCATCTATTTCTTTCTTCATATTATTCCACCAATAATGCTCCTTTAAATCTCTATATATTTTAGTACTACCAGTATGCATAGTATAAGTGGAATTATGAGCCTCATCTAAAATTTTTGCTTCCAATCCATCCACATTAGGCACACATAATCATTATTTATACAATAAAGGGCCATCGTTAACAATACAAGAATCACCAGACTTACCATCTCTTACATCTTATCATTTTTCTCAAGAAAAGGATCTTGACCTTGCAAATCACGAATACGAGTAGCTAACAATGACCTCACGCTTACATGAGCAAATAATTTCTCCCCATCTGCTAGCTACAATTCCACTGCCATCAATCTCATCTTCATAATGTGAGAAACTCTAGCACATCGAGTACAAGATAGCCTACCCAAAGGCTTTCTACTCAAAGCATCTGCAACTATATTTGACTTCCCTCGATGCTAGTGATTTGTACAATCATAATCCTTGATTAGCTACATCCACTGCCTCTCCCTAAAATTCAACTCCTTTTGAGTAAATAAATACTTAAGGCTTTGATGGTCAGTAAAAATTTCACATACCTCACCATATAGATAATGACGCCATAATTTTAAAGCAAACACAATAGGAGCAAGTTCCAAATCATGTGTAGGATAATTACGTTCATGTGTACGCAATTGCTTAGAAGCATAAGCAATAACCTTACCATGTTGCATAAAAACACAACACAACCCCTCCCTGGTATAAAGAATCAGTATAAATAACAAAACCATCTCCACCATGCAGAATAGTAAGAATAGGTGAAGTTACCAACCTCTTTTTCAATTCATCAAAACTATTTTCCTAATCAGAATTCCATTCAAACTTAACATCTTTTCAGGTTAGTTTAGTCATTGGCAAGGAAATTGAAGAAAATACCTTAATAAACCTTCCCAGCTAAACCTAGAAAACTCATTACCTAAGTCACATTATTGGGCCTCTCCCATTTTACAATAGCTTCTACCTTTTTAGGATCAACACATATTCCATCTCCAAAAATAACATGGCCTAAAAATACAACTTGTGATAGCCAAAATTCACACTTGCTAAACTTAGCATACAACTTCTTATCTCTCAACATATTCAAAATAGTTATGAGATGCTTTTCATGTTTAACCATATCACGTGAATAAATCAGAATATCATCAATAAAACTATCACAAATGAATCAACAAAAGGATGCAGTACTCGATTCATAAGATCCATAAATGCAGCTGGAGCATTAGTCACCCCAAAAGGCATCACAAGAAATTCAAAATGACCATACTGAGTACGAAAAGCAGTTTCAAAAATATCACTTTCCTTCACCCTCAACTAATGATAACCTGATCGTAAGTCTATCTTTGAAAACACTTTAGCACCCTGCAACTTATCAAACAAATCATCTATACGAGGTAAAGGATACTTGTTCTTAATTGTAGCTTTATTCAGTTGCCTATAATAAATACACAAATGCATAGTACCATCTTTCTTTTTCACAAATAAAACTAGTGCACCCCATAGAGATACACTAGGCTATATAAACCCCCTATCAAGTAAATCCTGCAACTGAATCTTAAGTTCTTTCAATTCAACCGGTGCCATTCTATACGGTTCCATAGAAATCGGGTATGTCCCTAGTGCTAATTCAATACTAAATTCAACTTCTCTTTCTGGAGGTAACCCAGGCAACTCACTAGGAAACACTTCTGGAAAATCCCGTACAATAGGAACATCAACTAATTATAAGGCCCCCTTATTAATGTCAAGAACATATGCAATAAAACCCTCACAACCCTTACTCAATAATTTCCTCATCTGAATAGTAGAAATGATGCAACTGGGAACAATTTTCCTTTCCCCCGCAAATTTAAATTCAGGCTCAGTAGGCATATTAAAAACAACTTCCTTACATAAATAATCCATAGATGCATGATATTTAGATAACCAATCCCTTCCCATAATTATATCAAAATCAGATTTATCTAATGGAAGTAGATTTATAATTGTATCTCTAACCCCCATAGTCAAAACATAATCACGAAAAACATAATTAGCTACAACCATATCCCCCATGGGCATATAAATACCCAATACCACATCTAAACGAGTACATGGTTGTGACACCCCGCTTAATTAAATACCGGGCGATCACTCCTTTATTAAATTAAATCAAGGTAAACAGTTGGTTCATTCTCAACATCACTGTCGATAAAAATACATTTTCCAATTTAACACCCTAAATAATTAAGCTAAGTGTCAAAACCATTTATATACATACTTTCCAAATTTTATGTAAAGAAAAACATTTGTTTTATTAACAACATTTCTACAATTAAGAATCACACCACAATAAACCTGGAACACAAAGTCCAATTAATATAATACATTCGTCAATCGAATGTCCACATATGAAGACTAAAGTC
This sequence comes from Sambucus nigra, assembly GCA_949130495.1. NCBI lineage: Eukaryota > Viridiplantae > Streptophyta > Magnoliopsida > Dipsacales > Adoxaceae > Sambucus > Sambucus nigra. The sequence continues at coordinate 304,650,008 of OX422212.1, read as the reverse complement.
ACTAATACAAACTGAATAAAACCCATCGTAACAATACTGGAAATAACTGAAATACAAATGTCCCAACAATAATGAAATAATGGAAAGGGCGACACATGCCCAATAAATGAGAATGCTAAAAGTGGAGTCAATAAGGGAAGTCGTCTACGCAAGTAACCTGCAACTCCCACCTAAGCTGCAGCACGTTTCTTTCAAGGGATCCTAAGCAAGACGCCCCTGTGGCTGGGCACCTGAAATATATACATATATATACAAGAGAGAGAGAGAGAGAAAGAAACGGGTCAGAGCCCGAAAGTGTGTTTGATTTAAAATACGTTTAGCAAGTATTTAAATTGATACAGGCCAATGCAACAACATATTAGAGCGACACTCTCTTGAGAAATTCTCACCTCTCTTCTAATGTGCACACCTATCGTGCTAACCTTCCCTACGGGTTATCTTAACATTTTATTATACTAACCTTCCCAATAAATTAGCGTATCTTAAACTTACTCATAAGATTTCAAAACTGAACAATATTATTGTTTAGAAAGAATACTTCCAATTAGCATCACAACTCTCGTTTTAACTTTTATTAATTTATAAAGTTTTCCAGTGACATTTTATACTTTCACAAAACAAGTATTTACTATACGAGTCATCAACCATGTCCTACTTATCAAATCATAGTAGGTAGTTTCAAATTTCCCATTTTATATATATATTAACTACTCGCATAATATATATAAAATAACAGCACCCCACATAAAACTATGGTGCGTGCATACTTCTACTATCCAAACCCCATACCACTCATATCAAGGGGAATACAAGTTCGGAATCACTCTCGAACTGTATTAACACATACACAAACAATATCGAGGCGAAGCATAGATTTCCAAGTCTCTAAGAGGATGGCACATACTCGCATCTCTTAGGACCTTCTGAACTATCAATTCGATAGCCTGTACCAAGGATATCTATCTTCTAGGGTACAAGTCAATATCCCCCATAAAGGTCCCATCGAGATAAGACTGTCCCAGCGCGGTAACCTCAAGGATAGCAAGTAGCGCGGTATGTTTTTCACATGTATATAATATATGTACACACAATCATATAAATATACCACTTTATTATATTAACATAGGTTCTTCTCGTCACCCATAATTGTACCATTTATCCTGAAATTTACATTTTAGAATTTCGTATAAAGTTTCATTCCTAACCTTAACTCGAAGGGTTTTCTCACTCATTTCCTGACACTCGTGGACTATATCCTCACAAATCTGAAATTCAGTAAGTGTCTTTATTAGGTCCCAACGTAACTCTCTTACGCACCTCACCCTTTAGATTTATAAATTCACCAACCCTAAAGTAAATGTCCCATAAGTACCATTCTCGTTGAAGATTAAAGGTCCCAACATTTATTCATATGCCCTACTGGTCCTCAATGTCTCCCAAATCATTTTATCAAGAACGCCCAAGAATTATATCACGACAATTTGAATTTAACTCATCTAAAGAGGGAATTAGGAGTCTGCCAGGAGGGGTCGATCGATTGAAGCTTGGGGCTCGATCGATCGAACCTTCGATCGATCGAAGCTCTAGGCTCGATCAATCGATCAAGCAGGTCTGCGAAAAATTCTGCAGAATGCAGTTACGGGTTTCATCACCAAAATTACACCAAATCCATATTTTCAAGTTCCAATCGTCCCAGAATTCTACTACTAACATTATAACAATATACCAGATGATTCTAACGTGAGGCATGTACATATTCATCATTTAAACACGGATTTTCAACCTAAAATTATATCCAATTATCAAGAACCCTAGAATCTTCTTAAACAGTTTTCTAACAAATCTTTCTCCATAATTTCTTTCTTAAGATCATCAAAATTTCGTGGGTTATTTTCCTCTACATGGAAAGGATTCCAGAATTTCATATAAATCATTTCTACATGCATTTTCCTAACACAAATTGGGTGTTCTTCCATATTTATCATCTCTAATCAATCCTAAACCAATATGAAGATTGCATTAACGAAAATACGCAAGTTAAACACTTGCCTGGGATTTTTGGTATTCTGATTCACGGCTGATTTTGGTATGGCTGCATTCCTCATCTCACGATCTAGTGGTGCAAACACGTGACTTTTTGGCCTTGAATTGCCTTGGAGCTCTCTCCTCTCTTCTCCAATGGCCGTCACTTGATTTCTGGATATTCTAACCCTAAAATACTAACCTAGTTGGCAGATATAGGTTGCTGAAATTCGTGGGTTTAATTACCCAAAAAGGTGAAATGACTAAATTGCCCTCCCGGGGTACCAATTAGGCCTAAAAACGCCCCGAGACCCAAACTAAACCCCCGGGTACACTTTTCTGACTATCTCGACCCTTCCGGACGCGTTGGCGCACTCAAAACGACCATACGAACAACTTATAAAATATTCACTTTTTATTTAACAAAATTAGTCCTGACGTGACACGGGCATGTCTCGACTTAAATTTCCGAAATAGTCATTTAATTCACTCATGACATTCAATATAATCAATATAATATATTACTTTGCTCATTAGTAATATTCAACAAGTTTCCCATAATTACTAACTCTCGTCACGTTAATAATTATAACATAATTAATTTTCGGATTTTTATTAAATAAATCATTCACATTAAATTTAATAAATCCTCAAATTAATATAGCATAAAAATACGGGGTATTACAATGGTCTATTCATATATATAGAAAATGCATATGACACAAAAGAATGTGTGGGACCGGGATCAATCAAAATATAAGCACTTCTATTAGTAATAGAAAGTGTACCTGTCACCACATCCGAAGTAATTTTCATCGTAAAGACTCGTCCACCTGGCCTGGAACCACTAGCTTGTCCAATGCCCCAGGTTTCATCTATAATAACCGAGTTATAACAACCAAAACAAATAGTTTATAATACTAAATTATTAGTTAGTACATAAATAATTCATAAATATCAAATCAACTCAATAACTTCCATCTAACCGTCACACACGTCCAGAATTAATAACCTAGACGCTCTGATACCATTAATTGTCACACCCCAAACCCAATATCCATACTAATCATTTGTTATTAGAATAATTGGATCATAATCTTGAGCCCATTGGAAAATATACTTCATTTATCAATATTTTTTTGCATGTTGTGCATAATGAACATAATATTATTATTATGCCGTAATGAAATCAATATCAGAGTCATAATTAAGCGGACATACAATACTATGATTAACTATGATAAAATTTCACAACCCTCAACTCAATTCATACTAACGCAATATATACAATGTGTGAGTATATTAAAATATTAAGTGTGACAATGATAAAATCCACATATTTAAACCCCAGCTCTCTCCAACGGTGCAACTCTCAAAGTTACCAGTCATATGGTATCCTAGCTGGCAGCATACAAACCTGAAATTGTTAAAATATAAATCGTAGGCATTAAGCTTAGTGAGGTACTCCTTCCCTACAATGAAATAACAATTATATATCAAATATGTGGATATAAAATCCGAATAATTCTACCCATTGACAATAAAAAATACTGGATCATAAGATCAAAATAATTCTGCCCATTGGCAATAACAAATCCTGGATCATAAGATCCAAATAATTCTACCCATTGGCAATAACAAATCCTTGAACATGAGTTCCAACAAATCCTTGTCATAAGACAAATCAAATCATTGGATCTTTATCCAATTCCAATCTTGGATTATAAGACCCAAACAAATCCTGGATATTTGAATATCAAAACAAATCCTGAATACCAAAGTATTCAAACCAATCCTGGATCATAAGACCCAAACAAATCCTGCTCTTAGAGCTATATTCATATATCTGCATATATGAGACAATCATAAGTACACTCACCTTGACAGTTTAACTAGATTTTCCCTTGCCTTTATCCGGTATTTGTTCAATCAGCTCTTCTTCCCCTCCTATCATTATTACAATATTAGTATCATCATAAGAATATCGATAATTCAAATAATGATTTAAACATAATTCAATCCATAAGCATCACATGATTCCATTCAAATCATTTATCACAAGTGAAGTTCCATCCAAATCTAGGTTAATATATTTAACATATCCAAATCATAGACCAAATATACATTTATTACTTCTTGGTAATTCAATCCTTTTTATATTAATATTACAATAAAAAATACGGTATATCATTTCAAGTCTCCTAGAGCAAGATATGCCAATTTCTTTACCACATAACAAATCTACCCTATGGGCTCTTTTATCGTTCATTCAACTTCCAGGAATCTTCATAATTATTATACATCATAAATTTCTATGATATATCACCCAACATCATTAAACATATTTAAAAATACAAAATTAAAGTTTCATAATTTTTAAGGTTCGTTTGCTATGTCAAGCAAAACATTGAACACATGGTGGGCATACTTTCACCCTTAGGGCAGATTTCATACCCGAACTTCAAACTCTCACCAAAGACTTATTTATTGGTATTTTCACATGATTTTAGAATATGTCATACATATATGAGGCCAATTTAATCTCTAATTGGAATCAATCAATTCCAGTAAGTATACAAAAATATATGGAAGTTTGAATAAACAAAGTTTCTAAATAAAGCAATTTTAGGGTTTTGTACATTCAACTTAACTTAAACTTGCATATATCCATACATATGCACCCAATAATGATAGGTCAATAAAAAATAAAGGATTTATATCATATAAATCATAAATGCAAGAAAAATAACAAGATTCATGGTTGGAATTACCTTAGGGGCTTTTACTTAATTTTCTATGAATTTTTTTGAATGTTTCTCCTCACTTTCTTCTTCCTAACCATCGCAATTGTTTTTGCTCAACTTAAAAGTCACCCAAACTGATTTTGATGAAGAAAGGAGGATATCTCAAAGGTTTAAGTCGGCCAAACCAACCTCCACCTCCAACCAATCAATTTATAACATGTGGCATCATATAAAACAAAATATCATTTAAGGCTAAATGACTACTTTAGACCCTGTTCGTAAAAAGACAATATCTTCCCACTCGGATGTCCGTTCGATGGACCGTTTGTTGTGTTACAAACCTAACTCATATATATACAAATATCTAGTTTATACCTCAAGTCAATTGTTATGTAATAAAGGTCAAAACTAGTCTTAAACATGAACATTCCTCCCGAAAACTTCAAAATTTCACATTTGTAACTAATTCAATATTTCATGCTTTATGACGCTAGGATTAGACTAAATATAATGACTTAACATTATATATACTAATAACATATTATCCATATCACATAATCTAATAATGATTTAAACACAATTTATCATAATTATATTCGGGTTGTCACACACCTTCCACCACCATTACCTACAATCACTCTTACACTACCACCTCTTGCCAATTTCACCTCCTAACACTAACTCCTCCATAATCAATTACGTCAACCACTACCTCCATCTATGACCAACCTCCAACACTAACACCAAAAACATAAAGAAAAAAAAACTAAAATTTTAAGTAGAAGAAAAAATGAAACATAATAATGTAAACTAAATCAAGTACAAAAAACACCCTTATTAATCTCCCAAATTGAAATTTAATACCATTAAACATAAATGAAATAAAATGATCTTAAAACAAAATCGAATGCATGTAGTATATAGAATCTCAAATGAAAATACCAAATCCAGATTACGTAGAAATGAACAAATTATATCTAACATAGAATCAGATCTAAAACTAAAAGAAAAATCGAAACACAAATCATAACCCAAATCGTTCTAGGCCTGTGATTGCAAACTCAATTAGATATCCAAATCAATAATATAACTAGTTAAACAAAAAATTTATTCAATATATAAATATAATGAAATCGATTTTGTATCGGACCTGTGAATTCGATTTTGTATTCAGAAAATTTATCCAAATAGGCCAATGAATCACATGCACCTATTCGATTTTTTGTTCAAACAGACATGTGCATTGAATCGATGAATTGTAGGCACCTATTCGATTTTGTGTCTAGAGAAATTAGAGGAGTGCACCTATCCAATGAATCGCCTGCAAGAAATATATTTGTTACGCAACAAATATATTTGTTAAAATCGCCCATAAGTTAAATCGTTCCTGACAGAAGAATCATTCCACACCGATGAATCGCCCATAAGATATTCAGACATGTGATCACAAAAAATATACTTGTATGTATATACAAATATACATATAAAAAACAAAATGTTCGGATTTATACTTATTAGTGAATATTCTTTTTGGATTTGGGAGAAGAATAGGGGTGGCAATTTAGGCCAATGGGTCATGTTTTTGACCTGGCACGACACAACACGACACCACTAAAGTTTATGTAACACGAACACGACCTAACACGAAGTTGAGTTTTTTTTTCAACCCAAACATGACCCAACACGATATAAAAATCCTGTCAATTTGATATGATTGACACAGTATAACAACACCCATAAACAGTTTAGATATGAGGTTAAATGGATAACATTTGTAACGTTGTCCATTTTTTTAACATTTAAAGGTTTAAAAATTAACAGGGTTGAATGGGGACAGTTACCCCAACAAACCTCCATTTTAATCTCATGTCCCTCATCTAGGAGTATGAGCTTTCCTCTAAGAGAGCTATTAATAAATACACGTGCATATTTTTCTAGGTAAATAATCCTCTCATCGAAAACTCTCTAGGCATCACTTAAAGTGGAAACTCTTCTATCTACTTGGGAGTTTCAAATTTCAAAGGGAAATCAAAGGCTACTTACCTTCAAATCGGAATGGAAGATATTGAGAAACGACGGTATTGAGCAGCGACGGCATTAGAGGTGGTATTGAACATCGAGGTTTTTTTAAGAGGATTTGGCGGATGAATAACCTCCTCAGTTTGGTTGTATTTTATAGGGAATACACCTAAAATATTTTTTTTGTTTAGTATATATTAATGTTGAGAGTAAATTGGATGTATCTTAAATATTTTTTTGTGAAAAACTGTAAGAACACAAATTTCCAATTGAGCCCATATGTAGTATTGGCTTAATTCCGAACAAAACTATTTGAGTCATAGGTTAGAAGTTTTTTTTCCTATCAAGCCTATGATGTTTGAAGAAGTAGTGGCCAAAATTTATAGTACACATCATTGTGGGTTTAAAGTGCCATGTTTAGCATCCTCAACATTGTTTCATTTTCCAAGATCTCCAAAAGGTATGAATGCACTATTATATATATATATATGATCTTGGAAAATATTTTTGGGTGTTTTATATTTATAATTTAAGTTGAAAATGAGTTTTTACTTTTTTAAAGAAAAATAAAAATATTTCTGCATTTTCGTTCGAATGAAACTAGGATCTCGTTCGAACGAGATTCCCAGGTCGTTCGAACGACATTACTAATGAGATTGAGTTCCTACTCTCTATTTTCACGTTAGAAGTTTTATTAGAATGAAGTCATTCAAATTATCTCGTTCGAATGATATATAAAGCGAGCTTTGCCCCTTACTCTCTGAATTCTTGTTAGAAGGTGTTCGAACGACCTGGGCGGGAACTTAAAAAATTGACAGTTTTTCATTTTTCCCATTTTTCCACCACTTGCCCCACTAACTTTTTACCAGACTTAATTAGTTCGGGAAGAATTATTTTTCAAGTACCTTTTGAGAGGTTTCTGACTTAGTTTTGAGAGAAAAATATTTTCTCCAAAAGTTCCTTTTTGTGTTTTTTAATTTTAAAGAGATGATCTTAAAAACACATATACACCCATATGTTTGTTTAATTCCAAGTCCATATATATATATATATATATCAGAGTTTGTTTGGCATCGGGTTTTCTCTACACCAACAAGAAGAGATTTTGGGTTCATTATCTACCCAAAAAGCAGAAGAAGTTTGTATTGGAGCTTTCTCACATGGTGAAAGTCACCATGTGTGGTTAACGGTTGTTGTGCCTCCATTGGAGGACTCCGAGATTCCGGTGGCCTCCAGAGTTATCTGCAAGGCAAAGGCTGAAGAGCGAAGGAAGCATTGGGTCTTGAAGGAGTCGAGTCGAATGTTGTAAGTCTTATTGTCGTTGTCTTTGTAAACATATCGTACCTAGTGGATTCGTTAGGCATTCCATGGTTTTTCTCGTTGTGGGTTTTTCTCGTACATCGTCGTGTAGTGTGATTGTGTTTATTTTTATCTTGAAAAATTCACCATAGATGCATGCTAGGATAAACAAGCTAAAAATGGGTTTAAATTATCACACTTTTTTAATTTGGTGCAAATGTAAGTTTGAATAATTTGGGTAAGTTTAATTTAATTCATGTCCACAATTTAATTTGATAAAATTTGGTTTGGCCTATATTGGAAATTAGAATAACTCATTGTTAAGAAAATTTTAGGACTTTGGTTGAATTAATTTTTTTGTGTTGTTTAATTTCACTTTTAGTTTAACTTAATTTTAATTTTGAAGAAATAAAAATTTAAAGTTTGCTTTTTGTTTAAAATTTGAATTGAAATTTTAGGTGGGAATTTAATTGAACCGTCACATTAATTTTAAAATTTTAAATTTAGGGGCTTTTGTTGTCAAGTTTTATTTGTTATAAAACTACCGCAAGTGCACGGGCTATTGAAATATAGCGGGTGTAAGTACGGTTCGAACCCATAGAGATTTCGTCAATTTTTATAAAGTATTGATTGTCCAACTAGACATATGAGTATATAAGAGTGATTAAGTTTCTAAAATAAAAATAAAAAATAAAAAATAAACAAACAAGTACAATAGATAATATTAAATGAGGAAGAAATTAGGACGTCGGATCCGTCTGTCAATTTTAAATAAAGTAACACATCAATTTAATTTCGTAGTTCCGAATTTATAACACAAAATATACCGACTCTCGTCGCGTACATTTCGGAGAATATAACAATACATGCGCTCAAAATATTTTAACGTCTCTTGAATTAGACACCATAAATCCCTATTCCCTCGAAAATATCACGTTCTAAATTTTTAATGTGTATTTAAGCATGGGATATCAAAACATCTAAGTGCAAGCATAACCCATCAAAAATGACAATTCTAAATTTCTAAAGCATGAATTTCTAATTAATTCTTGAGGTTTAAAAATACACTCTCGTGTATTTTTAAGCGAATACCGAATTTTTTTATTTTAAATTAAAACATGTCGGAATATGTACGAAATTAAATTAACATGCGTGGTTTAATTAGTCATGATAAACATCACCTAAGTCCTAGTAATTAAACTACTCACACAACATATTTGACACACAAATATTGCAACATGAAAAAATAATTTTCATTAATAAATGTCAACTTACAAAATTTTGGGTCCAAGACTTGAATTACAATAAACAATATGCTCCTCCAAAGTGTGCCTCAAAAATACACTCTACACAGATTTTTTCTATCTCTCAAAGTGTGTCCCTTTTTTTTTCTCCAAAAGTAAAGTCCCCCTAATATCGAAATTAGCCCCTAATTTATAACCCAAAAATGGGACAAAAATCAGGTACATAACGTGGGGAAAATGGGGTGGAATTATGGGAATAAACATGGGTTGGTGGGGAGGTTTGTGGTGCTTTGGCGGAAGAAAAAGGAAGGAAAAAAACATGGGTTTGGGTAGTGGGGTGGTGGGCTTGGGTAGTGGGCAAGTAGGCTTGGGTTTTTGGGATTTTCGCCAAAAAATTGATAGGGCAGGCAGGGGTCGAACCCCTGACCTCACGCAAGTCACTCCTTCTCCTAACCAGCTCACCTAACAACTCTTTCTAATATAAATACACACCCAATTATATTTAACAACATATTAAAACCCAAATTTCCTAATTTGCACAATAGCCCAAATCACCACAACTTCTTCATTCGGAGTCCGATTAACATGCCGTTTGAACCGACGTGACCCTCATTTCGGTGCCAACAATATTTCAGTAGTGTTCAGGTATCGGGATTGACTTTGGTCGTTGACCTGGGGCTTTGACTTTGACTTTCTTTTGAATTCAAACTTTGCATGGCCATAACTTCTTCGTTTCAACTCCGATTGATACGCCGTTTGAGCCCAGGCGTCCCTTGATTCAAGGCCTTCAATTTCCATGGTTGGTCCGAGTCCGAAATCAGCCATTTGAATTTACAATTTTGCCCCTGAAGGTGCGTAAGTTACCTTTTCATGCTCAATTTGCGTCCGGACTTCACCGCTTTCTTTTTAAACCTGTCAATACTAAAAAAAACAACTTGAACAAGAGATTAGCAATGAATATAAGATGTGAGCTTGAAGTTACCAAAATTGTATTATTAACCCCATTTATTCTTAAATTTGTATTTTTCTCTAAAATAATAAAAATATCTATAAAAGCTCTTTATTTATGATAAAATGGGAATAACAACACTTAGATTTGAGTGTAAATAATACAAAATAATGCACTCATCAAATACCCCCAAACCTAAACTTTGCTAGTCCTCGAGCAAAACTAAAATTTTAAAATCTAACTCACTTTCGTAGGAATCACGGTTGCACTTAGCATGTGCAACAAGCCGTTAAACCCCTAGGTTGCCCTAGTGGACGAGTTTTGTCTCGTGAGGGTTTGTAGTTAATATACCCAAAAAATTCAAAAACTTGACTCTATTTACAAGAGACTCAAAAGTAATATAACCAAGTTTGAATGAAAACTTCATAAATATAGCAGAATTTCACTTTTCAATCTCAACTTATCGTGTGTGTGTGCATAGCCAATATAACCGTCCCTTTCAAAAGATTTGATCGTTACATTTCTTATTAGAAAGTTTGTTTTGATTTCAAATTCTCACAGAATGCACTCACAATCGAACACTCAGAAATGGGTTATTTTCTCTCGGTATATGTGAATAAAAGAGTAAATTTATATGAACAAATTTCACATTTACATGATCAAGAATGAACTTTTTATAATGGATGAATATGATCTCATGAACGGAAAATTGATTACTTTTTGAAAACATTGAATCACACCATAGATCCTATTCATCTTCTATCCACACTTTAACTAACTTCACTTGAGATCGATTAAGACTTTCTTTGGTTATTGTAGGCTCGAATTTTGGCTAGAAAGAATGACTTTTCGAGTTCAAAATTTCTGAGAATATAGAGGTTTTTCGGTATTTTGACTTTTAGGTACTTTTTCTCACCTCCATTTTTCTTTTCTCTTTCCTTTTTTTTTCTTTTCAAACTCACATTTTTTTTTCTTTATTTTTTTTTTCATATATTATTCTTGCAACCTCATTTTCTTTTGGCCTTTTTCCAACCGTAATTTTACCCTAGTATTCTCAGAAAATGGGTATGGCTTCTTTTTATGGGCTTTAAACTCCTAGTTGGAGTTGGGTAGGATAGTGGGTTTTCACAAAAGGCTTATCTTCTTTTTGGCTCAAATGGGCTTGCAATGTAATAATGTAAAAAAATGTTGGAGTTTGGGTTTAATTTTTGGGCTTTCAAACGAGGGCCTAATCTCATTTCTCAAGTTTCATTAAGTTGATTTGTGTCTCAAGACGACTTACTAAGACTTCTAGTGCGTAAGATTCTGATTTTGACTTTTTGTTTTCAGTAATCGAACAAAATAATGAATTTGAGATCATCAACGAATTTATCACTGAAGGAAAGTTTGAGTTATTTTAACTCGGATTGATTTAAATCTCTCAAAAACGATGAATGGCACAATATCTCACCGGGCTAAAATCTTCACATTTATTCTTTAAGCATATTAACTTTCGCCTCAATATCCATTTTCGATCATATTATATGACTAAGTGTAATATATTATAAGTTGAGAGATTTGTGAATTAATTCTATATTAAGAAATTATTTCAAAACTCATTTATATTGAAAATCTTTTTGGATTTCTGATTTTTTTTTTTTCAAAAATACTATCCTTACCCCCAAACCTAAATTTTACATTGTCCTCAATGTATACAAAAATCAAAATATGGACAAATAAAATAAAGTAGAGAAGTAAAATGAGGATATTACCTGTGAATTTCCACTTTTGTCACCTACTTACAAACTATACAAGTGTATGTTAGCCATAAAATAAAGCTAAACAACCTAACAAAATCTAAGAAGGAGGGAAAAAAATTATATACAAAGTTGTGGCAATTATCACCATCACCATAAATTAATAATCAAAATAGTTGTGGGTCATTCCAATTAATAATCTTTATAGTACTAAGTAAAAAAGTAGTATAAACTAGTGAATTTGACCGCACAACATAAATCCAAAAATTAAAGTCACGGTCATAATGGTGATCACCGACATCATCACAAATAAAGAATTTCAAAGCACGTGAATCATGTGTCGATGCATCACATTGGGGTAACACATCACAATAAGGATCCACATATTTACTATCCCAATTCTTCATGTAAAATTGGAGATGCACAGTCCAATCCTAAATGTGAGACTTTACAAAAAATACGGGACGAAGATGTATCCCACGGGAATGTATTCTCTTCGTCAAAAATGGGAGGACCATCATAATCACTAGAATTATCGAGAAAATCGGGTAACAAATCCTCCACTAGATTTTCCCACGGATAAGGTGAAGTAGCAATTTTATCAATTGAATTATAAGAAGAAACTTGACAAAAGTCAACATCTAAATAATCACAATTATTACTTATGTCAAGTTTGTCAATTTTCTTCACACAAAATTGATTATCTTCAATTATTTCATGACTATTTTTAGAAATCTCGTCATTACAACGTTGGTTCACTTCTTCCCAGTTGATACACTTTGGTGGGCAAATTGTAATTAAAGGAGTTGGACTCTCATCCATGCCATCTTTAATTTCTTTAAAAATTATTACTGACCCATCCGACTCAAATCGAAATATGTAGTCATTCGGATTTTCAATATTTTCTATACACACATCCAAATGATCAATATAGGAATCCGAAAAATATGATGGGATAACAATATTGGGATCACTCATTGTAGTTTATTACGTCGATCCCTTTTCTTTTTCTTTTTCTTTTTTGCATTTATTTAGTGTGCTACAGAAAAATAACACAAAAATAAATACACCATTTGTAAAGTGCGACACACACAAAAAAAATAGTGACAAGGAAAGAAAAAAAAAATTAACACGACACGCGCACTAATGGTGTATTCAACACACAAACAAAAATGACCAATCACACTTATGAACAATTTTTTTTTTATTGCTTTTATTCTGGAAATTACTACTGAATTTTTTTTTTGGAGTAATTTTTTTTTTAAAGTTTTTTTTTTTTGTAAACTTTTATTTTTCCACTAATTAAAAAAAACGAATCTGGAAATTTACATTAAAAAAATTAATTTTTTTGTAATTTTTTTATGTAGTTTTGTGATAAACTAGTACTAAAAGTGCTATTTATTAAAAAAAACTTAAATCGGAATTTTTTTTTTTTTTTTGCTTTATTTTTTTATTTTTATAGCAGCGATAAATTCTGAATGTTTCGGAAAAAAAAATTAATATCAATTTTTTTTTTTAATTTTTAGATAGTTTATTACAAAACTAGTGTCAAAACAACTATTTATTCACAAAAAGAATTAAATCTAATATTTTGATTTTTTTTTTATAAAAAAAAAAGGCTGCTGGAATTTGTTTTTTTTTTGGTTTATTTTTTATTTTTTATTTTTTTTAAGATTTTTCGATTTTTTTTTTGTATTTTTGAGTAATTTTATGACAAAACTAGTGTTAAAAACAACTAGTTATTCATAAAAGACTTTAATTCTTTTTTTTTTTATATACAAACTCGAAAATCTGGAAGTTTCCAAAAAAAAAAAAAATTATTATTTTCGAAATTTTCAAAATTCTAAGTACTTTTGTGACAAACTAGTGTAAAAAACAACTAGTTTCTCATAAAACACTTAAAGCTTTTTTTTTTTTTTTTAACAAATTACAGCAGTTTTGAAAAAAAATCCACGAAAAAAAAAATAATAATTACGAATTTTTACAAATATTTAGGTAATTTATGACAAAATTAGTGTAAAAAACACTATTTAATCACAAAAGACTTAACTTTCTTTTTTTTTTATATTCTGAAAATAAATAAAAAAAATTGTTGCTGGAATTTTGAACTTGTCGGATATTTCGTTTTTTTTTAATAATAAAACTAGTCCGAAAATCAATATTCTTAAAATCGACCGAAATCTCCGGCAACGGCGCCAAAAACTTGTTGTCAAGTTTTATTTGTTACAAAACTACCGCAAGTGCACGGTTATTGAAATATAGCGGGTGTAAGTACGGATCGAACCCACAGAGATTTCGTCAATTTTTATAAAGTATTGATTGTCCAACTAGACATATGAGTATATAAGAGTGATTAAGTTTCTAAAATAAAAATAAAAAATAAAAAATAAACAAACAAGTACAATAGATAATATTAAATGAGGAAGAAATTAGGACGTCGGATCCGTTTGTCAATTTTAAATAAAGTAACACATGAATTTAATTTCGTAGTTCCGAATTTATAACACAAAATATACCGACTCTCGTCGCGTACATTTCGGAGAATATAACAATACATGCGCTCAAAATATTTTAACGTCTCTTGAATTAGACACCATAAATCCCTATTCCCTCGAAAATATCACGTTCTAAATTTTTAATGTGTATTTAAGCATGGGATATCAAAACATCTAAGTGCAAGCATAACCCATCAAAAATGACAACTCTAAATTTTTAAAGCATGAATTTCTAATTAATTCTTGAGGTTTAAAAATACACTCTCGTGTATTTTTAAGCGAATACCGAATTTTTTTATTTCAAATTAAAACATGTCGGAATATGTACGAAATTAAATTAACATGCGTGGTTTAATTAGTCATGACAAACATCACCCAAGTCCTAGTAATTAAACTACTCACACAACATATCTGACACACAAATATTGCAACATGAAAAAATAATTTTCATTAATAAATGTCAACTTACAAAATTTTGGGTCCAAGACTTGAATTACAATAAACAATATGCTCCTCCAAAGTGTGCCTCAAAAATACACTCTACACAGATTTTTTCTATCTCTCAAAGTGTGTCTCTTTTTTTTTTCTCCAAAAGTAAAGTCCCCCTAATATCGAAATTAACCCCTAATTTATAACCCAAAAATGGGACAAAAATCAGGTACATAACGTGGGGAAAATGGGGTGGAATTATGGGAATAAACATGGGTTGGTGGGGAGGTTTGTGCTGCTTTGGCGGAAGAAAAAGGAAGGACAAAAACATGGGTTTGGGTAGTGGGGTGGTGGGCTTGGGTAGTGGGCAAGTAGGCTTGGGTTTTTGGGATTTTCGCCAAAAAATTGATAGGGCAGGCAAGGGTCGAACCCCTGACCTCGCGCAAGTCACTCCTTCTCCTAACCAGCGCACCTAACAACTCTTTCTAATATAAATACACACCCAATTATATTTAACAACATATTAAAACCCAAATTTCCTAATTTGCACAATAGCCCAAATCACCACAACTTCTTCATTCGGAGTCCGATTAACATGCCGTTTGAACCGACGTGACCCTCATTTCGGTGCCAACAATACTTCAGTAGTGTTCAGGTCTCGGGATTGACTTTGGTCGTTGACCCGGGGCTTTGACTTTGACTTTCTTTTGAATTCAAACTTTGCATGGCCATAACTTCTTCGTTTCAACTCCGATTGATACGCCGTTTGAGCCCAGGCGTCCCTTGATTCAAGGCCTTCAATTTCCATGGTTGGTCCGAGTCCGAAATCAGCCATTTGAATTTACAATTTTGCCCCTGAAGGTGCGTAAGTTACCTTTTCATGCTCTATTTGCGTCCGGACTTCACCGCTTTCTTTTTAAACCTGTCAATACTAAAAAAAACAACTTGAACAAGAGATTAGCAATGAATATAAGATGTGAGCTTGAAGTTCCCAAAATTGCATTATTAACCCCATTTATTCTTAAATTTGTATTTTTCTCTAAAATAATAAAAATATCTATAAAAGCTCTTTATTTATGATAAAATGGGAATAACAACACTTAGATTTGAGTGTAAATAATACAAAATAATGCACTCATCAGCTTTCGCGACCTAACAAGTGGTATCAGAGAAAGTGCGCTAAGTTATTGCGTTAAAATACTTAATTTAGTTTTGTTTAAAAAATGAATTTTTTCCGTTTTCAAAATTTTTAGTTTTTGATGGTTCTAATTATGCGTACTTGAAAGCGCATATGAAATCGGCACTAAAGTCCATAGATGAGAGGATTTGGATGTATGTCGTTACCGAGTGGTCCCCACCCACATGTTTAGTAGAAAATGAACGTGTCCCCAAACCTGTAGAGAGATGGAGTGAGAATGAACTTAAACTAGCCAATTTTAATTCTCGAGGCTTGAATGCTTTGTGTAGTGCGGTCACACCAGATGAATTTTGATGTATCATGACATGTGAAACCTCTAAAGAAGCTTGGAATATTTTACAACTCACCCACGAGGGAACTAGTGTTGTAAAAGATTCGAAACTTCAAGACCTCACCACTCAATCCGAGACCATTAAAATGCTTGAAAATGAAACTTTTGATGAATTTTATGCTAGACTTTCAGATATCGTTAATTAATCATTTAATTTGGGAGAAAAAAAACCCCAGAATCGAGTAGTAAAGAAAATTTTAAGGTCCCTACCCGATAGATTTACTCCTAAAGTGATCGTGTTGAATTCTTTACCCACTTTAGAGTCTACGAAACTAGAAGAGCTCGTAGGTGATTTAAAAATATATGAACTTGACATGTTTTCCTCTAAGACCGAAAAGAAAAAAGATAAAGGCGTTGCTTTGAAAGCCCAAAAGTAGGAAAAATAAGTTTCGGATGATGAGAGTGATTATGACTCGAAAGATATAGAAATGTTTGCTAGAAAATTTAAAAAATTTCTTAAGACTAATAAAGAGGGTCTCAAAAATCAATATAAGAAATTTGACAAATCCAAGTATAACAAGCCCAAGAAGATCCCCAAAAATAATAATTAAGATCTTAACAGGGACAAGTCAAATCGTTTCTTTGGTTGTCAAGGGTATGGCCATAAGGCTTTTGAATGTCCCATTAAACTAAGGAGAGAGTACAAGCAACCAATTTCATACAATTCCACACTTAGTGATAGTGATAAGTAAGAGGGACCCAATTTCCCCATTGAGCAAAATTTTACTGTGTTCATGGCAAGTCATGTAAGTGATAGTGAGAACTCGTCTAATGATGACATTATAATACATGACACTTCTGAGGACAAAGTTTGTGAATCCCATATTTTTTATGGTTGTGAGAGTGGAGATGAAAGAGAGAGTGAAAATGAAGATGAGGTTGATGAGAGAGAACTTCAAGTAGCTTTTCAAGAATTGTATGCTAAATCAATTAAATTAAAGAGGGATAATTTCAAGTTAGAAGCTAGTTTAAGAGAGCGTGCAAAGGTCGTTGATGAGAGAGCTTTAGTGAAAGACCTTAGGACACGTGAGAGAGATATTTGAGAGAAGCCTGAATATGTTAAAGGCGAGAGAGGTAGCCTTAGAGTTTTGATGGAGATAATGAAGAAAAAGCTTCTCATGTTTGAAGAGAGAAAGATTTTGCTAGAGTTTAGGATCCTAGAATTATAAGAAAAATTAAGAGACTCTAGTAAGGTCAAATTTGATTTAGAATATAGGTCCGCTAAATTAGACAAAATATTAGGAACCGTCCAAGTAAAAAATGATACTTGTGGTTTAGGCTTCGATTCTTATAATGATTTCGTAAATAAATCTAAAATCACTATTTTGAGAGAATCACCTAGGAACATTTCCAAAGGTCAATCCTTAGGTACTATGTTTCTTCGGGTCTTTACTTGCTCACATTGTGGTAAAAAATGTCATCTTAGGAAATTTTATTTTGATATAAAAAAGGATCCTAGGAAATCCAAGAGTAAGGTCACCGAGGTAGCCAAGGTCACCCAATCCCGAGATTATAACTCTTCATTTGTTTGGGTTAGGAGATTCGACTTGGTAACTTTACAAAATAGGGTTTATTATTCTCATTTTCTATCACGTGAACCCTCAAATGCTAAATCAAAAGGTTAAATGTGTTAGTTTTGTTTACATTCTCTAACGTTTTTGTGCTTCATGATATATTTATACTAGTTGTATGTATATTTGTCATTTTTCTAGTCTATGCCCCATGATTAATCACATGGATAGAATTATGATTTGTGTATATATTTTTTATTTATTTTATTTGCTTGTCTTATTGAGAAAAATACAAAAAAGATTTTCTATGTATTTCTTTTGAGTTGAATTTTTTTCTGTGTTTGGTGAAAATTTTGAAAAACTCAAAAAGATTTTTTGTTTTGTGTATATTTTAGTTTGATACACTCTATATGGCATATACTTATGTTTGAATCCTTTCCCTTTCTGCTTCCATGTGGCTAGAACTTGTGGTTAATATTTTTAATCCTTAAAATATTCTTTCTCATGCTTGCATGGAGTAGTTGGATTTTGCGTTGCTTAATGGATTCTATTTTTATATGCCTTGTTTCACACATGCACGAGCTCCTTTGAAATTTAAGTGCTCATTTATATTTGAGCTTTGTGAGATGTTCTCCTACCAATCTAGTCATCTACATATTTTGTGACTTAGGAGGATTTATGCATGTTAGAACCGTTGCACGTGAGATTATTATGTGTTTAAAAAATGATATATGCTAGTGCACGAGGAAGGGATATGAAAGGAACAATCATCCTTTGTGATTAAGCCACCGTTTGCAATGGACCTAATAGAAATACGTGGTCCAAAGGCCTAAAAGAAAAATATAGCATTCAAAGAAAAATATAGCCAAGGCCTAGTGTGGTTATATTGATATTTTCGTCAAAAGAATAGAAATGAAATATTATATTTGAGGGTGTTTGGATAGAATATCAATGGCTTTGCACAATGACTTTGTATCCTAGTTGCTCTATCTTATCATGACTCTATTGGTTTGTAGAATCATCAAAATTATAGGCTTGTGTGCATAATGTATGTTTGTTAATTGAGTTTAATCTATATTGTCACATAAGGCTATATCTAAATGTGATAAAATTTTGCAGTCAAATGAGACCTCCGTGAACATGTTTTAAGTGATTGGGTCTATATTCCTTTAGTCTCTAGCTCATACCCCTTCACTTCTGTTTAACACATGTATTTGGACACACTTTTGCCATTCGAGTGCGAAAAGCTTATTGTATTTTGTGTCGTGTGTGGTGTTTATACCGATGTTTATGTGTGTGTGCGTTGCTGATATTCATTGTGTATATATATAAGGTATTTTTTTATTTTCGAGTCTTTGCCATGCTAGCTAGTCCATATATGATTTGATGTCATAATTGGTATCGATATTGTTGCGAATTTTGGTTGATATCCCATGCTTAGCGCAATACATTTTAAGGGGTATATTTTTGTTATCGCATCACAGTAGGTATCCACTAATATTTGTCTGGATTAGTTTGACTTCATTGTTGCCCATATGATTAAATGTTCTTATCACCTTATTCACCATTAGATGTTTAACTTATTTTTCCTTATTCATATCCCTTGTCTAGTTTGGGGGAGTATTTGCTTCAATTGGGGGAGGGATAAGTTATGTTTTATTATTCTAAACCTTTGTCTATTCCTGAACAAAAAATGGGAGAAATTGTATCTAAACCTTTAGTTTGGGGAGATTTATCTTAGGATGAGTCCTGGTCTTTCTAGGTAGATCATTGTTAGATAAAGGGGGACAATTATTCAAGGGGGAGTTTTTATTTATATTGCATTTAATATTGTTATATTCCCTATGCGTTTGATGGTGTGTGTAGGAAATTCCTTTTTATGGCATATTTAAAGCGGCAAAGCGGTTTATCCTTGGGTCGAGTCATAACGTCTGTATTTTTATTTTTAATCCCAAAAACTTTTTTAAAAAGTTTTAAAATGATGTTCTGAAAAATAAAGACTCGTTATATAAAAATATTTCTAAACCTTTAGTTTGGAGAGATTTATCATAGGAGGAGTCGCAGTCTTTCTAGGTAGATCATTGTTAGATAAAGGGGGAGAATTATATAAGGGACAGTTTTTATTTACATTTCATTTAATATTATTATATTACCTATACGTTTGATGGTGTGCTTAAGTGTGCAGGAAATTCCTTTTAGTGACATCTTTAAAGCGGTAAAGAAGTTTATCCTTGGATTGAGTCATAGCGTCTGTTTTTTTTTTGGGTGGGATGTTGTGTTTAGATGAGTTTGATGTCCTTTTAGGATTTTTGGTTGGTTTTTGTCCCGGAATAGCGAAAGGGGGAGATTTGTAAGGACACAGATTTTCAATTGAGTCCATATATAGTATTATCTTAATTCCAGACAAAACCATTTGAGTCATATGTTAGAAATTTGTTCCTATCAAGACTATGACGTTTCAAGAAGTTGAAGACTTAGTGGCCATAATTTAAAGTACACATTATTGCCGGTTTCAAGTGCCATGTTTAGCGTACTCAACATTGTTTCATTTTCCAAGATCTCCGGCCAGAATTTATAGTACACCCAAATATATTTTCCAAGCTCCTATATATATATATATATATAGGAGCTTGGAAAATATTTTTGTGAGTTTTATATTTATAATTTAAGTGGAAAATGAGTTTTTATTTTTTAAATAAAAATAAAAATGTTGATGCATTTTCATTCAAACGAAACTGATATCTCGTTCGAACGAGATTCCTAGGTCGTTCGAGTGACATTACTAACGAGATTGAATTCCTACTCTCTGTTTTCTCGTTAGAAGTTTCATTCGAACGAAGTCGTTCAAACGAGCTCGTTGGAACGATATATCAAACGAGTTTTGCTTCTTACTCTCTGAATTCTCGTTAGAAATTGTCAACATTGCCAAGTCGTTCGAACGACCTGGGCGAGAACTTAAAAAATTGATAGTTTTTCATTTTGTCCCACTTTTCCACCACTTTCCCCACTAACTTTTAACTAGGCTTATTTATTATGGGAAGAGCAATTTTTCCAAGTAACTTTTGAGAGGTTTCTATCTTAGTTTTGAGAGAAAAATCTTTTCTCCAAAAGTTCCATTTTCTGTGTTTTAATTTTAAAGAGATGATCTTCAAAAACACATATACACCCATATGTTAGTTTAATTCCAAGTGTATGTATATATATTTTCTTGGAGAGTTTGTTTGGCATCGAGTTTTCTCTACACCAATAAGAAGAGAGTTTGTGTTCATTCTCTACCCATAAAGGAGAAGAAGTTTGTGCTGTGTCTTTCTCACATGGTGAAAGGCACCATGTATGGTTGACGGTTGTTATGCCTCTATTGGTGGACTCCAAGATTCTGGTGGACTCCGAAGTTATCTACAAGACAAAGGTTGAAGAGCGAAGAAGGCATCGGGGCTTGAAGGAGTCGAGTTGAGTGTTGTAAGTCTTCTTGTCGTTGTCGTTGTAAACATACCATACCTAGTGGATTTGTCAGGCAAGGGTTGTCCGATGTTTTTCTCGTTGTAGGTTTTCCTTGTACATCAACGTGTAGTGTGATTGTGTCTATTTTTATCTTGCAAAAATCATCGTAGATGCATGCTATGATGAATAAGATAAAAATTGGTTTAAATCATCACACTTGTCTATTTTGGTGCTAATGTAAGTTTGGATAATTTGGGTAAGTTTAATTTAATTCATGTCCAGAATTTAATTTGATAAATTTTGGTTTGGCCTATATTGAAAATTAGAATAAATCATTGTTAGGAAAATTTTAGGACTTAGATCAAATTAATTTCTTTGTATTGTTTAATTTCACTTTTAGTTTGACTTAATTTTAATTTTGAAGAAATTAAAATTTGAAGTTTGTTTTTTGTTTAAAATTTGAATTGAAATTTTAGTTGGGAATTTAATTGAACCATCACATTAATTTTAAGAATTTAAATTTAGGGGCTTCCGCGACCTAACACAAACTAATATATTTGATACTAATGAACTTATATTAGTGGAAAATATTTTAATTTTGAAACTAATTAGAATTTTATGTTCCTGTTAAATGTTTAATTCTTCCCTCTTTACATTTAGTGGCATGATTAGTGGCGATTTTACTTTATTTCCACTAATACATTATCTTTTAGTGGCAAACAAAAAAAATTCTACAGAATATACCTTTTAGTGACAATAAATGATTAGCCACTAATAAAATTACCATGAATTGATATTTTTCTTATAGTATTTGAAGTGTATAAGTGAGTGAAAAGTGATATATACATAAGTGAGATATACACAAAAAGGTAAATAGAGGAGAAAATGGAATATACAGGCAGGTGCATACGCACACATGAAGAAAAGAATAACACCCATGTAGAAATAGAGTCTAATCCTCTTCAAAAACCGTTAACAGTTGAGTTGCCACTATGGCCAACCCGAGGGGGGCTGGGAGGGCTTCCCAGCCCCCTCTCTGTCGCTGCCATGCACGCGGGATTGCACCCTTTCTCGGGGCGCTCGATCGGCATTAACGTGGGGGTAATATGTAGAAATAGAGTTGTCGACCTATTTTACACAAAACAGGAAAAAGAAATGTTGCATCCTCGAGAGAATGACATTAAGAACGATATTGATGTCTGCGAAATGATATAGTTAAAAGATCAGGGGACTAAGTTACGTAATGGAAAGGTTTTAGGCCCTATCTCGCCCTTTCGGTCTCTCATGAACATGTGTTCATCTTCTTCTATTAAACTCCATGAAGTGTGTGCTTATGTTCATAACATAAATGAAGAATGGAATCATATAGCTCGCGTCATGGAAAAGGATGGGGTGAATCCATCCTTAGGAGTATTCCCAAAATAATAATTTAAAATATAATGTAAGTATTTTTCAAGTCACAAGTCATTATGGAAGAACGAATGTATACATTGGATAAGACACTAGTATGCAAGAATGTGACATCCTATATATATATATATATATATATATATATATATATATATATATATATATATATATATATAAGAAAAACAATATAACAAATGAGCATAAGAGAGGACCTAAGTTTAAGAATTTACCCAAGATGCCTATGTAGCCCAAGGGGCATCAAAGTATACATAGTTCGAAGATAATATAGGGTGGGGGTTCACCCATAAATCCAAACAAGGTATTTCTCTTATATGTGTGTGGAGAGATAGGTGTGCTTTGAGTGTGAGAATGCGTAATGAGAATCCCTCTTTTGAAATTTATAGATAAACCTTCTTTTTATTATGTTTGAATTTTTTATGAAAAAAAAGTATGTGCAAATACTAATAATAAAGGTTTGAGATTAAGGTATGTGATGTAATAAAATAATGCGCTAAAGTAGAAATAAAGTAACTAATGCTAACATAAAAGAATTTGGAGACAAGGATGGAGAATTGGACCTCCCTATAAAGATATGAAGTGGATCTTGAATGTACATGAGTTGAACTTGTAATAAGCTGATAGTGGGACGAGGAGATGGGGGTAATTTACTAAATGAAGTATGAAAAGGATGGAAGGAAAGTGGGAAATGGGATTTTTAGGAGGAGAATAACTTTGAATTTGAGAGAATGTTATCTGAATTATCGAGACAGATGTTCAATGATCTTTTTCGAAGTGAGGCCATGACCTCTATTTATAGGGACAAGGAAGGTGAAGATTGGAAGGCTTCTGGACCTGCCTATTGACATAGAACCTTAGACACACTACTAATAGGCAGGGTCCTGAGGGTGCCATTCGACAGTCTAGGACAATTTTTTGGTAAAAAGGTCATAAAATGCAATCCGTAAGTTAGAATCACTCATGGGGTGCACCTTTAAAAAGGGTATTTAAGGACTTTTAAGAATCCATTGATCCACACCTAGGTTTAGGAGTTGAACGCGGTCAAGTGGGACTTTGACGTGTCCATTGGTCACTGGACAGGAAATATTCAGAGGAAAACAGATCCGTCGTCCAAATCGTAAGTCCGATTGATGCATAGGATGGACCATTGGAAAGGGTATTAAGATTTCATTCAGCTTCGTTCGGTCCGGAGAGTTTACCAAGGTCAAACGGGTCCATGAAGTGCCCGATGACCATTTGGAGTAAAATGGATCATTTATTTATACCGTATGGTCGATTCATGCATGGTTTGGACAGTTAGAAAGGGGATTTATCTCAAGAGAGGAAGCTGGCCACAATCAATCGGGACTCGGGAGCGCTTGGTGGCCTCTAGATCAGTTTTGATAGTAAAACGGATCGTTCCTCTGAACTATAAGGCCGATCCGCATACTAGAAAGATTGTTAGAAAGGGGATTCAAAGACCTTCAAAGATACATTGATCTTTTTATCAGGAAAAGAAGTTGATTGAAGTTAAATGGGGCTTGAGAGCTCCTAGTGGCCTCTAGACCAGTACTCGGAGTATGACCTAAGGTCTGTGGTGAACGAGTGAGTGCTATGGACCTAAGGAGGTTCTTAGGGGGTCCTAGGATGGGGTGTATTCAATTAATGTCAAAGCATATTATAATCTTTACCTTTTAAAAATGAGAAGATTCTTTTTCACAACCTCTACACATTTCTAAGACTTAAATGTATAGTAAATGGTTGGAATGTGAAGAGTAGTTAAAATTAAATATATTTAAAAATATAACTTAATACTCAACTGAACAAAAAGGTCATGAGACAAAGATTTAATTCTAAAATCATTAATAGGAGACTTAAAAGTAACTGTAACCATTAATAGAGGGGACACATAGAGAATTTAGATGGAGAGAGCTTTTCATTTCATTGGTATTATATACTCAAGGGGCATGACCAATATTTATATTATAAAGTTTGGTCTCTTAGGAGACACTTATTAATTATGGAATAAAGTGGACATCCATTAAATATATATTTTATAACATAGATGACTTACATTACAACTTTTACTTTACAATTGTTTATTTTAATTTATCATAATATGGATTGCGTATTTCCTTCTGCATCTTATTTTGTTTATATCAACAAAATGTGATTTCTTTTATATTTCAATTCTTAATTTTCGTGTAGGTTAATGTTTTATAAAAAAAATGTAACTGTGACTAATCAATTAAGAACAAAACATTTCATAACTTGTTTTGTATTATGTTTGCACTCTTTAATTATGTATCTACACCATCAGCTAACATAATGCATATACCTATCGTTTAATTTCATTATGTTTTGGTGCATTTAATGCATATATTTAGAGACATTTTTCTCAATAACTCTATGATGATTTCATAACGTAAATAATACAAGACTAAAAATAACCCCCCCCCCCCCCCCCCCCAAAAAAAAAAAAAAAAAAGATTTCTACTGCCCTATCTACCGATTGCAACAAACGCGTGTAACATCGATTAAAAACATGCATTATTTTGTTTTACTTGTTCAATTAATTTGGAGTACTGATGAATTTACCTAGAGTGGATGGTTACTAATTGTTGAGTGTAATTAGATAATGGTTGTTAGATTAATGCAATATTAATGACTAAATTTAATGTGGTGTAGTGACTTTTTATACGCTTAAATTATTTATTAATTGATTGGTTGTAACAAAAAATTGTGAACTTGTGTTCTTCAAAACATCTCCAAATTTAAAAGTGTTTTAATTAGTTACCTTTTTTTTCCTCAGGTATGACCTTTGATTTCTTACTCCAAATCACACACTCTTACACCCTAATCGTTCATATTTTTAGGTATTCTCTTCTTATTTACTTAAAATCTCTATGTTTGACTTGTATTATAATATTCTATGAAAAAATCCCATAGCTAAAATGCCAAGATTGTTTTTTAAAGTTTTTGGGGGTGTTAAAGTGCATGTATTAGATTTATTGTACGTTTACATATCATTGCCACTTTCACACGCATCTGACATTTCTATGCTATAATATTAATTTAAATTCCATCTGATGCATTAAAAATTTTTATGCATAGTACCACTTTCAAAAGTTTTTTGCATGCTTATAAACGTCATCTCTTCCATTCGTACCCTCAGATGTCTTGAGGAGATTTTTGCCTCTGAACGACAAAGCAAGCCATTAACATCAATTTAATTTAGAGTCTCACCCTAAAACCCTCTTATTAATGAAATTTAAACTAACCCTTACCTATCTTAATTTTACAGTCATGTAGATGTTCGTCGAGAAAACTCATCAAAGGTATCATGTCGAGAATACTATGCGCACAAATTGAAAATCCAAAATAATAGACAATCGACATCTTTATTTACTGTAAAACTTCTGTAACAATATTATGTTAATATGTACTTAAATTTGGAAACCACCAGTCTAACGTAACCAGTAAAAAAATCAAAGTTTAACTATAATAGGGGTTGGTTGATAGCATAACCTTATGTGAAGTAGAGCGAGTAAGGTTAGTTAAAGGATTGTTCTCCTTGCATCATTCGTTGGTGGGCCTCGAGATATGCATCGTCGATACCTTGATGTAATGGTTGTAGTACGAAGATATGGTAAAACCAATTTATTATTCTCAAAGACTTATAATCTTCAATGGAAAGAAATCATGGAAAATCTTCAACCCAGCGAGTTACCTCAAGATCGACCTGATCTAATTACGAATTTTTTTATAGCCAAGTTACAGAACCTAAAGGATCAAATTTTTAATAAATAAATATTTGGAATGGTTACCGTACACGTACATGTCATTAAATTCCGGATGAGGAGATTCCCACAAGAACACATTTTAGTCATATTACATCATGAATACAAACTAATTACTCCTGATCATTATAATTAATTTGATAAACACCCAAAAGTGTTATATTTATACCACAAATAGACTCATTTTAATTTTTAATTCCCGTTAATATAGGCCCTTTATGTGTAATTATTTATCTTGTAGGTTAATACGCAGTTGCAGTTTCAAAAGTCTTAATTCAAGGCAATTGCGGCAAAAATGCGATAAAAAACGTCAAGTCATAATTTCCCGTGACTGGAGACACTGGGTTCCCAATAAAACCAATATTTGGCCATTCCCTTGTCTCAAACCATTTCCATCTCACATATCATATGTGTGTATTATATATATATATATATATATATATATATATATATATATATATATATATATATATCAACATGGGTGTTATTTTGTGCGTCATATTTTATGTAAATATATTTATTTGTGTCATGAATATTTTTGTTATTTAATATTTTACTATTTGTGCTTAGTATGTATTTGTGTGTTAGGTATAATTTTTTTATTTATAGTATTAATATTACTTTATTTGTTATATGTATGGGGGATAATTTAAGAAATAACATGACACATTATCTATGGGAGTGTTATTACATAATGTTTCACATGTACTATATAATTGTAATACCCCGTGATTTTAATGACTTTTAAAATGGGTTATATTTTAAATTAATGGATTAATTGGATCTTATTATAAATTAATTCATTTGGGTTTTATCCGAATTGTGGATATTAAAATGGATGATTCTGAATATTACTTAAAGATATTTAGGTAATATATGAATGTGATGTCATTGATATGACGGTATGATATAAATTCGGTAATTTGAATTTTTTAGTCAGACGCGGTATGGGACGTGTCGGGACTAATTTATTAAATTAAAAAGGAAATTTATTTTCTATCGACCTTATAGTCATTTCGACTGCGTCGTTGCGTCCGGAAGGGTTGAAATAGTCAGAAAAGTCTATTTGGATGTTGGATTTGGGTCTGGGGTCATTTGGAAATGAAAAGACAACCCAAAAGGGAATTTTGGTTATTTTTACAAGGGGGATGAATAGTGATTTCGAGTTTTGTCTTATTATAAGTATTTGGAGATTAGTGTATGTAGGTTCATTTTATCTCTTCTACACAAAAGTGAAAAGTCATCTTCTTAGAGAGAGTGGAAGGTTGCTTGGAAAGAAAAAGAAGTTTGCTTGGGAAGGAGGAGAACCAAAGGTCAAAGGTCACCACCACCATCACCACCTGTGTTATTCAACTCCAAAGGATCAGATCTTCATTAGAGGCAAGTGTTTGATATTTTCAATTTAAGTTCGTATATTGTCCATGTTAGGATAGTTATAAAAAGATATTATTTTCATGCTTGGAAGATGAAAGGATATAGTTGTTAATGGATTTTTGGAATCTAAAAATATATAGGAATTAAACTAATGTTGTAGGTAGTTAGTAATCCAATAAATATTCATCAATCTGTGGAAGAAATTTTGAAAATAATTTAGTGTTCTTGAAGATAGTATGTTGATAATTTTCTGGAAAAAGAGGCAAAAACGAGTGGAATGAGAAGAGCCAATTTGGAAGGTTTAGATCTTCTTTTTGAGTGCATTTGGATGAGATTTAAGAAAAAATCAAAACACATACCTGACTCAATTTTTCATGTAGAATCCAAATCTGAAGTCGGATTGATGATTTGAATAATTTTTGGATCTGATTTTTCTGAGTATTTAAAATATGAGAATTCATGATGTTGTTTCTTTTTAATGTTGGTTCTTATCCCAAAACTTTTGTGGATATTTGGTGATTATTAATTGGATATTATGGGACTTAAAAAATATCAGTAGACCCTTGATAAGATTTGAATTAATTTGATTGGGATTTAAATTGATTAGAATGATGATAATTAAATTAAAGAAATTTCGGTTGCTAGATTCATTTGTTGGATTATAATTGGTTTGCTTGAGGATTAAGGATAGGTCCAGTAGTGGTGATTGAATGTAACACCTGGGTAGCCTTAGGATTACAATATGAACATCAAGGACTGAGTTTAAGCTCATTATTGATTGTGCAAGGACTAAGTGTAATACGAGCGCTTAGCAGTATGACTCCTGGATAGAGATGGGAGTTTACAACACATTTGGTTGAAAGAGGGTATGAGGTTATCCCAATCACGTATTTAAAGTTGACGGACCTCCTCGATCGACAAAGTTAAGTAGTAGTGTATTGGAGGGGTTCCTTGTTTGGATTTCTCTTTGCCAGACGCTCCGCGCATGAACCTTAACGACGTCGGGAGTGGAGGGATGTTATAGGATGCGAGGATAATTAAATTATGAAGTAAAGATATGACATTTTAATACATGGGATTTAAAGAGATATAATGCTACATAAGGGAATAATCTAAGTTTAATGTGAGTACCTTGTTGTTAGTATACTATAGGTATGATAATACCTATTTGATTGATTGATGATTTATGTGTATGACATACCTAGCTTACTTGCTATCGGTGGGAGGTTTGCGCGTGAGGGCAGTCATATCCTGATGAATCCATGGGATCTTTGATTTTCGCTCGAGAACATAGGTCTATGAAAGTCTTATAGGGGAGTTGATAGGTCCGCTGACTATGGGTACGTAGGTATGTGCGTGACCCATGGGTATAAGAACTATGTTCGCCTCCAATGATTGTGTTGTTGTTAATGGTTCGAGGTATCGTCAGCGAGCCTTTTGTCCCCTTTTCGGCGACAGCGATATTGGGACATGATAGCAGAGTAATGCATTGCACCGCAGCTGTGACTTGGGGTGTCGTATTATGTATGAATATATATATATATATAATGGATTAAATAAATGAATGGATATTTATTATGGTTAAATCTATCTACGGTGATAATTGTAGATAACGGTGAATAGAGAAAGATAATTGAATTAAGTTAATGAATGTTTATTGAAAAACTTAATTCATATTAATGAGAAATGATTCACGTTAATGAGAAACGATGAGAAATGTGAATGAATAATAATGTGACGTATGGTATGGGACATATGGGGATTATGATATTGGGATGGAATTATAATATGGAGACTAGAAAAGAGGAACCATTAACTAGGAGGTTAATAGGAAACGTTAAGTGTGCACTCTAGTTCAGAGGTGAGAATGGCAAGTGAGAATTGGGTCTAACATGTACATAATAAAAGATTTATTACACTTGTTAAATACTTGTTGTTTTAAAAATCATTTACACAATCGGGCTCTGACCCGTTTCCTTGCATATTTTCTTTTCTATTGTATCTTCTATGTCAGGTGTCCAGCAACAGGGACGCCAACCTTAGCGGATTATGACAGACTATGGATCTATGGAGTTTTGCTTAAATGCCTATCATCTTTTTTATTCACAGTATTCTCTTAGTTAGGGCATGTCGCCCAAAGTATTCAGTTATCTTTTTCTATCGGGGTTAAATACTATTGTATTCGTGTCTTTTTAATACATTTGACATTGTTGGGATTATTGTAATGGATTTATATTATTTGGGAATGTTTATTCCAATTGCATTGAAATTCTTTTATGTTATCTATTTGGTTATCAGTGTTGTAGAATAAAATGTGTTGTGTTATTCTTAAACTAGAAATGAATTTTGTTGAATTAAAATTTGGAAAGTTTTTAACACCAGCTTAATTGGGTATTGGGGTGAGTTGTAAATGTTTTCGACAGTGATGCTAAGAATGAGCCAACTGTATATTCTGTTTTAATTTGGTATGGGACTGGCCACCCGATATTTAATTAGGCGGGGTGTTACAGGTGGTATCAGAGCATCAGGTTCTAGTGTCCTTTAGGGTCTGTACGCCTTACTGTGTTTTCAGCTTTGCGTTCTTTGATGTAGAGCCCTATGTTTAGGATTGTTGATTTCCTTGGTGGGATTTCGTTCTCCTGCTATAAAGTAGATATTAGTGAATATTATTTGCGTTCTAACGGGTTCGTATGAGAAGTATGGCAGATGAGGGCCATTGGACGGATAGCGGAGATCGTACTTAGGAGGTTATGAAGTATGTTCGAGTATGATGACCGTAGTCGAGGTCACCCTTATTATGAAAAATTAAGGAGAGACATCAGTAGAAGTTCTTGAAATGCGGGAATTGTGTGTGTTACCTGACGAAGGCAATATATTCAAAGGCTTGGGCATATAGTGGAGTGTGGTGAACTAGAACTGAAAATTTGGGGGTAAAATTTTTCTTGACTCATTGGAGAAAAGTTATAATTGTGGGATTCAACAACCACCACCCACGAATGAGGGTATGTTCTCTATCTAAGGAATTATAAGGCGTATATTGATTTTTGTAGCGATTAATATTGTGTGGGCAAAAAGGATTGCTAAACTTAGCCTATAGCACTGTTATTTACGTAGACTCACCAAGGGGTGTGGGACACCTATGTTTTACATGTTATCACGTGGGTTTGATTTTTATCATGGGATTACTTCCTTTGAGCATGTCCGAGCATGATGTGACTATCGGCATGCATTGACTTGTAGTATACGAGAGCGTATGTACTACTATTAGCTAGCATCTTGTTTTCTAGAGAAGAGTAGATGAGTAGACACTATTTGAAATCAATAAAACCTAAAAAAAAATTTGTTTAAATTGATAAACCTGATATTTTTTTTTTCGATAAACCAAATTTTTTATACACTATTGAATAAGGACCTTAGGAGTTCTGATGACCAACTACTTTAGGAAGTAGTGTATCGGGGTGGTTCCTTGTTTAGATTTCGCTTGCGAGACACCCCACGCATGAAACTAATAACCGTTGGGAGTCGAAATAAGTTAGGTCCTTAGTATATGAGTTTGTAACCTTTGCGATAAATATTATAA
The DNA here is from genome assembly GCA_949130495.1 of Sambucus nigra. Classification (NCBI taxonomy): domain Eukaryota; kingdom Viridiplantae; phylum Streptophyta; class Magnoliopsida; order Dipsacales; family Adoxaceae; genus Sambucus; species Sambucus nigra. The sequence continues at coordinate 304,618,429 of OX422212.1, read as the reverse complement.
TGAAAGTGGTACGATAGGGTGTATGGGCGCCCTGGATGGTTGAATGGTAGTAGTTTTCATAATTGTGAAAGAGTGAGTAGTTGTGACTTCAGGATGTATTTACTTGATGATTGAGGATCATTTTTCTGAACTTGGTTACGTGAATGGTATAAGGAAGATTGGGTAAAGTTTAAATTCGATTCACTTGAAACTATATGGTGAGGCTTGGCGTATAACATCAATAGGGATTTTCGTTAATGTACTATATGGGCGGTACGTCTTAGATTTCTTGCGATGTGAGATTTATACTCGGAGTTGACCTTATCAGTATGGTTCATTTTTTTGAATTTCGAGACGAAATTCTGTTATAAGGGGGGGAAGTATGTAATACCTCGTGATTTTAATGACTTTTAAAATGGGTTATATTTTAAATTAATGGATTAATTGGATCTTATTATAAATTAATTCATTTGGGTTTTATCCGAATTGTGGATATTAAAATGGATGATTCTGAATATTACTTAAAGATATTTAGGTAATATATGAATGTGATGTCATTGATATGACGGTATGATATAAATTCGGTAATTTGAATTTTTTAGTCAGACGCGGTATGGGACGTGTCGGGACTAATTTATTAAATTAAAAAGGAAATTTATTTTCTATCGACCTTATAGTCATTTCGACTGCGTCGTTGCGTCCGTAAGGGTTGAAATAGTCAGAAAAGTCTATTTGGATGTTGGATTTGGGTCTCGGGTCATTTGGAAATGAAAAGACAACCCAAAAGGGCATTTTGATTATTTTTACAAGGGGATGAATAGTGATTTAGGGTTTTGTCTTATTATAAGTATTTGGAGATTAGTGTATGTAGGTTCATTTCATCTCTTCTACACAAAATTGAAAAGTCATCTTCTTAGAGAGAGTGGAAGGTTGCTTGGAAAGAAAAAGAAGTTTGCTTGGGAAGGAGGAGAACCAAAGGTCAAAGGTCACAACCACCATCACCACCTGTGTTATTCAACTCCAAAGGATCAGATCTTCATTAGAGGCAAGTGTTTGATATTTGCAATTTAAGTTCGTATATTGTCCATATTAGGATATTTATAAAAAGAGATTATTTTCATGCTTGGAAGATGAAAGGATATAGTTGTTAATGTATTTTTGGAATCTAAAAATATATAGGAATTAAACTCATGTTGTAGGTAGTTAGTAATCCAATAAATATTCATCAATCTGTGGAAGAAATTCTGAAAATAATTTAGTGTTCTTGAAGATAATATGTTGATAATTTTCTGGAAAAAGAGGCAAAAACGAGTGGAATGAGAAGAGCCAATTTGGAAGGTTTAGATCTTCTTTTTGAGTGCATTTGGATGAGATTTAAGAAAAACTCAAAACACATACCTGACTCAATTTTTCGTGTAGAATCCAAATCTGAAGTCGGATTGATGATTTGAATAATTTTTGGATCTGACTTTTCTGAGTATTTAAAATATGAGAATTCATGATGTTGTTTCTTTTTAATGTTGGTTCTTATCCCAAAAACTTTTGTGGATCTTTGGTGATTATTAATTGGATATTATGGGACTTAGAAAATATCAGTAGACCCTTGATAAGATTTGAATTAATTTGATTGGGATTTAAATTGATTAGAATGAAGATAATTAAATTAAAGAAATTTCGGTTGCTAGATTCATTTGTTGGATTATAATTGGTTTGCTTGAGGATTAAGGATAGGTCCAGTAGTGGTGATTGAATGTAACACCTGGGTAGCCTTAGGATTACAATATGAACATCAAGGACTGAGTTTAAGCCCATTATTGATTGTACAAGGAAGTGTAATACGAGCGCTTAGCAGTATGACTCCTAGATAGATATGGGAGTTTAGAACACATTTGGTTGAAAGAGGGTATGAGGTTATCCCAATCACGTATTTAAAGTTGACGGACCTCCTCGATCGACAAAGTTAAGTAGTAGTGTATTAGAGGGGTTCCTTGTTTGGATTTCGCTTTGCGAGACGCTCCGCGCGTGAACCTTAACGACGTCGGGAGTGGAGAGATGTTATAGGATGCGAGGATAATTAAATTATGAAGTAAAGATATGGCATTTTAATACGTGGGATTTAAAGAGATATAATGCTACGTAAGGGAATAATCTAAGGTTAATGTGAGTACCTTGTTGTTAGTATACTATAGGTATGCTAATACCTATTTGATTGATTGATGATTTATGTGTATGACATACCTAGCTTACTTGCTATCGGTGGGAGCTTTGCGCGCGAGGGCAGTCATATCCTGATGAATCCATGGGATCTTTGATTTGTCGCTCGAACATAGGTCTATGAAAGACTTATCGGGGAGTTGATAAGTCTGCTAACTATGGGTACGTAGGTATGTGCGTGACCCATGGGTATGATAACTATGTTCGCCTCCAATGATTGTGTTGTTGTTAATGGTTCGAGTTATCCTCACCGAACCTTTTGTCCCTTTTTCGGCGACCAACGATATTGGGACATGATAGCAGAGTAATGCATTGCACCGCAGCTGCGACTCGGGGTGTCGTATTATGTATGAATATATATATATATATATATATATATATATATATAATGGATTAAATAAATAAATGGATATTTATTATGGTTAAATCTATCTACGGTGATAATTGTAGATAACGGTGAATAGAGAAAGATAATTGAATTAAGTTAATGAATGTTTATTAAAAAACTTAATTCATATTAATGAGAAATGATTCACGTTAATGAGAAACGATGAGAAATGTAAATGAATAATAATGTGACGTATGGTATGGAACATATGGGGATTATGATATTGGGATGGAATTATAATATGGAGACTAGAAAAGAGGAACCATTAACTAGGAGGTTAACAGGAAACGTTAAGTGTGCACTCTAGTTGAGAGGTGAGAATGACAAGTGAGAGCTGGGTCTAACATGTACGTAATAAAAGATTTATTGCACTTGTTAAATACTTGCTGTTTTAAAAATCATTTACACAATCGGGCTCTGACCCGTTTCCTTGCATATTTTCTTTTCTATTGTATCTTCTATATCAGGTGTCCAGCAATAGGGACGCCAACCTTATCGGATTATGACAGGCTATGGATCTATGGAGTTTTGCTTAAACGCCTATCATCTTTTTTATTCACAGTATTCTCTTAGTTAGGGCATGTCACCCAAAGGATTCAGTTATCTTTTTCTATCGGGGTTAAATACTATTGTATTCGTGTCTTTTTAATACATTTGACATTGTTGGGATTATTGTAATGGATTTATATTATTTGGGAATGTTTATTCCAATTGCATTTAAATTCTTTTATGTTATCTATTTGGTTATCAGTGTTGTAGAATAAAATGTGTTGTGTTATTCTTAAACTAGAAATGAATTTTGTTGAATTAAAATTTGGAAAGTTTTTAACACCAGCTTAATTGGGTATTGGGTGAGTTGTAAATGTTTTCGACAGTGATGCTAAGAATGAGCCAACTGTATATTATGTTTTAATTTGGTATGGGACTGGCCAACCGGTATTTAATTAGGCGGGGTGTTACAATAATGTACATCAGTATAAATCTAAACCTCCTAAACCAATAACCCACCTGCTTCTCTATCCCACTTCAGTACATAAAAAACCATCTCCTATTACCCACCACTCACCCAATAACCAACCTAAACATACAGTTAAAGTTGAGAACCATCTCAACCACAAACAATACTATAAAATTGATCGTACCAGCTCTACCCGAGACACCCCCATCACATACCCGTAAACCACCAAACACACCACCGGAACCCATGCATAAACCACTAGAAACCCACACTAACCCAACAACAGCACCCAAAACCACCCAAGTTCGGCACACGATCTCTCTCCCACCTAAACCCGACACCCAACAACAACCCCATTCTATTTGTCCCCATGCATATATATATATATATATATATATATATATATATATATATAAAGGAGGAGGGACTTTTGCTCTTTTCTAACTGATGTCTGAGATCAAAAGTTGATGAATTTGGTCTTTATCAACTACCAGCTAAGATTTAATGTAGGTAATGGTTCAAGATGATGCATATGGGAGAAATATAACGGTTGAGAATCGACAATACAAAAATTATTTGGAATATTTTTCAATTATATATACGCCACTTAGAGTGGTTATAGGGGGCTGCAAATCACTGAGAAGTACTCTCTAAGTCTACCAACCGCCTCTACACTCGACCTAAAATCATTTAACTTTCTTTGACTAAACCCATCCACCCTCTCTATTTGTACCAACCACCTCTTTTGTAAATACTCTCTCCATTTAAGTCTCCATTTCTTTATAAACCTTCTCTATCTGTGTTCATTTTCCACTTCTTCTCTACCCCCATTTACGCTCCATCTCCATCGAACCTCCACTTTCGTCTCCCCCATCTAAGCTCTACGCTTCCATCTCCCGCCACTAAACCCATCTATGCTCCATCTTCGACTTTCATATTCCTCTCTCTCTACCTTAGCTTTCACCATTTTTTCAGGTACAAAACCCATTTATTCCACACTCACCAAAACATCGCCCTCATATATTTTGTCTCCTTGTCAGGTATAAATCTCAAATCAGTGGGAGAAATACACATGTATATATGATTTTTTTTGTGCTTTCGATTTCAAGAAAGATCTAAGGTACTCTCTCTCTCTCTCTCTCTCTCTCTCTCTCTCTCTCTCTATCTCCCTCTCTCTGCAACTTTGAACACAGGTTTAGATTATTGCAACTTTGAACACGGTTTATTGCAACTTCGGGTTATTGCCTTTTTGTACTTCTTCGATTCATACGGGATTTTATTTGAGGTTTATCATTGGGGAAATATGAGTTCATACAAAACCAAGGTTGATGGGGATTTTTTTTCGATGGCCGGTAAGTTGCTCGATTATCGGTAGTGTCTAAATGTTTTATTTCTCTCTTTAAATGTGGGGAAATATGAGTTTATACAAACCCAAGGTTGTTGTGTGTGTCTCTCTCTCTCTCTAAATGTTTTATTTTTTAATTTTTGTTTTTATATGCTACAATTTGGATCTGGTATTGTTTTTTTCTCGATCTCTTTTCAATGTATATATCTGCTTGATGGTAAAAATGGTGACCAAAGTGTACCACAAATCTGATTTGTGAAAGCTCGAGATGCATGTTAATAATGTATGTTTGTTAGTGTGCAAGTTTGTATATTTGTCCACTATATATAATGACACGACAAAGTTTAACAATGTATATTATACTGGGTCTTGAGTTGGATTTGAACTGAAAATCCCTAATCCTTCTTTTTTTTTCATTTTGAATTTACATGGATATTAATTTTTTTTCATTTCTTTCACTATTTGCTAATTTTTATTTTTGTTTTCGTAAAGACTAACGACTTTTTCTCATGTTGTAGTAGACTTTTTTGTTTAGTTTTTTTATATTTAAATTAAGAAAATGTAAAAGGAAAAGGACGGTTCAAAGAATTTATATTCTCATGATTTCAAAAAATGGAATGCTTTTCAAGGATAATTTTCTTCTGGCAAAGCATAGAGCGTGTGGTTCTAGGTTTAACAATATTATCAAGACTTAATATGTGGGGATGAGAAAAGTTAATAATGTTATATATTTTCTATAAAAAATTGATTTATATATTTTAGTTTGAGAACAAAACTAAGTCTGTGATAATAGATCTGATTATATCTTAGTTTCATTATTTATGAACTAAAATTTAGTCCAATTTTGTTAATTTATGTATGAACTAAAATTTTCGTTACAAGCTTTTTGGATTTGCATTTTATACTAATTTGTAAATTAGTTTTTTAAAAGTATTAGAAGAACAATAAGCTCATAATAGAAACATTTCACCTATTTTTTTATGATCCCATGGCACAATCCAATGCAAGGACAAAATTGATGGGCACAAAAAAGCTTCAAATAAATGGACAGCTTTTAGAGTAATTGTAATACCCCGTAATTTTAAATGACTTTTAAAATGGGTTATATTTTAAATTAATGGATTAATTAGATTTTATTATTAATTAATTCATTCGGGTTTTATCCGGACGGTGGATATTAAAATGGATGATTCTGAATATTACTTAAAGGTATTTAGGTAATATATGAATGTGATGTCATTGATATGATTGTATGATATAAATTCGGTAATTTATATTTTTAGTCAGACGCGGTATGGGACGTGTCGGGACTAGTTTATTAAATTAAAAAGGAAATTTATTTTCTATCGATTTAATAGTCATTTCGACTGCGTCGTTGCGTCCGGAGGGTTCGAAATAGTCAGAAAAGTCTATTTGGATGTCAATTTTGAGTCTCGGGTCATTTAGGAATGAATAGACAACCCGAAAGGGCATTTTGGTCATTTTTCTAGGGGGGTGAATAGTGATTACGGATTTGGCACTATTATAAGTATTGGTAGATTAAGTGTATGGGGGTTATTCATCTCCTCTTCACAAATAAGAGCAGCCATCTTCCTAGAGAGAGTGTAAGAGTGCTTGGGAAGGGAAAAGCCACTTGGGAAGGAGAAGAACAAGAACCAAGGTTCACCACCACCAACCACCACCAGAGTTTGATCGGAGAAGGGACAACCAACTGAAATATACTACACCAAAGGATCAGACCTACAAGAAAGGCAAGTGTTTGATAATGTCAATTTAAGTTTGTATATTGTCCATGTTAGAATAATATGAAAAGAGAAGATTATTCATGTTTGGAAGAAATAATGGAGTATTAAATGGAATTATGGAAACTGAAATGATATAGGAATCTAACTCATGTTTTAGGATGATATTAATCCATGAAATAGTCATGAATATGTTGAAGAAAAATCTGAAATACCATTGTAGTGTTCTTGAAGTTATTATGTTGATGATTTTCTGGAAATAAGGATAGAAATATGCTTTTAATCCAAACCCTTGAAGATTCTAGGATGTTTAGAGTATTGGAAATTGTTCATAAATGTTGATATATCATGTAGAAATAATTATAACTCATTTTGGAGGTTAATATGAAGGTTTAAATGAGTAAAAATGGTGAAACCCGTAGTTGCAGAAAATGCAGAAAACCAGGCTTGGACCTGAGGGATCGATCGATCGACCCCTGCCTTCGATCGATCGACCTCCCCAGAATATGTAAAGTTGTTTCTTTTTAAATGTTGTTTCTTATCCCAAACCTTTTGTGGATCTTTGGAGATTATTATTTGGATATTATGGGACTTAGAAAATATCAGTAAACCCTTGATAAGATTTGAATTAATTTGATTTGGATTCAAGTGATTAAAATGTTGAAAATTATATCGAATGGAATTTCGGTTGCTAGATTCATTTGTTAAATTCTAAATGGAGATGTATGAGGATTAAAGATAGGACCAGTAGGGGTGATTGAATATAACACCTGGGTATCCTTAAGTTTGCAAGAGGGTTTAATCCAAAGTGAAAGAAGATGTGTTTATAAGAGATTTGAAACTATCGATTTTAACCTTAATGAAAAGGAGAATTTAACTCGTAGTAATTCGGGAGAAATGATGTTATGGACCAGTAGGATATTAGTGAATTCTTACTGAATATATGTTGAGGAAAAACCTATTTGAATCTTATGTATTGAGTGAGGGTAGCCTTAGGGTTACAATTTGAACATCAAGGACTGAGTGTAGTACAAGAGCGTAGTGGTATGACTCCTCGATAGAGATGGGAGTTTAAAACACTTTTGGGTTGAAAGAGGTATGAGGTTATCCCGATCGCATAGTTATAGTTTTCGGACCTCCTCGATCGACAAAGTTAAGTAGTAGTGTATTGGAGGGGTTCCTTGTTTGGATTTCTCTTTGCGAGACGCTCCGCGCATGAACCTTAACGACGTCGGGAGTGGAGAGATGTTATAGGATGCGAGGATAATTAAATTATGAAGTAAAGATATAATATGTTAATACGTGGGATTTAAAAGGGATATAATGCTACGTATGGGAAATATCTTAGGGTAGTGATAATTACCTTATTGATATTATATTATAGGTATGATAATACCTATTTGATTGATTGTTGATTTATGTGTATGACATACCTAGCTTACTTCCTATCGGTGGGAGGTTTACGCGTGAGGGCAGTCATATCCTGATGAATCCATGGGATCTTTGATTTGTCGCTCGAGAACATAGGTCTATGAAAGACTTATCGGGGAGTTGATAAGTCCATTGACTGTGGGTACGTAGGTATGTGCGTGACCCATGGATACGAGAACTATGTTCGCCTCCAATTTGTTTGTTGTTGATTGTGGTTTGTGGAATCTTACCGAACCTGTAGTCCCCTATTCGGTGACCTGCGATGATGGGACATGATAGCAAAGTAATGCATTGCACCACAGCTGTGACTCGGGGTGCCGTATTATATATGAATATATATATATATATATATATATATATATATATATATATATATATAATGGATTAAATGATTAAATGGATATATATTGTGGTTAAATCTATCTACGGTGATAATTGTAGATAACGGTGAATAGAACAAGATAATGGAATTAAGTAATAAATGTTGATGCTTATAGAATTGGAAAGCTTAACTCATGATAATGAGAAACGATTCATATTAATGAGTAATGATTCATGTTAATGAGAAACTAATCATATAAAGAAGAAATGTAAATGCATAATAATGTGACGTATGGTATGGGACATACGGGGATTATGATATGGGAATGGAACTTTAATATGGAGACTAGAAAAGAGGAACCATTAACTAGGAGGTTAATAGGAAACGTTAAGTGTGCACTCTAGTTGAGAGGTGAGAATTGCAAGTGAGAGTTGGATCTAACATGTACATAATAAATGCTTTATTGCACTTGCTAAATACTTTCTGTTTTTAAAATAAACTACACATTCGGGCTCTGACCCGTTTCCTTGCATATTTTCTCTTCTATTGTATCTCTATATCAGGTGTCCAGAAATAGGGACGCCAACGTTAGCGGATTATGACAGGCTATGGATTTATGGAGTTTTGCCTAGACGCCTTCCATCTTTTGATTCATAGTATTCTTAGCTAGGGCATGTCGCCCAAAGGATTCAGTTATCTTTTCTATCGAGGTCAAATATTATTGTATTCGGGAATTTTTAATACATTCAACATTGTTGGGATTATTGTAAAGGATTTATATTATTTGGGAATGTTTATTCCAATTGCATTTAAATTCTTTTGTGTTATTTATTGTGTTACCAGTTTTGTAGAATAAAATGTGTAGTGTTATTCTTAAACAAAAAATATGGTTTTGATGAAATTTAAATTTGGAAAGTTTTTAACACCAGCTTAATTGAGTATTGGGTGAGTTGTAAATGTTTTCGACAGTGATGCTAAGAATGAGCCAACTGTATATTCTGTTTTAATTTGGTATGGGACTGGCCACCCGGTATTTAATTAGGCGGGGTGTTACAGGTGGTATCAGAGCATCAGGTTCTAGTGTCCTTTAGGATCTGTACGGCTTACTGTGTCTTCAGCTTAGCGTTCTTTGATGTAGAGCCCTATGAGTAGGATTATTGCTTTTCTATTTACGCCTACAAGGGTACGATGACCGCGGTTGAAGTTGCTGCAATTGTCGCTCAGGCAGTCAATGCGGCTTTAGTTTCTGTTCAGCAGGCTCCATCACCGGCACCGGGTGTGCCACCTGCGCAAGGGCAAGTGTTTCCTACTGCATGGGAAGGAGCGAGGGATGCCTTTCAGAAAGCGCACCCACCTGAGTTTCAGGGAGGATCAGATGTTGTGACTGCTAGCCAATGGAAGAAAGATATCCAATGGCACTTGAGAATGATCGAATGCACTGAGGTTCAACGTCAAATACTAGCCACATTCAAGCTAGTAGGGGTAGCTTTGCAATGGTGGGAAGCTACGACCACTATGGAAGAGAGGGACATAATGACTATCCAAGACTTTTGGATACGGTTTAATGGGAAGTATTTTCCTTCCGCCATCCAGACAGAGATGAGGAGGAAGCTACTTGATTTGAAACAGGAAGAGAAAACTGTGGCAGAATATGAGGAAGAGTTTAAGAGATTAACTAATTTGGTACCAGCTGAAGTACCTACTGAGGAGAGGAGAGTCCTAATGTCCACTGATGGGTGGAACTTTAATATTCGACAACATTTATTGGGGAATCTTTCATTACGTACGTATGACATATGAGGGCCATTGGACGGATAACGGAGATCGTACTTAGGAGGTTATGATGTATGTTCGAGTATGATGACCGTAGTCGAGGTCACCCTTATTATGGAAAAATTGAGGAGAGTCATCAGTAGAAGTTCTTGAAATGCGTGAATTGTGTATGTTCCCTAATAAAAGCAATATATTTAAAGGCTTGGGTATATAGTGGAGTGTGATTAACTAGAACTGAAAATTCGGGGTAAAATTTTTCTTGACTGATCGGAGCAAAGTTATAATTTTGGGATTCAAAAACCATCACCCGCACATGAGGGTATGTTTCCTATCTAAGGAAGTATGAGGCGTATTGATTTTTGTAGTGATTGATATTGTGAGGGCAAAAGGGTTGTTAAACTTAGCCTATGGCATCGTTATTTACGTAGACTCACTGAGGGGTGTGGGACACCTATATATTACATGTTATCACGTGGGTTTGATTTGTATCATGGGATTACTTACCTTGAGCATGCCCGAGTGTGATTTGACTATCGGCGTGCATTGACTTGTGGTATATGAGAGCACATGTCTGCATCTTGTCTTCTATAAAAGAGTAGATGCGTAGACCCTATTTGAAATCGATAAAAACCAAATTTTTGTTTTAAAATCGATAAACCTGATATTATTATTTTTTTTAAATCAAATTTTTTTTTATATATATTATTGACTAAGGACCTTAGGAGTTTCGATGACCGACTACTTTAGGAAGTAGTGTATCGGGGTGGTTCCTTGTTTGGATTTCGCTTGCGAGACACCCCACGCATGAAACTAATAACCGTTGGGAGTCGAAATAAGTTAGGTCTTTGGGAAACAAGTTTATAACCTTTGCGAAAACTTTTAATATTGAAAGCGGTACGAGAGGGTGTATGGGCGCCCTGGATGATTGGATTGTAGTATTTTTCATACTTGTAAAAAAGGTAAGTAATTGTGACTTCAGGATTTATTTGTTCACTACGAGCGGATCATTTATTTTTCCAACGTTTGTCACGAGGACGGTATAGGGAAGATTGGGAAAAGTTTAAATTCGATGTAGTTGAAACTATATGGTGAGGCTTGGTGTTAAACATCAATGGGGATTTTTGTTAATGTACTGTATGGGCGGTACGTCTTGGATTTCTCGCGATGTGAGATTTATACTCGGAGTTGACCTTACTGGTATGACTTATATTCCTGAATTTCGGGACGAAATTCTGTTATAAGGGGGGAAGTATGTAATACCCCGTAATTTTAAATGACTTTTAAAATGGGTTATATTTTAAATTAATGGATTAATTAGATTTTATTATTAATTAATTCATTCGGGATTTATCCGGACGGTGGATATTAAAATGGATGATTCTGAATATTACTTAAAGGTATTTAGGTAATATATGAATGTGATGTCATTGATATGACTGTATGATATAAATTCGGTAATATATATTTTTAGTCAGGCGCGGTATGGGACGTGTAGGGACTAGTTTATTAAATTAAAAAGGAAATTTATTTTCTATCGATCTAATAGTCATTTCGACTGTGTCGTTGCGTCCGGAGCGTTCGAAATAGTCGGAAAAGTCTATTTGGATGTCAATTTTGAGTCTCGGGTCATTTAGGAATGAATAGACAACCCGAAAGGGCATTTTGGTCATTTTTCTAGGGGGGATGGATAGTGATTACGGATTTGGCACTATTATAAGTATTGGTAGATTAAGTGTATGGGGGTTATTCATCTCCTCTTCACAAATAAGAGCAGCCATCTTCCTAGAGAGAGTGTAAGAGTGCTTGGGAAGGGAAAAGCCACTTGGGAAGGAGAAGAACAAGAACCAAGGTTCACCACCACCGGAGTTTGACCGGAGAAGGGACAACCAACTGAAATATACTGCACCAAAGGATCAAACCTATAAGAAAGGCAAGTGTTTGATAATGGCAATTTAAGTTTGTATATTGTCCATGTTAGAATAATATGAAAAGAGAAGATTATTCATGTTTGGAAGAAATAATGGAGTGTTAAATGGAATTCTGGAAACTGAAATGATATAGGAATCTAACTCATGTTTTAGGATGATATTAATCCATGAAATAGTCATGAATATGTTGAAGAAAAATCTGAAATACCATTGTAGTGTTTTTGAAGTTATTATGTTGATGATTTTCTGGAAATAAGGATAGAAATATGCTTTTAATCCAAACCCTTGAAGATTCTAGGATGTTTAGAGTATTGGAAATCGTTCATATATGTTGATATATCATGTAGAAATAATTATAACTCATTTTGGAGGTTAATATGAAGGTTTAAATGAGTAAAAATGGTGAAACCCGTAGTTGCAAAAAATGCAGAAAACCAGGCTTGGACCTGAGGGATCGATCGATCGACCCCTGCCTTCGATCGATCGACCTCCCCAGAATATGTAAAGTTGTTTCTTTTTAAATGTTGTTTCTTATCCCAAACCTTTTGTGGATCTTTGGAGATTATTATTTGGATATTATGGGACTTAGAAAATATCAGTAAACCCTTGATAAGATTTGAATTAATTTGATTTGGATTCAAGTGATTAAAATGTTGAAAATTATATCGAATGGAATTTCGGTTGCTAGATTCATTTGTTAAATTATAAATGGAGATGTATGAGGATTAAAGGTAGGACCAGTAGGGGTGATTGAATATAACACCTGGGTATCCTTAAGTTTGCAAGAGGGTTTAATCCAAAGTGAAAGAAGATGTGTTTATAAGAGATTTGAAACTATCGATTTTAACCTTAATGAAAAGGAGAATTTAACTCGTAGTAATTCGGGAGAAATGATGTTATGGACCAGTAGGATATTAGTGAATTCTTACTGAATATATGTTGAGGAAAAACCTATTTGAATCTTGTGTATTGAGTGAGGGTAGCCTTAGGGTTACAATTTGAACATCAAGGACTGAGTGTAGTACAAGAGCGTAGTGGTATGAAACCTGGATAGAGATGGGAGTTTAAAACACTTTTGGGTTGAAAGAGGTATGAGGTTATCCCGATCGCATAGTTATAGTTGTCGGACCTCCTCGATCGATAAAGTTAAGTAGTAGTGTATTGGAGGGGTTCCTTGTTTGGATTTCGCTTTGCGAGACGCTCCGCGCATGAACCTTAACGACGTCGGGAGTGGAGAGATGTTATAGGATGCGAGGATAATTAAATTATGAAGTAAAGATATAATATGTTAATACGTGGGATTTAAAAGGGATATAATGCTACGTATGGGAAATATCTTAGGGTAGTGATAATTACCTTATTGATATTATATTATAGGTATGATAATACCTATTTGATTGATTGTTGATTTATGTGTATGACATACCTAGCTTACTTCCTATCGGTGGGAGGTTTACGCGTGAGGGCAGTCATATCCTGATGAATCCATGGGATCTTTGATTTGTCGCTCGAGAACATAGGTCTATGAAAGACTTATCGGGGAGTTGATAAGTCCGCTGACTGTGGGTACGTAGGTATGTGTGTGACCCATGGATACGAGAACTATGTTCGCCTCCAATTTGTTTGTTGTTGATTGTGGTTCGTGGAATCTTACCGAACCTGTAGTCCCCTATTCGGCGACCTGCGATGATGGGACATGATAGCAGAGTAATGCATTGCACCACAGCTGTGACTCGAGGTGCCGTATTATATATGAATATATATATATATATATAATGGATTAAATGATTAAATGGATATATATTATGGTTAAATCTATCTACGGTGATAATTGTAGATAACGGTGAATAGAACAAGATAATGGAATTAAGTAATAAATGTTGATGCTTATAGAATTGGAAAGCTTAACTCATGATAATGAGAAACGATTCATATTAATGAGTAATGATTCATGTTAATGAGAAACTAATCATATAAAGAAGAAATGTAATTGCATAATAATGTGACGTATGGTATGGAACATACGGGGATTATGATATGGGAATGGAACTTTAATATGGAGACTAGAAAAGAGGAACCATTAACTAGGAGGTTAATAGGAAACGTTAAGTGTGCACTCTAGTTGAGAGGTGAGAATCGCAAGTGAGAGTTGGATCTAACATGTACATAATAAATGCTTTATTGCACTTGTTAAATACTTGCTGTTTTTAAAATAAACTACACATTCGGGCTCTGACCCGTTTCCTTGCATATTGTATCTCTATATCAGGTGTCCAGAAACAGGGACGCCAACGTTAGCGGATTATGACAGGCTATGGATTTATGGAGTTTTGCCTAGACGCCTTCCATCTTTTGATTCACAGTATTCTTAGCTAGGGCATGTCGCCCAAAGGATTCAGTTATCTTTTCTATCGAGGTCAAATATTATTGTATTCGGGACTTTTTAATACATTCAACATTGTTGGGATTATTGTAAAGGATTTATATTATTTGGGAATGTTTATTCCAATTGCATTTAAATTCTTTTGTGTTATTTATTGTGTTACCAGTTTTGTAGAATAAAATGTGTAGTGTTATTCTTAAACAAAAAATATGGTTTTGATGAAATTTAAATTTGGAAAGTTTTTAACACCAGCTTAATTGAGTATTGGGTGAGTTGTAAATGTTTTCGACAGTGATGCTAAGAATGAGCCAACTGTATATTCTGTTTTAATTTGGTATGGGACTGGCCACCCGGTATTTAATTAGGCGGGGTGTTACAGTAATATGACTCTGCAACATGTTAAGTGTGAAAGCTTCATTTGATACAGGGACTTAACATGAAAGAACAAACCTACACTAAGTAAATATACATTGTCAAATACAGTGTACACAATTACTTCTAGTACTAATATCAATAATAATAACTTATTCTTACCTAATATCACATATACTTGAACATATATAACATGAGAGCATAGTGGGATGAAGAAATTTTTAAATGAGTTAATAGTTAGGAATTCAAAACCAAAAAAATTATGAACACGGGTTACACTTAACCATAACGAGTAAGTGTATCCTGGGATGATCAACGGTATTTATATTTACACTATTGGCAACATGTTTAAAATATCACGGGAACAAATTTATTATCATGCCGGAGTAAAAAATATCATGGAAATAAATTTATTGTCGTGCCATTGGCACGAGTACATCCTAATGTGTGTGTGTGTATATATATATATATATAGGGAAAGGATCAAGTGTGGTCCAGTTTGTGGTCGCTGAATGAGGTCTATTTTTTTAAAATAGTAAAAAAAAAATTGTGCTGATTTTTTTATGATTTTTAAACATTTCAGTAGGACCATAAAAAATAATCAGATCAAAATGATTTTTTTTGGGTATTTTAAAAAAATCTGTCAATCTGTGTCAGTTTTTAAGTTGTTAAAAGTGACAAACTTTGACCAATTTTTTAAAATAGTAAAAAAAATCATTTTGAGTTGATTTTTTTTATATGCCCCCACTGAAATGTTTAAAAATCATAAAAAAAACAGTACAAATATTTTTTTTTACTATTTTTAAAAAATTAATAAACATTATATATATATATATATATATAGAGAGAGAGAGAGAGGGGGGGGGGATCTCATGAGGATTTTTTTTACTATTTTTAAAAAATGAACCTCATTTATGGACCTCAAACTGGGGTCCTCATGAGATCCTCTCTCTCTCTCTCTCTCTCTCTCTCTCTCTCTCTATCTATCTATCTATCTATCTATCTATCTATCTATCTATCTATATATATATATAGCGAGAGGTTCTCTAGTGGACAAAAATAATGAACTTTTAAATGGACCTTAACAAAAAATACATAATAATACATTCATTTTAATTCCTATAGTGTAATTGGTTCGCGCCAGCGGCACCAGCACGAGTGTTGATCGATCCCCCCCCCCCCCCCCCCCCAGCCCCATGGCAACCCTGCTGTCATAAGGGTTGCTATGGTGATGGTGATGGTGGTGGTTAGGGTAGGGGTAGGGGTGAAGGTGGGGACTCGGGTGCCGCTGGCGCGGACCATTTACACTATAAAAATTAAAATTATTGTGTTATTATGTGTTTTTTTGTTAAGGTTCATTAAAAAGTCCATTCTTTTGGTCCACTAGAGAACCTCTCCCTATATATATATATATAACTCACACTAGATGTCTCAATCTCCTTACCGTCAAAATATGTCGAGTTTCTCTCTTTCTGAATCGTTCAAAAGATATAGTGTGGGACCACACACCATATTTTTTTGACACCCTTCTGTAATACCGTGTGGTTTTGGGACTGATAATTTAATTAATTTGGGAGAAATAAATATTTATTTAAATTGGAGAATTTTAAAATTGGCAATTGAGATCAAATTTGAGGATGTTAGAGAGTATTTCAAATGACAATTCTGAGTGTGCAGTTGACCCCGAAATGGTCGAGAAAGTCGAAATGACTGTACTTGGGTCTTATTTGGGTTCTGGAATATTTTAAGTTCATTTGACTCGAATTAAAGTAACCGAGTCATTTAAAGTGTGTGGGGGTGGGGGTGGGGTGGGGGTAGTGGGGTGAAGTTGGGGTCCCGGGTGCCGCTGGAGCGGACCATTTACACTATAAAAATTAAAATTAATGTGTTATTATGTGTTTTTTGTTAAGGTCCATTAAAAAGTTCATTCTTTTGGTCCACTAGAGAACCTCTCCCAATATATATATATATATATATATATATATATATATATATATATATATATATATATATATATATATATAACTCATTCTATATGTCTCAATCTCCTTACCTTCAAAACATATCGAGTTTCTCTCTTTTCTAAATCGTCCAAAAGATACAGTGTGGGACCATACACCATACTTTTTTGCCCCCCTCCTGTAATACCCCGTGATTTTGGGATTGATAATTTAATTAATTTGGGAGAAATAAATATTTATTTAAATTGGAGAATTTTAAAATTGGCAATTGGGATCAAACTTGAGGATGTTAGAAAGTAATTCAAATGACGATTTTAAGTGTGCGATTGACCCCGGAAGGGTCGAGAAAGTCGAAATGACTGTACTTGGGTCTTATTTGGGTTTCAGAATATTTTGAGTTCGTTTGGCACGAATTAAAGTAACCGAGTCATTTAAAGTGTGTATTATCATTTAAATTTAGATATTTTGGAGATAAGGCTTATTAAGCCTACGTGAGAGACCAATCTCATTTAGAGAAAAGAGAAAGCCCTAGAGAGAGAGAGAGAGAAGAGGAAAGGAAGAAGAGAAAGAGAAGAAAGCTTGGGGATTCCGATCAATACACGATTTAGAGGAAGATTCAGACTCTACAAATTTGAGGCAAGTGATTAAACTTTCTAAATAATTTATGTGTGTATTTATTTCATGATTTGTGGATAAAATTGGGGATTTTGGGTCAAATATGTTAAAATCTAGATTTTGGGTTATATCTTACATTTGATGTGTATATGATGAATTTGAGGTTGTAAATTAGTTGGGTTTATTTATTTGATGAGCTTTAATGTTAGTAATATACTTGGGTTGAAGATTGGTGATTAGAAGTTGGTATTTTGAGGTTTTTGGAAAATTGAAGTTCTTCCAAAATGGGGTATGTCCGAGTTATTTGCTATAGCCGGTCGACCGCGGTCAGGGGGCCGATCGACCGCGCCTCAAGGGAAAAGTCTACTGCCTTCTTTTCTAGGAAAAATTGGAAACCGCGGTCGATCGAGGGTCAGGGGCCGGTCGACCGGTCCTCTATTTTGGGTCAAAGTTTGGGATTTCAATTGTATCCTATTTCTTTTGGGTTTATATTTATGGACCTTCTTAGTTGTTGTATCATAGAGCGTTAGGTGATTGTCTCAGGGGATTAATGACCTTAGGAAGGTGAGGAGATGTTTGAGGTGTATTTCATAATGGATTTTAGGGTGTAGTGACTCTCTCATTAAGGAAATGAGCCACATAGGCTCGATACTTATGTGGCTCTTCGGACGAAGAAGGGGAAGGACAAGGAGGTGTCCCCGAGCGTCGCGACCATGATTGTAAGTAATCCGACAGTTTACTTTTTGTTAATTACGTTATAATTTTTTAGTTTACTTATTTTACTAATCATGTGCTTTTTGTCGTTTCAGGCAAAGCTTAAGGAAGTGCATGAGTCGCAGTCTGATGCCGACAAGGAATCTTTGTTCACAGATGCACTCAGCCAAGTGCTTGGCTCTGATCGCAAGGGGAGGACAAGGGGGAGCTCACGGGTGGCCAAATCTAGGATAATCGGATTGGAGATGAGCGATACCAGGTTGGCTCGAACGATGGATTCACATGACGCGAAGCTGTTCCGTTTAGAGGCGAAGGTCCAAGATATGTACTCATTCATGAAGTTTACATTGGGCGGAGACCGTAAGGGGAAATGGAAGGAGAATACGGTGGAGGAGGAGGTGCGGGAGGACGAGTAGCAGGATGACGAGGATGTGGACCTCGCTGCTTCATCACCGACACGTGCGTACTTTGATGATCCACTTCCCTATTTGGCTCCCTTCAACAGACCGATGTCGACACTTGGTTGGCCAAGCGTGTTCATATTGGACGTATTTTATGGCAAACGGATAGGGCGGGGGTTGAGGGGCCCGAATATCGTCCAGGGTGGAATAATTCATGGATTTATGTGCACTTAGTTTAGTCAGTAGTTTAAATTTCCTTCGCACCTAGTTAGTAGTTATTCAGTTCACAATTAGTCATCTTTTTATTTTATGTTCAAGAATCAAGTTAGCGTTAGTCTTCTATTCCTACGTCGTTACGATCTTTCGTATTACTTCCCTGTGGAGGCAATCCCGACTTATCGGATTATTTCTTGAGCGACAGGCTTGCACTTGAGCCTATATAAGCACGCACTTTAAGATACATTTGTGGTTACGTCAAGTTTTTGGAGCCGTTGCTGGGGAACTTAGGTTGAGATAGTAAATTCAATCCCAAATTTGATTCCCAAAAAATTAATTAAAAAACCAAAAAAAAATTAAAAATCCATAAAAATTTAGAAAAATAAAAAGCCAAAAGAAATCATCTCTCAAAATCCCTTTCATGCAAAATTAAGAAAAAAATCCTCAAAATACTCCAATAAGAATTCACGAAAATCCCATCGTTGAGTATAATTTCGATAGCCCCCATACCCCTCATGTTCCACAATTCTGGGCTCCACGTCCTACCCCTCCAAACTCCATCACAAGTCACACGATTAGTCACACTTCTAGAACATTAAGTGAGGATTCTGAGTCCATTACACTACACCAAAATGGCCAAATTTTCACCTTTCAGCTGGCCAGCCTTGTCAAGGTCATTTACCGTGACAAAAAACACGCGTTTTTTGTCACGGTCATTGACCTTGACACGACCATGACAACTAATTGTCACGGTCAATGACCGTGACAAGACCGTGATAAATTTACTTGTCACGGTCATTGACCATGACAATTCTTTAAATAATTGTCACGGTCAATGACCTTGACACGACCGTGACAATGTTAACAGCAAAAACCCTTTCCCCCTTCTTTTTTCCCTCCCGCGCCGTTCCCTCCCTCTCTCTCTCTCTCTCGACGTTGCTCTCTCTCTACTTTTAGGTTTAATTTTCTCTCTCTCTCTCTCTCTCTCTCTCTCTCTCTCTCTCTCTCTCTCTCTTCCATTTATATATATGTTTGTGTGTATATATATGTGTGTATGTGTGTATATATGTGCGTGTGTGTGCATGTGGGGTAGGGGGTGGGGCAGGGTGGGGCGGGGTGGGGCAGGGTGGGGCAGGGCGGGGTGTGTGCATGTGTATATGTATGTGTATGTATGTGTATATGTGTGTGTATGTGTATAAATGTGTGTGTGTGGTGGTGTGTGGTGGGGGAGGGGGTGGTGGAGGGGGGCAGGGGGTGGGGTGGGGTGTGTGTGTGTGTGTGTGGTGTGTGGTGGGGGAGGGGGTGGTGGAGGGGGGAAGGGGGTGGGGTGGTGTGTGTGTGTGTGGTGTGTGTGGTTGTGTGTGGTGGGGGAGGGGGTGGTGGAGGGGGGCAGGGGGTGGGTGGGGTGGTGTGTGTGTGTGTGTGTGTGTGTGTGTGTGTGTGTGTGTGCGTAGGTGCGTAGGTGTGCGTGTGTGTGTGGCGGGGGGAGGGGGGCAGGGGGTGGGGGTGGGGCACCCATTTAATAACTTTTAAAATATTTGGAAAAAACATAATATTACAAAATTGAAACGAAATGGTATTGACGGAACTTACATATACGTTATGTGCTGTGCTCTTACGTTGAAAATTATTAGATAGAAAAAGAAAAATATAAATTGAGATAACCTTAGAATCTAATTAGGCTAAAAATATAATGGCATCAACTAACATATATACACAAGACTAAAAGTAGACATCAATTTTATAAATAATTGATAATAGTTGGATAATAAATGGATAATAAACATCGGGAGGGGGTGGGGGTGGGTGGGGTTTTGAATATTATTTACATTTATATTTTTGGATATTATATACATTCAAAATAAATAATTGATAATAGTTGGATAATAATTGGATAATAATTGAAATTTTCATTCAAAATAAATATTTCATTCAAAAATATTGGATAATAATTGATATTTTCATTTAAATTGATAATAATTTTATTCATGAAATTAATTCAATTAGGTAAAACCCTGGATAATTTTTTAACAGAATTTGATAATATTATATAAAGTTTAGTAAATTCACAAAATGTTGCCAATTGTATGTTTTTAGGAATATCATTAGTTAGAATCCATATACATGCATGTTGTTAGAAAGTCTTAAATTTAATTCTCACTTTAATTTGTAGAATCTCTCTACTTGGTTGGATTTATCCCTTTATGATAATGAAATTTATGCTCCAATTATAATTATCTCATGTCATAATTTTATTGATAAACAATATATGTTGTTGTCACGGTCGTGGTGGGGGAGGGGGTGGGGTGGGTGGGGGTGGAGTGTGTGTGTGTGTGTGTGTGTGTGTGTGTGCGTAGGTGTGCGTGTGTGTGTGGCGGGGGGAGGGGGGCAGGGGGTGGGGCACCCATTTAATAACTTTTAAAATATTTGGAAAAAACATAATATTACAAAATTGAAACGAAATGGTATTGACGAAACTTACACATACGTTATGTACTGTGCTCTTACGTTGAAAATTATTAGATAGAAAAAGAAAAATATAAATATTGGATAATAATTGAAATTTTCATTCAAAATAAATATTTCATTCAAAAATATTGGATAATAATTGATATTTTCATTTAAATTGATAATAATTTTATTCATGAAATTAATTCAATTAGGTAAAACCCTAGATAATTTTTTAACCCTAGATAATTGTACTATTAACATTTTTTTTATCTGTACTAATAACATTTTTTTTACAGCAAAAATGTCTCCTTCAGATGTTAAGGCGAAGATGATGATGTTGTTTATGATGATGTCGTCTGGGTTCGGTGGTAGCGGAGGCGACGAGGGCTCCTCCGCCCCTAGGCTCCCCAAATATGGAAAATTTGGGATTACCGTCGAGAACAAGTCGGAGCTATTAGCGAGATCCCTCGAGCTGCTAAAGACGGTCATCGGCCCGGGGTTTATGAGTTGGAAGGAGGTGCCATATGAGCTCAAGTTAGCTGTTTGGGCGGCACTACAGGTATATTTATATGAATATTTCAATTTCAATTTCAATTTCAATTTCAATTTCATATTTATATTTATATTTATATTTATATTTATATTTATATTTATATTTATATTTATATTTATATTTATATTTATATTTATATTTATATTTATATTTATATTTATTCGCAACTAACATTGTATTTGTTAGATAGGAACAATTCAACTTGGATCCAAAGCTACGCGATTCCGTCTTGGAGCAGTTGAGGGAGCAACAAAAGACGTGGAAGAAAAATATGCGGACATGGTACTTTGGAAAAACACGAGAGTCCATTTTACAATGGCGCGGATCCGTCCCGCCCAAGGAGCCGATCTCATTGGCACAATGGCAAAAGTTCATTGACAATGAGATCGAGGATAGACAATTGGCATCTCGCCAATCGGGGAGGGAAAATCGGGCTAAAAAGACGGACGTGCACTACTCCGGCCGGACCTCTTACGCTGAGGTGGAGCATAGGATGCAGGTAAGATTTAATTTATCTATAACTACAGAAATATATTATTGGATATTATTTTACTTTGCGGGGCCGATACTAATTTTACTTTACTTTATTTTATTTCAGGGGGTAGGGAGTGGGCCAGGGGGTAAGCCACATAGGCTCGATACTTATGTGGCTCTTCGGACGAAGAAGGGGAAGGACAAGGAGGTGTCCCCGAGCGTCGCGTCCACGATTGTAAGTAATCTGACAGTTTAATTATTGTTAATTACGTTATAATTTTTTAGTTTACTTATTTTACTAATCATGTGCTTTTTGTCGTTTCAGGCAAAGCTTAAGGAAGTGCATGAGTCGTAGTCTGATGCCGACAAGGCATCTTTGTCCACAGACGCACTCAGCCAAGTGCTTGGCTCTCATCGCAAGGGGAGGACAAGGGGAGTGAGCTCGCGGGTGGCCAAATCTAGGATCATCGGATTGGAGACGAGCGACATCGGGTTGGCTCGAATGGTGGATTCACACGACGCGAAGCTGTCCCGTTTGGAGGCGATGGTCCAAGATATGTACGCATTCTTGAAGCGTACGTTGGGTGGAGACCGTAAAGGGAAAGGGAAAGGGAAGGAGAAGGAGAAGGCGGTGGAGGAGGAGGTGCGGGAGGACGAGGCGCAGGATGACGAGGATGTGGACCTCGTTGCTTCATCACCGACACATTCGTACTTCGACGATCCACTTCCCTATTTGACGCCCTCCAACAGACCATTGTCGACAATTGGTTGGCCGAGCGTGTTCATATTGGACGTATTTGATGGCCAGCGGATAGGGCGGGGGTTGAGGGACCCGAATATCGTCGAGGGTGGAATAGTCCATGGGCGTGTGCTTCAAGAGATGGAGTCCAGGGTGCTCATCACGCATGTCATACCCGGGAAGGAGAACTCCCTATTGTGGTTGCGCGAACAATGCGGCACGACGTATATTAGTGGGTGCGTCAATTTGTATGTAGTGTGGCCTACTCACCTCCTCAGTTTTATCCAAGACATGTAGTAACATTATTTTTAAGTTTGTCCATTTTAATTATATTTGGATTATATCGTCATGTATATTATTTTTACTTTGAATATTTGGATTATATCGTCATGAATATATATTTGCATTATATTTAGTTTGTATTGGATATATGATGTTTGGAACAGGTACAACGTTGCTATAACAGGTACAAATATACAGCTGGGCAGTGGCAATGGCCATACTGCCCAACAGATTTTTTTTAAATTCTGCCCAGAATTGTCACGTTCAATGGCCGTGACAATTATGGATAAGAGGGGTCACGGCTTTGTCACAGTTATAAACCGTGACAAACGTGTCACGGTCATTGACCTTGACACGACCGTGACACAAAACGCGAGTTTTGTGTCAAGGTCAATGACCGTGACACGACTGTGACAAAAAAAGTTGTCTCGCCTCGAAATGTCACGGTCATTGACCTTGACAAGTTGGATTTGTCAAGGTCAATGACCTTGACAAATGGGCAGATTTGGTGTAGTGATTAGAGAGAGAGACATTTCGGATATCACTAGTTTCGGTACAGGTGAGGGAAACCTACCGTATCATCCCATGAAGGAACTCCTATTTCCTGAGCGAACTGTCACACCTAGATACATTCTACTTTCGTACAATGCAAGACATTTCCACTTCCATAATGGGATGCTATAAATTTTTCCAACATTTCACGGCATGGATTCGAAGAAACCATATATATATATATATATTTGAGAGTTCGAAGAGGCGTGCGAAACCTTTAGTGATTAATCTTGCACGTAAGATGTCGTTCGCCTAAAGCTTTTTACTTTTTCCTTAATGGATAAAGTTACGACATGGCATTGGTCTTTGCCACTGAACTCTATCATATCATGGAAGGATATGAAATCTAAATTTCTTTCAAAGTTCTTTCCACAACATAAAACCAACTCTGTCAAGGTTCAAATTCAAGCTTTTCGACGACAAGATCATAAGTCATTTGACAAGTGTTGGGAAGGATTCCAAGAGTTCGTTAACGTCTGCCCCCATCATAGATTTGAGAAACATCACTTTATCTTTTTCTTCCATCACGAGCTTACTATATCGTCTAAATAACTTGTTCAAATAATCTGTGAAAGACCATTTTGGGAATTAGATACGAGTGACGTTGAGGCTCATCTTAAGTATGTCGCCGAGACTACTCAAGCATGGGACACATCCGCTCCTGATGCCCAAAGACGACCTCGACAAGTGTCCACATTTCCTGCTGTGTCCGGTCTATACCAATTGAATCATGATACATTGGTAAACGGTCGACTTAATCAATTTGCGAAAAGAATGGAGACCTACTCGAGGTACGACTAAGAGAAACTATCGGATACACACTTGCCATGAAAGAAAATGTGTACGCCATTTGTGAGGCGAGCCATTCAATAAAGGAATGTCCGACGATACCCACTTACAAAGCCACACTTACCGAGAAAGTAGAAGCAATAAGAGGGTTTAAGGGAAATTTTAACGCACCCCATGGGATCTCCTACAACCCTTCGTAGAGAAACCATCCCAGTTTTAACTACAAGCAATAACAAGCTGTGCCGAATCCACATTCACATGTTGCCCTACCTCCACCTCCTCCTCAATTTCAACAAGCTCCACCCATGCCAGCACACATGCAAGATCCACCTCCAGGACCATACATTACCCCACCGCAGAGGACTCTTAATGATAATTTAACCCAGCTAATCCAATCTCAAAATGCAATTAATGCCAACTTTGAGCGCATGTTCACTGAAATGCATACGTGAATATCTAAGTTGCAATATTCATTGAGTGTCCAAGAGAAGGGCAAGTTTCCATCTCAATGCCAAAGACCTCCTCAAGGTCAAGCCAATGTTAGCTCTACATTTTTCGATGAGCAAGAGCAATGCCAAGACATCACCACTCTACGTAGTGGGCGAGTCATTGATTTATCACCTCCCCCACACAAGAAGCCAAAAGGCAAGGAGATTTTTCCCGGCACGAAAGAGGCCGAAGATGCCCCCCTTGAATGATGGTGATAAGAAAGATATTAGCGAGCCTGAATTTATTATGAAATCACCCATCGTCGCTTCGTTCCCTTATTGATTGGTCCCGCATCAAAAGGGAGCCTCCCGTGTAGATGTGCTAGATGTTCTTAAGCAAGTTAAGCTGAATTTGCCATTCCTGGATGACATCCAAAAAATTCTTGCCTATGCCAAGGTCATTAAAGATCTTTTAACTGTGAAAAGATGGCTAAAGGTGAAGAAGAATGTCTTCCTAGCACATAATGTGAGCTCCATTCTACTTAACGACCTTCCACCCAAGTTTAAATATTCGGGTGCATCCACGATCTCATTTGTTATTGGAGAGCGTCAAAATTCAAAATCCTCATTGGACTTAGGCGCGAGTGTTAATATCCTTCCCTATTCCATTTATAGGCAACTTGAGTTGGGTGACCTTAAACCCACATGAATCATTCTCCAATTAGAGGATCACACAGTGAACGTGCCTCGAGGGATTGTTCAGGATGTGATAGTCCAAATGGACACTTTTTACTTCCCGATAGACTTTGTCATTTGGGACACGGAGCCCTCCATCAATTTTAGCAACCATGTTCCCATCATTCTAGGCCGATAATTCCTAGCTACGACTAATGCCTTAATCAATACACGAAATTGCCAAATGTAACTCACTTTTAGGAACATGACCCTCGAGACGAACATCTTTAATGTTGTTAACCAAATGAGTGACGGAGATCAAATCCATACAGTCGACCTCATAGAAGATGTAGTAGAAGAGAACATTGAGGGAACGATGGGTGGGGATGTGTTAGAAGCATGCCTAGTGAGAGGTGATAAGAGTGAGAGTCCATACACTGAGTTTGAGCGAGAGGTCGAGTAGTTGAAAGCGATATTAGACGAGGGAGCATGGTTAGAGGAGTTGAGAGATGTTCATTGGGTTTCTAGATTCGAGGAGCTACCCCCAAGGGAGTCCTTCTTGACCCCCTCCGAAGAGAAATTTCCTATCCTTGAGTTGAAGAAACTGCCATCTAATGTGAAATATATTTTTCTAGGTAAGGATGAGACATTTCCAGTTCTTGTCACCTCTAGCCTAGATAAAGAGCAAGAGGGTAAGATGTTGTAAATTTTGAGGAAGCATAGAGGTGCTTTTGGTTTGTCTATAGTGGATTTAAAGGGTATAGGTCCCCTGATTTGTACCCATAAGATCCATCTCGAGGAGGACTTGAAGCCCTCGAGGGAAATACAAAGATGACTAAACCCATCCCTTGAAGAAGCTGATAGATTGGAAATTATCAAATTATTAGATGTCGGGATTATCTACCCTGTCTCGGATAGCAAATGGGTAAGCCCAATTCAAGTCGTTCCGAAGAAGTCGGGAATGACGGTAATAAAAAATGCTAAGGGAGAATTAATTCCTCAAGGCACCACCACCGGGTGGCGTGTTTGCATTAATTACCAGAAACTCAATGCCGAAACTAAAAAATACCATTTTCTCTTGCCTTTCATGACCAAATGCTTTAACGCGTAGTGGGTCACCCATATTATTGCTTCCTTGATGGTTATTTCGGATATAACCAAATTGAGGTAGACATACTTGATCAAGAAAATACGACTTTTACATGTCCGTTTGGTAAGTTTGCCTACAAACGTATGCATTTTGGATTGTGCAATGCACCCGTGACCTTTCAACGGTGCATGTTAAGTCTCTTTAGTAACATGATAGAGAGAGGAGTTGAGAATTTCATGGACGATTTCAGCGTTTTTGGCCCCTCTTTTGACCAATGTTTAGCGAATCTTGAGAAAGTATTATCCCGATGTGTGGAAAAGAACTTAGTCCTTAATTGGATAAAATGCCACTTCATGGTTACCAAGGGCATAGTCCTTGGCCGCATAGTCTCATCTAAAGGCATAGAAGTTGATCGAGCAAAAATAGATGTCATGGCCGAGCCTTCATGGGCCACACAGGATGTGCGATCCTTCTTGGGCCACACAGGATTTTATAGAAGGTTTATCAAAAATATTAGCGCCATCGCTAGACCCTTGAGTAAACTCCTTATGAAGGATGCACCCTTTGACTGGAATGACGCATGCCAAGAGGCCTTCGATAAATTGAAAATCATACTAATTTTTACCCCCATCATGCAAGCTTCGGATTGGTCCCTTCCATTCTAACTTATGTGTGATGCTAGTGATTACATGATTGGGGTTGTTTTGGGGCAAAGAAAGGATAAGAAATCTCATGTCATCTATTATGATAGTTGCACGTTAATCGGGCCATAACTTAACTATTCCACCATGGAGAAAGAGTTGCTAGTGATTTTTTTTTGCTTTGGACAAATTCTGATCATACCTTGTTGCATCGCCCATCACATGCTTTACCGACCACACGACCCTAAAATATCTCCTTACTAATAAGGAAGCAAAGACGCACCTCATAAGGTGGATCCTACTCCTACAAGAGTTCAATCTCTCTATAAAAGATAAGAAAAGGGTAAAAAACTTCGTTGCCGACCATTTGTCATGGCTCTCGTTCGACATGTCTAGTGATCCAATACCCATAGACGAGTACTTTTCGAATGAGCAGATCTTTGCTACTTCTTATTTACCTTGGTTTGTGAACATCGTTAACTATCTTGTCATGGGATTCCTTCCTCCCGGATGGACACCACAAGAGAAGAAGAAATTCATCACTTGGTCCTTCATGTTTTTCTATGACTACCCATTCTTATTCAAATATTGCGCGGAGCAGCTCATCCGAAAATGTGTGTCGAATGAGGAAATTCAAAGTGTAATTCAGTTTTATCATACGGAAGCTTATGGAGGCAACTTCTCCAAGAATAAGACGACGTTAAAATCCTCCAAAGTGGCCTCTATTAGCCCATAATGTTACGGGATGTGAACGCTTATTGCAAATCTTGGGATAGCTGCCAAAGGATGGGCGCTATTACCCTCCGCGACATGATATCACTAACCCCTATACTCGTCATTGAGTTATTTGATTGCTAAGGTATTGATATCATGGGACCATTCCCTCCCTCCTTCGAATTCTTAGACATGCTCATTACGGTAGACTACATCTCCAAATGGGTAGAGGCAATAGATACCAAGACGAATGATAATAAAGTGGTGATGAAGTTCTTATAAGAACACATACTCTCTCACTTCGGTGCTCCGAAGGCGATCATAAGTGATAACGGCACGCATTTTTGCAATAAGCTGTTTCAAAAGTTAATGAGAAAGTATGAGATCATCCATAAGGTTGGAACGACTTATCACCCCCAAACAAGTGGGCAAGCCGAGTTAGCAAACTGTGAGATAAAAACCATCCTTGAATAGACCGTCGATCCTACTCGAAAAGATTGGTCAGTTTGATTAAACAATCCGCTATGGGCTTACCGTACCACCTATAAGAACCCCCTCGGGATATCCCCATTTCACTTTGTCTATGGAAAGCCTTGCCATCTCCACGTGGAGCTAGAGCACAAAGCCAATTGGGCCATCAAGAGGTTAAACTATAATCTAGATAAAGCCGTTGAAGCTCGCAAGCTTCAATTGAACGAGTTGGAAGAGATGGCAATGATACATATGAGAATGTTAAAATTTCAATGTAATGAATGAAACTCACACATGATAAGATAATTCGACGCAAAGAGTTTCATCCGGGACAAAAGTGCTTCTCTACAACTCTCGATTACACTTGTTTCTCGGCAAGTTGTGTTTAAGGTGAACAGGTCCATTTGTGGTTAGAGAAGTATTCCCCCAGGAAGATATAGATTTAGAAGATTAAAAAGGGGGAAATACTTTCAAGGTGAATGGATAATGTCTAAAACCGTACTTTGAGGCGTGCATCGAAGAAGCTGACACCATTTAGTTATCGGACCCCATTTATGGGGATTGATTGAGAAGTACGAGAAGGTCATAATACCCCCGACGCATATGGGGTGATTCTTGTGTATAGTAGATGTGAGTCGGTTAGGTTAGTTAGAGTTGGTAGGTATAGGTCACATAGGATAGGTGAGGGAGAACACACGTCGAGAGCGGGTCTAGGTTTTCGAAGCAAGCGGTAGGAGATTTTAGGTCAATCATATGTAGGTAAAGTTGTGTGAACATCCAGAAATTAAGAGAGAAGAGTGAATTATACAAGCAAGGGAAGAAGAAAGTCTTACAGAATCGGATCGATCCGCCCCTGGCATCCGAATCAGTCTGATATGCAGAAATTGAAAATAAAAGAAAGGGTCGGACTGGTCCGATCCTGGGACCCAGTTTGGTCTGACGTCTGCAATTTCTTGCCCCTTCCAAAGATGAACTCCCCATTACCCCAATCCATATTCTTCCATCCATATTCGTCCTTCCCCATACTTTTTCTCCCTAAAATACACCCCATTTCCCTCCAAAAGCTACCATTTCCCTTCACCAAACACCTATAATTACATCCTTATCCTCCCTCATTCTACCACCATTGCTCCCCACTCTCTTACTCTCTCTCTTCCAGATTTCTACCTTTAACCCACTGTTGTTCCACATGTCCAGCCATGCCCTCCCTAAAAAAATACACCTCCGTCGAGCTCTTCGACTATGGCAGAGACGCATACCGCTCAAATCAAGAACAAATCTGGTGTGAGCAATTTTTCAGCATACACGAAAACTACACATGGATCGCCAAGTGCACTGGAATGAGCTGTCCCACTCCACCACCCGCCTCTTCCTTCTGAGGGGGTGGTGTCATTTTCTCAACGAGCCCCATGGGACTTTGTGGGAAACTGAGGTGTGTGACTTCTATGGTTCGCTCGTCAGCACCTCTAAATTCACTTCCCAAGCATATGTCAGCGCCACTCCCGTCCCATTTTCTTTGGACATTCTGATCCAGAAGTTAGTAAAAAAGGGGGTTCCGATCCCAACCCAATTTACATATCCCAACAATCTAGATCCCCTCATGAAATCCACATACAAGTCCCGCATCGCACCCGACGAGCACTGGGGTTCCGAGACATTCCCGGTGGACCGGATGAATGACAAGGCCCGTAAAACTTCCCAAATAGTGTGCGCAAATATCCTCTAACCCTCAAATGACTCCGCAATGCTCCCACGTCAACCTACCCTAATATGTCACCTCTTCGACCCCACTACCCCTATCTACCCGACCCACATTCTCTGCAAAGACATTTTCTATGAGGCCTTGAATAAGAAGGGTACAATCCCTCTCCCATATGCCCGACTCATCACCTCTATTTTAGCCGATGCCAACATTGTCCCTCCCCAAACCTTTACTCGTCTTCCCAATCCTTATGGACAGGGCACACGAACAAAAAGTGAGCGGCAAAAGGAGTTCATCAGGGCACGGAAGGACGAAGATGAATCGGATAATGACGACTCAGATAAAGTTGAGGATGACTATAAGAAAGAGGAGGTTGGGGCTGTTGATGTTGAGTTGGAAGAGGGAGAGGGAAAAGAAGATGAGTATGATGAGGATGAAGATTCTGATTTTGAGCTTCCAGGAGTAGATTTGGATCGCCGCATCACCGCGCTCGAATCGCGCTTCGACGGGCTCATCAATGAATATCGCACTTACCGTAATGTGGATCGTCGGGCCTACCAGTGTGACACTTGTATGATGCATCGCCTTCAGGCGGAGATATATCGTATAACCATGGGTGCGCCTCCACCGAGCTACTTCTATGACCCATATGACCCAAATGCTCCCAACTCTTCCCCTCCCCCCAGGAGCATGTTTGAGTGGTTGTTTTATATATTTTCTTCCATTTTTCTATTTATACATTCCTACACTTTGAATATATAATAGAATAATCTACTTACCTATCCTTGTGTTTTTATACCTATCCTTATGTTCTTATACCTGCTTATTTATTCTTGCATTTTATCCTTTGTTCCTTTTTATGCATTCTCTCTTTAATTTTGATTTCAGTCCTTTTGTATAGGGACTTTACAAAAGTCTCAATTGGGGGGGGGGGGGGGGGGGTATGCATGTGCTTCAAAATTTTCACAGAGTTCAAAATGCCCAAAAGGAAAAAAATAGAAAATTTCCAAAACAAATATTGAAAATTTTCCAAAAATTCAAAAATAGTTTTACTTCAAAGTAAATAAAAATTGGGATTTAAAATTTTCAAAAATATCACCAAAGTTTTGTTTAAAGTCTCAAATTTGTAAAATTCAAAATGCACCAAGCCGAAATTGACCAAAGATAGAAAATGAGCAAAAATTGACGGCTGAACGAATAAGTGTGGAGATTAACCTACCCGGTGAGAATTCGAGCCTATTGTTTTTTATGAGTTTTTAAATCAATATGAGTTAATGATTAACTCAAAGTTCAATTCAGCGTTAAAATAAGTCGTTATGATCTCAAAATTATTATTTTGATCGGTTAGGGTAAAGTGTGTGAAGTTGCCTCGAAAAGCGCACTAAATATATCTCTAAATTAAATTAATCTCGAGACGCATATGGTAAATTGATTAGTAATTTGGAAAATGAAGTAGGACATCGTTTTTTACCAAAAAGATTAGCCATAAAAAATTGTGAAAAATCTTCCCTTTTGCTTCCCAATTTGAACCAAATAAAGTTTTCCCTTTTCGTTTGATAACTCGGAAAAAAACAAATAGGTCAAAAGTGGGAAAAGTAGAAATTTCATGAATTAAGTCCAAATGGTGAAATAAAATAGGGCAAGAAAAATAGAGTAATGAAAATAAAAAATAGCAAGAAAAGAAAAAATGGAAAAATGGAAAAAAATAGAAAAATAAGAGAAAATGAGCAAAAGCCCGAAAAAGCACTAACGGACTTCAAAAGGTCATTTCCCAATTTTGAAGTTCCCAATCAATCCCAATTTTACCCAATATACCTTATGATAGTACAAATATCGCACCGTGTCGCGGACAGTATTCTGCACTGGACATGCTTATATGCCGCAGCTCACCTCAACATAGGGTGCGACCCTACTGAACTCGGGGTGCGGCCCTACCGAATACATGGGCGGGGCCCTCCTCATCACAGGGCGTGGCCCCCAAAAACATGCCGCGGAACCACCCAATACAGGGCGCGGAACCTTTGTCTCTATCCTATTATAGGATGCTTGCCTTACAGGCCGGATCCCTCTCTATTATAGCAACTCCAGACTTTATATATGTCACATGCTCAGAGCACGTGGGAATATCTATTATAAATAGAGGACCAGACCTCAAAATGAAGGGAGAGAGATCTATTTCCATACACCCGGGACAGATTCCACAATACATACTCTCTATATAACCTCAACCTACAGCTTGGGGGTTACCTGTCGACATCGCAACCATCTCCCCAAAACACCGGAATCCTCAATACTATCATGTACCCTCCTTTATTCTCATACTTATACGCCTCTTTAGGCATGATTATATTGTACAATGCAAGGCATATAATGAGAATGGAGCAACACCGTGGACGTAGGCCTATTTTAGAGGCTGAACCACTCTATATCTTGTTTTCTCTCTATTTACTTGCTTTGTTTATTTATTATACACTTTATTCTTGATTTGATGGTACGAGAACGACAAGTGGATGATTTCTTGTATCATCACCTTAAACCCAAAAAAGTCTTAACCGAGTTCGAATTGAGAAATTAACTACCACATGGAGAGTTAAAACACAAAAATATAATAGAAGAGATTAACTGGTGCGTATGGGAGGTGATGTTCCCATTTTCCAATGACCATAACTCGATGAAGAGATCTTTTCACCCATAAGTTTTCGTCTTCCAATTTTGTGTGCGTGAATTCGTGTTCCAATGCATTTACTCTTTATATCATGCACACCGAGAGTAATAGTTGCATTCCGAGTGATTCATTTGTGAGAGCATCCCGTGAGAAATTAAAATCAAAATGAATTTTTAGAAAGTAACGTAATGATCAATCGGTGAAAATTGGCGGTTTAATTCTCAACTTCTCACACACACAAACGAAAAATAGAGACGTATGAATATAAATATATATTGATTATTTTTATAAAGGTTTGAATTATACAATTTTTAGGCATTTCGATTTTTTTTGAATTTTGTGAGTAGATTCACTACAAACCCTCACTAGACACCACTCGTCTTACTAGTGTAACATAGGGGTTTAAAGGCTTGTTGCATATGCTAAATGCAACTGCTTGCCTGTGAAAGAGGTATTCTATCATAATAAATTGATTTTTAAGAGTTGAGCCTAGTTCTGATTCCTTTACATTGCTCGGGACCATCAAAGTTTTAAGTTAGGGGGTTTAATTAGGCATAAATTCTTTCGATTTATCCCCATAATTTAGAGGCTTTTATCACCTCGTAATATGTCAAATGCATTGATTTATCTCATATCCTTGCTACTAACTTTTTCTACAGAGTGCATCAAGTTTCGTGTATTCTTCGTGCTTTTTACATGTATTATATACAAGTGAAGAGAAGAGGAAACTCAAAACCAAGAAATTAAGGAAGAAAGAAACAAAGGAAAGTCAGAGGGAAAAAGAGTAACTTTACATCTAGAGTTTGGGTGAAGGACCAAAATGAAAATTGAAGACCTCACATCTACAAGCACGTAGGAAGAAACGACGTCCAAATCCGCATCCCGAATCAGAATTTATGAAGTTTCCAAGATGAGAGAAAATCACCATAAGAGAAAAAGACCTTCGAACCGATTCGGTATGAAGCAAAAACGATTCGGTCTGGAGGATGTTGAGTTCTTGAATAAAATGCAAAATCGGATCGATCCGGTTATCCACAAAAATGGTCCGGTCCGGAAGCTTAAAATTTATGCATAGATTGAAAGGCCAGACCGATCCAGTTTCAAGCAAGAACGAACTGATCCGGTATTCACTGGATTGAAATGATGGATCAGTACGGACCGGTCTGGGTGGCGAATTTCTATTTTATCTTTTTCAAAATTATATTTGTATCCACCTCAAACTCTTGTAATTTCGTAGAGTATTTATTCCAAATAATTACCAGACATTAGGGAGTTCACTTTTTGATATTTTTGGCGATCTTTTGCAATTAAGAACCCTAGATTTTAAATTCTACAACAATTATTCAAGTTTCAAGCTTTAATTCCAGATTCCTTCATTACAAGTATTATTTATTTTTTTCTTTTAAGTGATTTCATAGTTTAGCTTGATTACTTATTAAATTGTAGGTTGCAATTCTTAATTCCAAATTTCATCTTAATTTTTCATATAGCTATGAGTTCCTGCAAATTTAATTCTGAGATAGTATTTACTTTAATCATGTCCAGCTGAATTTTTAAGGGTTAGGATGCATGAACCCAACTCAATGTAATTTACCTATGTAGAAAATAGGGTTTGAATTAAAATTTGAATGAATCGTGTTGTGTAGTACACACAACCATTGTAGACCTTTTAACCTCGTTTGCCCTAGGTAACCGGGGTGTTTATGATGCGATGCGCGTGTTAGCTATTCAACATCGCTTTATTTGTACCTTTGATTACGTATGATGCGGGCTAGTACCTTCATATATTTAATGCTTAGGATTACTAAAGACTAGGTTCAATTAAGTCTCTAATTCAAAAGCTAGTATTCTACTCGATAAATGTACTAGAGTTCAAGGGATTGTATCCTAACCTATCTTGCCCTTATTCATATTTACTTCACTGTAGTAGTTTATTTATGTGCACTTAGTTTAGTCAGTAGTTTAAATTTCCTTCGCACCTAGTTAATAGTCATCCAGTTCATAATTAATCATCTTTTTATTTTCTTTTCGAGAATCAAGTTTGGGTTAGTTTTCTATTCCTATGTCATTATGATCTTTCATCTTAGTTCCCTGTGATGGCGATCCCGAATTATTGGATTATTACTTGAGCGAAAGGCTTGTACTTGAGCCTATATAAGCACGTACTTTAACACACCTTTGTGGTAGCGTCACTAGGAAAATGATTCAAACTCGAATTAACAATTGCCCTTAGTATTTTTTTCCAACAAAAATGCCTACAAATTGTTCCCCCATTTTTTTGGCACATGCACCCTATTAGAAACTCCCACAAGACTTCCATGACTAGACAATCTTCCCCATTTTCAGCTACATTATCCAAAACCCAAGAATTTGGAGCCATTATAATTTTTGTGCATAAGACATATCTGTCGTTTAACCTAATGAACCAATGTCAACACACGACTTTACATTTTTCATTATCACTAACCCAACCATGCCCCCAAAATGCATTACTGAGTTCTATAATGTGAAACCCACACCGAAAATGGTATTTGACCATGTGCTCGAGAAATTGCCAAATCCTAAAATTATGCACCATGAAATTCCTCAATAGTTCAATGATACCTACGATGTTCCCATAAGAAGCCATGGTCTTAAGAGCACCCATGAACTTTTGTAATTTCTACCTCAAAAGGACCCCCTCCTTATAATACCCTTAACGAAAAATCTAATTTGGTAGCATTAGACATCAACTGTCATAATGGATGAATTGCACCATTACCCAAAGCTTCCAAGCACGAATTCATCTTGTTATGTGGTTTACTTGCCTCATCCAAGGTAATATAGGATTTTTGAGTGTTGTCGCACCTATATCTTGAATGTAAGTTAGGGTGTGACCAACCCTCCTCCATCAAAATAACTCAACGGCCGCTTTGAAAATATGGGTAATCATTTATATAACAGTTAGCTACCTCATGTGTCAAAATATTGAGTCTTGTATAATCAAGTTCATCTTTTTATTCTCATATACATGTCATAGGTGGTGACTTGTTCCTATGAGATAGACTTGCACATCATTCGACATTGACAAATTCAAACATCTACTTTGCTTCCGACCCGTCGCGAATTTGATATCATTTTATAATTGTGAGTGATTGACATATAAGCTTTTCAAACATGCACATTTTTCGAAATGATCATTTGGACTTAAGTGTATTGAAAATTATTGTTGAAAAGTTTTTAAAATACTTAGATATTTGTGTAATTAGATATATGGCATGATGCATACATTGCCTTCTATGTACTTTTGTGTGCCAGAATCTTATGCATAGTCATGTGCACTATTTTAATGAAGTGCAATCAGATCCGCGTGGTAGATTTCTAGGCAATGCAATCGAACTGTGTGCACATAGCTGCTATGACCCCATGCGCATAGTAACCCAAATTTTTAGAGGTGACTAGTAATTCAGTTTTTGGATTCAAATATCATAAGTTTAATAATTGAGTTATAAGTATAACTCATTTTTATAGATTTTTTAGTGAATCTCTTGAAACTTCATTTATCCTTTCAAAATTGAGAGCTTTAACTAGATCCATACTTAATATATGTGTGTCGAGTAATTTTATTAGTGAATTTCTTTTCCAAACCATAAAATATTAGATTCCACTTCAATCAAAATTAGAATTCCTATATCAAAATTAATTCTAACATTAGATATATTCAGTTTGAGTAATTCACCTGAGGAATTAGATCAACATGCAATGTTTAAGAGGAAAATAAACTTACTCACTACTTTGATGGAGCTTCAAAATGATTTTTCATTCAGTATGGGAAAGTTTTCATGTCCATAGGTAATTACTTGTAAAGGAGACAAGTGAGAGGTTTCTTTTTGGATCTTATAATATTGTTATTTTTAAGTTGAATGAGAGAAAAAAGTGCATCTGAGGTTTTTACCCAAGGAGAGATTTTTCTTGTAAATTTTCTATTGTGTGGTTTATCTATGGATGCTCTTGTATTTAATTTGAGATCACACACTTATGCTCCTAAATCAAGATCTAGTTAATTCAAAAATAATTAGAATAAATCTAACCTTATGCGTGTGAGTTTTAATTCAAGAAATTTAAACCCTTTTTTTAAAGATTTAAAATCAAATTCACACTCGTTCATTTGTAATTTAATGGATAAGCTATTTTTTTTTATAGATTTTCACAAATCCGGGGTTCTAGATCTTTTAGTTGCCCAAAATTGGTCTTAACTGGTACTATATTATATCCACCCATTGTTAGTGTCCAAAATTGGTATAGATTTCATCTTAGCCACGAATTACGAGTTTTATAGTCACGGATAATTATTTAAGTAATGAGAAGAAAAATAACAAAGGACAACAAAGATATTTAATGTGGTTCTACTAAGGGAAAACCTACGTCCACGGTTATGGTATTACTATTGAGGGTAGTTACATAGAACTTTGGGCAATCCTGCTTGTGCACAATTAACTTGTCTTTTGAGCTAAGGAAAATGATATATTTATAGTGATCCTAGAAACCAAGTGATGGAATGCCTTTATATATTCCAGCATTTACACCCATATACAATAAATGAGACTACTAATCATTTAAAGTACGTGTGGAATGACTATTGATAATTCCAGTATGAGTGACCTTTCATCTTCATAATGGTTCATCTTCTTAAGCTAGTCGGTTAGTATGCCAACCAAGTATTTTTGGAGTCGATCAAGTATAAATGAAATTATGGGATGTATACTTATGAGGACAGGTGTCCTAGTCTTATTGGTACACGTGGCATAAATAACTTAACCCATGGCAAAAGCTCCAAATTCTCCATGCTTGATGATTTATTGAAAGGATAGAGGATTTTTTCTAAAAAAGTTGCTCGGTGTTCTAATATAATGGTGGTCGTCATCCGACCTTCGGCACTTGTAATTTTTTCACTGGTATATCAGTTAGTGGCATTTTATGAATAATTTGAAAAATAGTGAACCACCAAAGGGTATGCTAGTCTTTTTGCACCTTTAGAAAACGTGCAGCCGTCAAGAGTTCAATAGTTGGTCCAGTTAATCATTTATTTTCAACTTTCGAAGTCAATCTATAAAAGGGCGGAGATTTTCTACCCATTTCTTTTCATCACCAACCTTTGCACTTAAGCAATCTCTTTCCTTTAAGCTTTTCTTGGTCGTTCGATTTTTGTTGTTCTTTAGTGAGCTCTGTAAGATTTCCTTCTTCTTTATCCCCTTATTTTTCTTGATTTCATTTCGATAATGGTGTACATCGTTGATGAGGACTCTTTAGAAGAATTTAGGGAAAAATGAAAAATACCCAACTGGGTATCTATAGAAATAGTGGGAGGCCCTGTAGATGTATTGTCATTAGATAAGGGTCACTGGATCCCCACTATATTTATTACGGAGTGTAAAATAACGTTTTCCCCAAAACATTTATTCCTTGAACTTTGTCAATATTTCGATGTGGTTCCTGTAAGAGTACCCCCCAACACTTGGAGGGTTGTTAATGGGGTCCATTATTTAAATGAACTTCAAGGGACCCACAGTGGAATTTCTGAAATGATGTATTATTATAAGTGGGGAACAACAAGATACAATACATATTACCTGAGGACTAGACAGGCCAATAGGGATTTTTTAGTTAATTTGCTTTATTCCAACAAGGATTACTGGGATTATGAAGTCATGGTTAAGAACTAGTAGCATGCCCCCCTTCCTAAGGGGGTGATATACAATGGTCCCAAATGCCCCCAGGAAGGGGTGGCATAGGTCGGCTAACACTTTGAATTTTATTTTTCTTTAATGCCTGTTAACTATTTGATAATATGACGACTAACAATTCCTGTTTTATTTTTATAGAGGAAAATGAGAAGAGGTGTCTCAAAGATTATGAGGTGGACTTTGATAAGTTGAAGTTCTTATGGTCAATTCATCAGAGAATGGGGAAAGAGCTCCCTTGATCTGCCTCTGTATTGCTAGAATATAAAATCTCTATAACATCCTTTGTTACCCTTCCAACGAACATTGTACCCTAAGCTCCAATTAATTTAGACGAGGAACCTGTTTTAACCTCTTTTACTGCTGAGTCTTTTGGAGTAGATAAGTAACTTACATTAGGATGGAAATCATCCTCTTTTGAGTCTTTTGATATCACCGCTATCCAATTTTCACCCACTACTGAAATATGAAAGAGAAAAGTTCATAACCTGATGGTCGGTACGCCTTCTCCGCCACTTAAGAATACCAATACTGCTGATAAAAGGCGCTGGTTATTAATGTTGAAGAGGCCATGACCACTAAGCCTGAATTTAAGATATTGAATAGAGGACCCACTATTCAGTAAGAATTGGTCCATAAAAGCTCATCCGACCAAGCTGCTACAGAGTATTCCTCAGTGGCAATGAACCTTGGGTTAGCCAGGGGATTAATTCATGATGGAGTTCTTCCAACTAACAGGTTAGAAATAACCACCTCTCTAGAGATCGTTTGTTAAAGAGGAAAAATCAAAATTTAGCATTGGTTAAATTGTTTAGACCCTTTGTCAAATTTCAGTAATTTCCCCTTTCATATGTGTGATAATGATTTTGTTATTGCCTTGTCCTACAGTTTTTGGTCTACTATGAACAATTATTGATCAATGATGATCAGTTGAGGTCATCATCAGCTGGCGTAGAAGAAGCCTTTGAAGTCTTAAAGAAGTCTCGTAAGGACTCCGAGGAATCATATGAGAGAGAACAAAAATAATAGCAGGAGAAGCTCAAGAAGACTGAAGATAGAGTGTCAACGATCGAGGACAAGGTGAAGAATGTTAAGGATATGACAGTTAACTCGGTTGTTGAGGCGGCTGGTAAGAAGAAGAAATTCTTGGAATTAAAAGCCCAGAGCAAGAAAGATAAGGAAGATGCCTTTAACAGGGGTTAGGATAAAACCTTTGCAGTTGTTGATGTTTAAATAGAGTACAAAAAAAAGGTGCTCATTAAGGATGGATGGACTTCTGCCTTAAAGGAGGTCGGCACTGCTTCTGGCTCTGATTTATTTCAGAGGCATGATCTTAGTACCCTCTAATTGGAAGAGGATATTAATGATGAAGAGGGAACATATGAATCCTCATTAGTGCCTATGATTGGGAATGAACCCATCCTCCCAGAAGCAGCAAAAAAGGACACCAAAAAGGTGTAAATCTTTTCAAGTCTGTTGAACCGCTCTATCTTGTGTGTCTTTTCTTTGATGTTTGCTTTTATTACTTTTCTTTTTTATTATAATGGAACAACCCACTGTACATAAATGGCGCCGATCTGTTGATGTGGAAAATTGGTATAGAATTTATCATAGCCACGAATTACCAATTTTGTAATCACTAATAATTTTTTAAGTAATGAGAAGGAAAATAACAAAGGACAATAAAGATTTTTAACGTGGTTTAGCTAATGGAAATCATATGTCCACGGTTATGGTATTACTGTTGAAGGTAGTTACATAGAACTTTGGGTTGTCCTACTTATGCGCAATTGAGTTGTCCCTTGAGCTACGAAAAATTATATATTTATAGTGGTCTTGGAAACTATGGGATGGAATGCCTTTATATATTCAAGAATTTACATCCATATATAATAAATAAGACTATTGATCTTCTAAGGCACGTGTGGAATGATTGTTGATAATTCCCATGTGAGAGACCTTTCTTCTTCCTGATGGTTCATCTTCTTAAGATGATCGGTCGGTATGTTGACCAAGTATTATTTTGAGCCGATCAAGTATTTTAGGAGTCGATCAAGTATAAATGAAACACAGAGATGTATATTTATGAGGACAGGTGTCCCGGTCTCATTGGTCCATTTAACATGAACAATTTGACCCACAACACCCATTTTAGGATATTAGAGATATTCATATGGATCCTAAGTTACACCCTCACACCTTGATGTTAAGAAAATTCTAAGTACACTAAATTTTTTCAAGATGAACTTTGACTCCACTGAAGAATAGTAACACTAAACTTTGACAAATCTGAAGCATAACACAAAACTAAACATATCCCTATTCAATTTTCCATCATGGAGGACTGTAATCTCTATGCCACGATATACAACACCATAATTTATAACTTGATTGTGTGAGTCTCCTGCAAATTACTCACAATAAAGAATTACATGTTGATTTTTCCTTATAATCCATGGCTTGGAGTACGCCCAACAACACCAAAGGGTTGACACGAGCATTTTTCCCACCTAAACTTGAACCAATATCGTTTGACTCCTCCACTCAGATCATAAAAAGTTTTTCTCGCATTGGAAAATCCATTTCCCAATGTTAACCCTTGTAAATAAAGAAGTTTGGATTACCACGTTTGCCTTTGTTCTACTACCCTTCAACCCTCTTACCCTTGACATGATCTATCTCTCCATCTTTTGTCAAATCTGTTGCACCTTTATCTTTATTTTTAGACTTAGATGGAACAATGTTTCACCGTTCAAGTTTGATATCCACTAATTTATCCATCATTACCACTGCTTTTTAAAAATCATACACACATTTATACAAAATTATACATACGCCTAAGACTGAAGATTTGAAATGAAATTGAAGACAATTCCTTCCTCAGATATTACCTCAATATCCAACATCATCGATCTTCTCCTTCACAAATTACTACTGTATCTTGGCATGCCTTATGGATCACAAGGCCTCCATCACTTTCCTATCAACTACATTCATAGTTTACTCCTGTAGTGATTTGAGATATGTACTTATCTTTGGTTCGGGTTCTCTGATAAGCACCCAAAAGTGTCTATTTTATATCCCGAATAGATGCATTTTAGTCGCTTGTTTTTAATAAAAATGACCTTATGTTCGTATTTATTTATTTATCAGGTCAATATGCAATCGCAGTGTTAAATAATGCTAAATCCAGTCAATTGTGATGCAGAAGCGGTCAAAAGTGTGCATCGAAGAAATCTAAAGAGACCGCGAAGTCAGAGTTCCCATTGAGCTTGCCCCGATGTGATCCGATGCCCCGAAATAGTCCCATAATCCAAACCTAAGCCTACACCGAACCCAGACCATACCTCGAGCCCGGTGTGTGTTGATTTTGTGCCTTTTTAGATTTTCTTAGATTTTTATTTTGAGTCGTTTTATTTTTAGAATTTATTTAGGATTTATAGAATTTATTTGCATATTTTTATATTTTATTTTTATTATTGTATTTTTTATTTTATTTTGATTTCTATTAGCCTTTAGTCTTTATTTTATTTTATTTTATTAGGATTAGTTTTTAGGATTTCATTTATTTTTTATTTTATTAGATTTTACAATTTTTTTTTAGGATTTTAGTTTTGATTATGAGATTTTTACTTTTATTTATTTTGTTTTATTATTTGAATTTTTTTTAGGTTAGGATTTTAATTTTTTTAGTTGATTTGAATTTTTTTAGTTAGTAGTTTTATTTTTAGTTAGTTAGTTAGTTTATTTTTTTTGGTGTCCAAATTAAACACACACATATCTTACATCTCACAAACTCACTCACACCCTAAACTACCATACACCTAAAAGTAACCCTCACCCTCACCATTAATTCCAACACCAACACACACACAACTCTTCTCATCTTTATCTTCCCCAAACGAACCATATTCTCTCACCTCCATCCATAACTCCACCTCCATAACCAACCTTCACCATTAACATCTCACCCCATTGCAACTACAACTCGTAACCCCCTGCTGATCCCACCTGACCGGCGACCCTACCAAAACCTCCGGCCAGAACCGGGTGCAACCCGATCATGAAATGCACATCCCCCCACCCGCGACCCTTACTCCTCTCACCCCTCTTCCTCCGACCATCTCCGACCGGGCAAAGCCAACTCTCTTCCTCCAGCCAAACCAAGACCACCGTCGCCGGCGATCTGGCCGAGACCGACCTGCGGCCCTGTTAGAAACTCTTCTACCCAAAAACGATCGGACCTGTCATGGTTCGGTTCGACCACAACAACCCGAGTCCAACTCATTTCAGCCCCAAATCTGCCAGACCCGTATCCAACCAAATACCAATCTCAAATCACAGAAAAATCGGACCAAAACCCAAGCCAAATCAAATCCCTACATAATGTCTCCAACTAAATGAAATCGGGGGTAAATCAAAAGAAAGGAGAAAAGCTTATAAGAAGAGTCTCTCAACAGCACAAAAGATATACAGAGAGAGAACAAAGACAGAAAAAGAAAAAAAAAGAGGGTAGAAAAAATAGTCAAAAAAGTATAGTTTTAGGTTTGGAAAAATTTGTAGGTTCATTTTTTACTTTCAGTTTTGTAATCCAGTCAACTTTAGTGACGAGTTTGGGACGTATTTTCGTGCACACAATTGACTCAATAAATTATTTCGTATCGTATTTCCTACTCTTTCTCTTTAATTCTTGTTTGTTAATTGTGATTGTGCTAAAATTCTAATCATGTGTGGCTAAACAACCCATTCAAGGGGTGGAATGAAACGCGTATGTTGAGTTGTTTTATTTGAATAATGATTTATTGATGTGTTTTAGGCTAATTAAATTGCGAAAAATCACACATTAATTTATGTAACGAGAGTTAATAAATTAATGGTGCAAATTAATATTTGATTTTTGGATTTCACTTAAAGATAAGTATTATTCTTAAATTAAAATATTAATTCGGTGTGTACAATTCAAAAGATTCGTACAAATTTTAATAAATTGATCTTAGCGGATATTTTATTGAGACGAGTGTGAATCTTAATTTTTTTTATGTTGTGACAATTCCCGATTTAATTGCTGAAAAAGATAAAATTGAATTTAGGATTGTAATGAGAGTTAAATTTTAAATTCAATATTATTTCGAACTATTCAATTGAATGATTAGGATTTTAAATTAATTTGACTGCATGGTGTAATCCCACCTCTTGTTTCTTCTCATAAATTCTCAACTACATTGCTCTTCGATTTTTCGTAGTCATTTCAGTTGCATAAATTGTCATTTCCTCCTTTGAAAATTGTTTTTAAAATATTAAAAAAAACATTAAAGAAAAATTTTGAAAAC
The DNA here is from genome assembly GCA_949130495.1 of Sambucus nigra. NCBI lineage: Eukaryota > Viridiplantae > Streptophyta > Magnoliopsida > Dipsacales > Adoxaceae > Sambucus > Sambucus nigra. The sequence goes on along the minus strand of OX422212.1, from coordinate 304,574,411 downwards.
ACAAAAAGATTTTTAATAAAAATTGGAGTTGTTAGTTTTCACGATTACAGTTTCAATGCTAGAAATTGGATTGATACCCGAATTTTCCACGATACTGAATTTTTAAAAAGTTTTGTAGGTAATTTCAGGAATTTTGATACTCGAAGTTTGACCACAGCGACATTCCAATCCATATCTAGAGGAAGAAGTAAAATGAGAGTTATCAAATGGCGTCGTTGCCGATTTTTTGAAGATTGAAGCCCGTGAAGATTTGTAATTTTCAATTTTTTTAGTGTAGTTATTCCTTCTTCTCCCTCCTTAGACTGGTTGTTTAGGATTATTGAGGCATTGTAATTAATTTGGGTGCATTTTGACATCGATTTATTTTTGTAATATTTATTCCAAAAACATAAACAAAAAATAGCGAAAAGGGAAACCGAGCAAGGTAGAGAGAGGGCGTCCAAAGGAGAGGATTTAAAAGCCTCTCTACTTTGGGTCGGTAGGACTCCCGGGGACGACTGAAGTAGGCGTACTTCCCCCCGGTCAACTCAACTCGGTCTTTACCCCACGTGTGTAAAAACCGTGGGAGGTACACTCTTTCTCACTCGCGAATCTACTGTAAGCGAGTCAATTTTTGTGTGCTACTTGCTCCTATATGCAATTTATTTCAGTCTCGCACTTAAATTATATGGTTTGATGAATCAATTTACCTAAGACCTATACCCGGTCATTGCAACGAGTTGGGATTTCATCACCCACTCAATCACATCTCCATTTGCTTGTTACTTTTTCTCTCACTTAAATTAAAATCAATCAACTATCAAGCCAAGTAGGATCGGTGTTCATTAGGACCCTCTCGGAACGAGACCCTCGTAGGATACTCTAGTGAGTCCTTTCCATACCTGCAAATCTTCATGCAACTATCTTGAGACTTTTGTCTAGGGAAACTGGGTTTTAAGTGAGGCCGCCCAGTAAAACGGGTTGTGCTTTCCCCAGCGTGGTACCGAACAGTTATTTGTTGTAGTAGCTAGTGTGGTGAGCCTTAACTAGTAATCCTCTTATCTCTCGGGAAGAGAGTAGGAACACACTTTTACCGGCGTGGCCTAAGATTCCGTGATTTTCTCGCCCGCGGCCTAATTAAAATTGACTACCCAATCACTTAACTTGAAGATAATAATTTGGCTATGTGCTCTTTCGGATTTGTTCCCTTTGTGTACGTGTCTAAGTTGTTCCTTTAGGTAGTCCAACTGTCAGTTTTTTCACGGCTAGCCCATCGCCCCTTTTTCGTATTTTTTCTGTAATTTTTTTTAACTAAACCCAAAACTCCAAAAATATTTTCCTTTTTATTCCGCCTCAAAATTTTTTTCTCACAAAAAACTCCAAAAATATTTTCCATTTTTCCTTCCTTATTTTTCAAAAACATCCAAAAAGAATTTTATTCTTTTTCAAATAACCAAAAATTCCAAAAATATTTTTTCCTTACTTTTATGCCACATTGGCAACGCATTGATCATCGATTAACACATTCCTCTAGTACTCCATCTCTACATTCCCTCTTAGGCGATCGTGTTCCTATCGTTGCTCCTCATTTTTCTGATCCGTGTTCTTCTTCGGAGGTGCCTAGTTCTCCCACTTCCCCTAGTTCTGTTACCCCACCCATCATGGCCGACGAAAGTTCTTTAAGGGACTACTTTGCCCCGATTACGGACACTCCGCCTTCCTGTATGGTCCTTCCCCCCACTACGGCCGTGCAATTTGAAATTCACCTTGCGACTATTTCTATGTTGCCCAATTTTCATGGCCTTGAACGCGAGTCTCCCTATACTCACTTGCGAAAATTACTCACTGTGTGCGCTACTTTCAAAAATCAAAACTTAGACGAAGAGAATGTTCGTCTTCGGTTGTTTCCCTTCTATCTTCATGATAATACATCCATTTGGATCCATTCCTTGCCCTCAGATGCTATCCTCACTTGGGAACAACTTGGTAAGAAGTTCATGTCTAAATTCTATCCCATGAGCAAAACCAATGAAATGCGCCAAGCAATTCAGGATTTTAGAAAAAAGCGTACTGAACAATTTTGTGAAGCATGGGGCCGTTTTCAAGACTATATTAATAGTTGCCCACATCACGGTCTCGAGAAAAGTCGTTTAGTCCATAGTTTTTACAATGGCCTTATCCCTTCTTCTCGCACCATGATTGAATCCATGCATAAAGGAAAGTTCATGCATTGACTCCCACTACCGCCTATAATTTTCTCCTTGAATTAGGCGATGACTCCCAAGATTTGGAGGGCACCAATGCCTTTTCGAGATCCGATCCTCCACGTGTGGGGAACACTTCTGAGGTAAAAAATGATCCTGATTTTAAAACTTTGCTACATAGCTTACACTCTTTGACTAAAACTGTTGACGCTCTCAATTGTACTATGAAACAAAATGTTACACTTTCTAAACAAGCAATGACTGTAAATGATTCTAGTCCTTCATCTTGTGGTGTATGCTTAAGTCAAGATCATTTATCTCATTTGTGTCCCCTCCTGCAAAATGATCCCGAACCTACCATGGCCCAATCACGTGCCTTTGATACAACTAGGAAACCCATTCCCCCGTCGTTTACTTACAGTCCTAACAATAGGAATCACCCCTATTTCTCTTATAAGTAAGACCACAACTCTGCTCCTGACCCACCCCAACAACATGTTGGTGGTCCTCCTAGGTTTCCACACAACCCACAAAGGCCACCTCGTCCTCCTGTCCCGCATCAGTCTGCTCTGTACCATCAATCGCACTTTCCATCTTCCTTTGTCCCCCACGGTGGACATTCAAACAACATTAATCATCTTGTTCCTGTTCCCCCTCCTTCCTATGAGTATTCACAACCGCTTAATTCCCAGCGCGAGTTGGTTCCCCAACCATCTTATGCCCCTCTGCCCAATTCCTCCACCTCTTCTCTTGAGAATATTCTCATTGAGTTTATGACCACTCAGACTCAGGCCCTCCAACGACTTGAGCAGCGTTTCAACCAGTTCGAGTCTGAGCGAGAGAAAGGTCATTTTCCCAGTCAACCCATTGTTAACCCTAAGGGGAATGGCAAAGACTCATCCTACGAGGTTGCTTCCACTTCAAATCCACCCAATTACCAAGCGGATATGAAAGCGGTGTCTACTCTTCGCTCGGGGAAACAAGTTGATAATGGTGTTTATACTTCCACTTATGTCCCACAACTGACCATCCCATCTTTAGCGCCTATCCCTAAGGTTACTGTGGCCATCCCCGCCGCGGAGGGAAAAGGATCCTTCAGGTGCCGCGCGTCCCCTCTCGGGAGAACGCTTCGACCGGCGTCGATTTGTGAGGTGTGAAAATATAGAGAGATTTAGAGTCCCTAGTCTATTTTACTCAAAACAGACAAAAGAAAAGGGGGAGCCACCCCTAAGGATGGAATTTAAACACATACTTGTGCGTGCGAAACCAAAATGATTCGAGAATGGTTCGGAGGCTTAGTTACGAAATGGGAAGGTGTTAGGCACCCATTCCGCCCTTTCGGTCTCTCATGAATATTTACTATTTTCCTTTATATTTCCCCCCGTGATATGTGTGCATGTGTATATATAGAATGGAGGTAGGAATCCTCGACTTGTATCATGGAAAAGATAAAGTGAGTAATCCGTAGGAATGTGAGATTAATGTAGAAAAGAGGATTTGCACGACTACCCTTGCGTTGATTGTTATAAGGGAATGATAACGCATGTGAAATAATACGCCACTAAGAACGAATGTATAGAATATAATAGAAAATGGGGCAAAGAGAAGATAGAAAATAAGAAAAAGTGAAAAAAAAGGAAAAAAGGACTCGAATCTCGGGTTTTAACCCGACACGCCTACGTAGCCTATAAAGGCATCAAAGTCCACGTAGTTCGCATACAAAACGAGGGGTGGGGTTTATTTCATAAATCCAAATGGGGATCTCTTATTTGTAAGTGTGTGTGTGTGTGTGTAGAAAAAAGTGTTTCAGTTGTGAGAAAAGTGTGGAAAAAGTGTGAGAATCCTGATTTGGAATTTATGTGCAAACTCTCTTTTTCTTATTTTTTTGGGTTTTATTTATATGAAAATAAGAGAAGTGGAATAATACTAAGTAAAAAGTATATTAGGATGTGTGAGATGAGATAATAAAAGTGTTAAGTAAGAAAACAAGTTATTAGGAATTTAAGAGAATTTAAGAGAGAGTTTGAGAAAGTTGGACCTTCTTGAAGATCTTGAGCTTGATCTTTAATGTTGGAGAGCATCCCTTTCACCTTGGATGATGATGGAGAGTGGTTTATTCACCAAGTTTGAAGGAGGGGATGATGAAAAGTGGAAGTAAAAATGGGATTTGGGAGTTGAAATCATGCTGCCATCGAGAGAGGTTTCTGGGACTTGCTGAGAGTAAGTCCTTCTGATCTGAGCTCCCCCTTGCAAATGAGGCCAAGGCCTCCTTTTATAGGCCTAGGGGTTTGCCGATCGGCATAGATCCCTTCCTGCCTATCATCAGGAAGGTTCCGATAGGCAGGTTCTGGGACCTGCCGTTTGGCAGTGTGTTTCAGGATTTTTCGGAAAATCAGCCTCCGAGGGCAAATCGTCGATCAGAATTGTGCACGGGACATACAGTTGGGAATTTAATTCAGAGACCTTCGAAAGTCCTTTGGACCTCTCCCGGGTTTGGGAGTTAACTTTGGGTCAAATATGGCTCGGAAGCGTTTGTCGGTCCGTTGGACGGGGAATCGTTTGGACGCAAATGGATCGTTCGTCCGTATGGTAAGTCCGAATCGTGCACGGGGCATACCATTGGAAAGGTTAGGATATGTACTTCGACATTCCAAAGAGTTTGACCCGGTTTGGAGAGTTGACTTTGGTCAACAGGCCCGAGAAGCGCTCGATGGCCTCTCGGAGTCAAACGAATCGTTCGCCCGCATAGTAAGTCGAAATCGCGCATGGGATGGACCGTTGGAAAGGGTATTCAGTGTCCTTCTAAGATTCATTCAGCCTAGGATGAGATAAAAAGTTGACTTAGGTCAAACAGAGTCCGAGAGTGCCCGATGGCTTCCAGGTCAGTGCTCGGGACATGACCTGAGTTTGTGGTGATGAGTGGAGGTACTAGGGACCTAAGGAGAGTTAAGGGGTAACAAAATGAGGTGTCTATAGAGCCCCTCGATGGGTGAGTTTGGAACAAATGATAGACGTCGATTAGACACCGCATGATGCTTCTGAGATAGTATGATCGATTCAAATGGTTGAGGTCGATTCTGAGGACCTTAAGGAGCATGCTGGGGACGACCAAATCAGAGGGTCGAGGTCAATTCTGAGGACCTAAGGAAGTGAGGGTGACCAATTCAGAGGGTCGAGGTCAGTTCTGAGGACCTAAGGAAGCGAGGATGACCAATTCAGATGGTCGAGGTCAGTTCTGACCTAATTTAGGTGATGATCCAAGATCGGGGTCAATTCTAACCCAAGAGTGGTGACGACCGAGGACCGAGGTCAATTTTAACCTAACTCAGGTGACGATCCAAGATCGGGGTCAATTCTGACACAAGAGTGGTGATGACCGAGGACCAAGGTCAATTCTGACCTAACTCAGGTGACGATCCAAGACCGAGGTCAATTCTGATCCAAGAGTGGTGACGACCGAAGACCGAGGTCAATTCTGACCTAATTCAGGTGACGATCCAAGACCGGGGTCAATTCTGACCCAAGAGTGGTGATGATCGAGGATCGAGGTTAATTCTGACCTAATTCAGGTGATGATCCAAGACCGGTGTCAATTTTGACCCAAGAGTGGTGAGGACCGAGGTTAATTCTAACCTAACTCAGTTGACGATTCAAGACCGAGGTCAATTCTGACCCAAGAGTGGTAACAACCGAGGATCGAGATCAATTCTGACCTAATTCAGGTGACAATCCAAGACCCGGGTCAATTCTGACCCAAAAGTGGTGATGAATGAGGACCGAGGTCAATTTCGACCTAATTCAGGTGACGATCCAAGACTGGGGTCAATTCTGACCCAAGAGTGGTGACGACCGAGGACTGAGGTCAATTCTAACCTAATTTAGGTGACGATCCAAGATCGGGGTCAATTCTAACCCAAGAGTGGTAACGAATGAGAACTGAGGTCAATTCTGACCTAATTCTGGTGACGATCCAAGACTGGGGTCAATTTTGACCCAAGAGTGGTGAAAATCGAGGACTGAGGTCAATTCTAACCAAACTCAGGTGATGATCGAAGACTGGAGTCAATTCTGACCAAGAGTGGTGACGACCGAAGATCGAGGTTAATTCTGACCTAGGAGTGATTGTATTTCCTTGGGAAAAGAAAAGAGTTCCACTGGGGGTAAGAATTGGATTTGGGGTTCCGCTGGGGATAAGAATTGGATTTGGGGTTCCACTGGGGAACGATGAATGAGCTGGGGAAGATTTGGATCGTCCTTTGGGGAGAGATCGCCTGGGGTGATTGATTTTTTAGAAATTCGCTGGGGAAAATACCATGCGATATTGTTTTGCACCGGGTATCCAGTGGTTGGGGAGGATTTGTGTCTTTGATTTGAGCGAAGGACCTGATTGTTGGGGAGATAATCGGTTTGAGGTTGTAAACTCTGCTGAGGAGGTGATTAGGTGGTCCGGGCGCATTGCACGAGAGGTCATTAGCTTGGATTTTGAGGGTTCCGTTGGGAAAAAAGAGGTTTCTCTTGAAGGAGTGCGAAATTTTCTTGACAAAAATGTTTCGAATCCCTCCTGGGATTTTTAAGAATTTTTTGAGGATTTTTCAGGGTTTTCTGGCATTTTCCAGGAATTTTTGTACGAAATTTTAATGTGGGTGCCGACCGGCATAGACTGAGGGGTGCCATTCGGCAGTGGCACGAAATTTTGGGCTGCCTCGAGAAGGTGAGGGGTCAGTGCCGATCGGTATGGAAGGGGGAGGTGCCGATTGTCATGGCGCTTGGCATCCTATATAAAAGGGGTGAATCCCCTTCATTTTTCACAGCTTCTTACCTTCTCTCTTTTTGTGATTTCTCTCTACGAATTGTTCTAACGTTCCGATCTTCAAGAAATGGTCGCCTTTGTTAGCACCGCTGTCCACCGGGATTGGTTGAACATTGATGACTGGGCGAATGTGAATTGGAGGGACAGGGTGCCCCTTTCTTTAGGGAACGAGAATGCCTTTGATGCATTCGAGTCGGTTGCGAATGAGCGGACCTTGTTACGGGAACCATCGCGTCATTTCTCTTTGAGAGTGATTCCCGGCGGTTATGTAAGTAACCTGACCCTTGGCATTTCTTTCTTTTGGGGTGATTTATCCTTTTTTCTTGACCCTTGATGAGATTTTTCCTTTTTCCAGTCTAATATTTATCTGAAGAACATGCGTTCCCACTGGACGACGGGGCTTAAGAATATTTAGGAGCATCTTCCACCCATGGTGTGCTGGATGGTATCATCAGCGGGTTTTGGGAGGTTGGCGGCTGTGCTAGATGAGACGCCTCGTTCAACAGCGGTCCTGTGTGCTTTGGGGGAGAGGTGGTGGGACACTACCCACACCTTCCATTTTGGCTTCGGGGAGATGATGGTGACTCCCATAGATGTGCAACAACTGTTGGGGCTGGATTGTGACGGGGAGCAGATAGAGGCGGATCGCTCCTTACGGGTGAGGTCGAAGGCGGTGCATGCGGCACTTGGTGATGTGAGGAGGATAGTTTCTGGAGATTCTATCCGGCTGTCCTTGCTGAAGGATGTTTTGCTGAGCAGGGTGATTGATGTGGTGGATAGGCTGCAAGTGAGGCAGATGGCCCGGTTGTTCATCTTATTTGTGTTGCGAGGTTTCATGGTGGCGTCGAGCGGCGACGTCGTCCATTTGTGGTTTTTGTCGTACCTGAGGATGTTTTCGAACATCCCTTTTTATGATTGGGAGAGTCTGACCATGGCGACCTTTTACTCTTCTTTGGATGCATTCAGCCAGTGCTGCCAGCAGACTTTTACTGGAGCCACGTATCTCCTTGAGGTATTTTTACTTTGAACATTTTCATCTTATGCATTCGCATTTTCCTTTCATGCATTCGCATTTTTCTTATGCGTCTCTTTTTGCTTGTGAATTCAGACGTGGTTCTATGAGGTGATTGGTAGCAACACTCCGCTGATTGCTTTCAAGGATGATACTATTGGGGACTTCTGCCGACTGTATCGATGGCGTAACGCCAACCGGCAGTCGAAGGGATCTCTCTCCCTGGAGGCGGTGCGTCAAGTCTTCAATGACTTGACCAGTGGTCGGGTAAGGTCCTTTCCTTTTCAGTCTTGGTTTTTGCACCTTCTGATCTTGTATTGACATGTGCTTACTTGGAGATTTTTAGGTGACCTTTTATCCTTGGGGGACAGCCATTCAGGATACGGGGATGACTAGGGTGAACGCGCAGATGAGGCATTTATTGGCGCATGAGTTTGTCCATTCCTGGTATCTCGGGAGAGGGTGCTTTGCCAGATTATCGGGGAAGAGGTGGTGGTGCCACCTATGCAGCCTCCTACGTCTTTGAGGTAGGAGCGACAGTTGTTGGAGGATGAGAGGATCGCGGCGATGATCGGCGAGTCCTATGCGTTGTACACTGATACAACTGCGCCGTATGACTATATGGACTTTGTGACGAGCTGGTTGATGGCGCCCAGTATATATGATGCCTTGCCTTTCCCTCCTACGGGTTCGAGTCGGGCAGTGGGGTCTTCCCATAGTGGTGGTGGTCCAACGGCACCTGCGGCGACGGTGACCTCGGAGGTTCCTTTCGTGCGGTTGCACACTCCTTCGTACAACATCCGGCGGGCCGATGGAGGGATAGTGCCGATGTTGCACCGTCCTCTTGCGATGGATCCGGAGGAGCTGGGTTTGACAGAGGAGGTCCTTCGTCCTGCGGTAAACCTTTCCGTCCTTTTCCTCTTTTTGATTTATTTTTCTTGATACTGATTCTGCCTTTTCCTTGCAGCAAGTCCGGGTGTCGACCACTTAGCTGAGAGACATTAGAGACTGGATATCATCGGCGACTGCCCACATTCGGGATGTTGTCCCTGTTCCTTCTTGCTTAGTGCCATCAGCGTCATTCGGGGAAGACTCTGGCTCGGGTTGTGGGGGTGCGTCGTCTCGCCTTAGGGGAAAGATAGAGCGTCGCAGGGGTAGAAGCTCTTGAGAGAGAGAGAGAGAGAAAGAGAGATATAATGTGGGTTCGGGCTAAGTCCCATTATTTTTGGCTTTTCTTTCTATTTCCTACAAAATGATGTAACACAGAAAACAAATATATGTAATGCAATGTAGTTTTTTGAGTATCTTTTTTTTTAATGATGAATGAATGCATGCGCTTTTTTAATTTGCTGTTGAGACCGTAAAAAGGAATATTTTTGGAAATTTCGAAGAAAAGCTTTTATTTTAAAAAGGGGAATCCTATAAGGATAAAATAGGATTCTTGAAATTCTTTTGAGAATATCAATTTATTTTTATTGAGTTTTCTAATTTGATAAAAGAGGAAAGACGAAAATTCCAAAAATGGGGGGTTGCCGATCGGCAAGCACCCTGACCTGCCTATCGGCAGTTTAGTCCAGTCCCATCATTTGAAGGCTTTGATTGGTACCCTCTTCAGCCCTTGGTTCCTTGTGGGGCAGGATTCCTTCCGATTTCTGCATGGATTATGTCTTTTGTGAGGATTTTCAAGTATAAAAAGGGGGAAGGGTGGAGTGTTCTCATCACACCTTTGCATCCTCATCTGCCTACCCATTATCTTTTAGTCCTGCAAGATGGCTCTCCCTGGTAGCATTGAGTTTGTCAATTACCTCGAAGCCTTGGAAGTTATGTGCTCTTATAATGTCGACTACGACGCTTTCAACGTGCGTCGAGTCTCCTTGTGGCGCAATCGGCCTTTTGAGTGGAATATGCTGATAGCGGCGGTACAATTTTGGTACCATGAAGACCATGTATTCCGCTTTGGGTTAGAAGAAGTTTGTCCTACCTACGAGGAATTCTCTGCCATACTGGGTGTTAATCCCAGTGTTGCTGCGGATTTTCCCGAATTCTCCTGTTCTCCTAGGGATTTGTTGGCCGAGCTTCTTCATATCTCGCCTTCGGCGGCCAGGTCATTGGTTGTTGGAGGAATGATCTCCCTCCCGGCGGTGCTGCAGTTTGTGCATTTGCAAGAAGTAGGTGATGCCAATTATACTGGAGCCGTGGTTCTGGACCTGGTTTTAAAATTGATGTTGGTGACTGGGGAGGTGCAGGTGGACCCTCAACTTGCAGCCATTACTTCATGGATGTCATACCATTGCAATCCTGTGGCAGTGATATTGTCGGAGACTCTGAATCGCCTGGATGCATGGAGAGAAGGTCGTTCTGACTTTTTGAGGGGTAGCCCTATGATGTTGTTCATGTGGTTGTCTGAAAGATTTCGCTTGTCGACTCCTCCATGTAAGGACACAAATTTCCAATTGAGTCCATATGTAGTTTTGGCTTAATTCCGGACAAAAACATTTATTCATAGGAAAGTATGTAATTGTAATACTCTCAAGCCTATGAAGTGTTTGTTGAAGACGTAGCGGCAAAGAATATAAAGCTTCATCAAATGTGCCGATTTGTGTGCCTCGTTTCTACGTCATCAACTATGGTTCCATGCTCTCAAGGTATGAATGCAATTATATTTATATAGGAGCTTGAAACAAAGTTTATTGGGTGTTAGGTTTTATAAAAACTGCATTTTGTTTAAGAAAGAAATCATATAAAACTTTAAATTAAGTTCATAAAGTTTTCTGGGCCAAAGTCGAATTTTTCAATCTTTCTGGTCGTTCGTTAGATATGTCGTTCGAACGAGTTTTTTCATTCGAACCAGATGTCGTTCGAACGAACCTGCCAACGAGTCTAAACTGGTCTGTCGTTCGAAATGTCGTTCGAACGAACTTGTTCGTTCTAACGAGGTTTCTAACGAGATTCTAACGAAGTCCATACTGGTGTGTCGTTAGAAGTCTCGTTCGAACGAGAGTTCGTTCGAACGAAATGTCGTTCGAACGAGCTGTCAGGCGGGAACAGTTTTTGGCAGTTTTTCACCTACTTGGTTTTTAACCAACTTTTTCAGACTTAATAATGTGCGGGAATGACATTTTCCAAATTAACTTTTCCATACCATTTCTATCTCTTAGAGAGAGTTTGAGAGAAAATTTGTTTTAGGAAAATGTTCATGTTTTGAGTGAGATTTTTAGAGAAATATGTTCATCACTCTAGTGTTTACACCCAATTGAGTTTATTCCAAGTTCTATATACTTATCAATTGCGTGGAGTTTTGGCACCGATTTATCTCTACCGAATTCAAGAAGAGAAGTTTTGGTTTGCTTCTACATCCATCAAAGAAGAAGAAATTTTGTTGTGATTCTACCCACTTGGAGAAAGGCTCCTTGCTAGGGTGACGGTGACCATAGAAAGCCCCATCGGTGGATTCCGAGACCGCGGTGGAGTTCCGAGGTTGTCAGCTAGGAAGAGGTGTCTACGAGAAGAAGCGTCGAGGCTTGAGAGGGATCGAGTCAGTCGTTGTAAGTCTATCTGTCTTGTAATTGTAATTCCGTATCTAGTGGACTTGTGGCTAGGGCCGTCCGAGGTTTTTTCCCGCCTTGGGTTTTTCCTCGTACATCTCGGCGTAGTGTGATATTGTTTATTTTATCTTGCATCATAACGTAGAACGCATGCTTAGACTAATTCAAGATAAAATTCGATTTAAATTATCACACTCAATTAATTTGGAAGTAAATTAAATATTGGGTAAATCTGGTTTATTCAAGTCATTTGCTAAAATTGGTTTCGCCTAACTTTGGATAATTGATAATTATGACTTAGGCAAATTCTAGGACTTGGATTAACTTATTTTAATTTGTTTTGAAGAAATTAAAATTTTGGCTTTGTTTATTTGTGAACCATCATTCAACGCTTCCGCATCATTTATTGAATTTATATAAAAGGAAATACTTTGCGTCTTCACTCCAGAATATCCTTTGTCGACCGTTCCCAACTTCTTTTCACGCTACTTCATACGCGTTGGCCGACATGTTGAGAACTGGGAGAATTTGTTTGTGGAGTATGGGGATCGTGGGCTGTATTAGTCAGTGCCTTGGCGGGGACAGTTGCATCCAATTTTGGAGCTAGGAGAGTGTTCATATGTGCGGCTGGTTGGTCTCAGACAGACCTCTTTTTATTTCCCTTGGTGACTTCTGCGTCAATTTGGCTGGGCGCAGGTCGTACCCCTCGGAACCCAAATTTCTTTCCAGTAGAAGATTTGACTGAGCGCTTGCGTCTGTTGTTTGGATCTCTGTGGGAAAATCGTCGTCCGTCGACCCGTCCCTCTCAGTTTGTTGGGAAGGTTTCCCCTATCCCCAAAGATTATATGAGGTGGTTGTGGAAGAAAGTAGTCAGCAAAATATTGGCGGTGGAGACTGGTCAAAGATGTTTTGTTTTATCTGACTCCATGGAAGGGGGTGTTGTGGTCTTTTCCAAGATGGTCAAGGCTCATCGATCCATGGAATGTTTGCGAAACTCTATTCAGGCAGGGGAAACTTGGGGTCCTCAGGACGTGGATGATGAAGGTACAGGCTCCTCTGGTAGCTGTGGGTAGGAATCTTGGAGAGTTTATTTATGTAATAGGGAATGTATGTGGGGATTTTATTTGGCATTTTATGGAAATAGGGGGAAGGGAGTTATCCGTTCCTTTTTCTTATGTAATCCGTACTGTAATTTCTTATTAATGAAATAAATAAGTTTCTGATCATCCAGTTTTGCCTTTCGATGAATTTTGTATTTTGAATTATCTATACCGATCACTAAGGCATACATAATCCTCTTATTCAAGTAGATGTTTAGAATGAACAGCTGTTCTCGGAGGTAAGAAAAGAATATATTTTTGTGAAAAAGAAGGGGCCGTGCTCCTGTGAGATGTATTAGATGCCTACGTACCTCTGGGGTTTTTGAATTTTTTTTGTTTAAAAGTGATTTTTTTGTAGAGGATCAGGCCCACGTAGTTCTGGGTAGAGGGAAATGTAGAGTTTTGTTTTAGAATAGAAGGGGGATGAGAAGAGTCGCAGCGCGCCGCGATTTCATACTAGGGGTAGAATTTCTTGAGCCGGTCCAAATTGACTGGATGAGCCATCTCTTCCCCATACAGGTTAGTGAGCATGGCGGTACCGTCGGATAAGATCTTCTTCAGGGGCCACTCCAATTGGGCTTGAATTTCCCTCTGGGGTCCCCGATGGGTTCTATTATTTCTTTGAGGGATAAATCCCCCTCTCGCACACCGCGGTCCTTGACTTTCTTGTTGAATGAACGCGTTATTCGGCGATGGTAACCTTGTATGTGGTATAGAGCCTTTAATCTTCTTTCATATAGAAGGGCTATCCCATCAAGACGTCTTTGGCACCAGTCTTCTTCACTAACCTTGCTTTCGAGCATGACGCGTAGTGAGGGTATTTCCAGCTCCACAGGTAGGACTGCTTCCATGCCGTAGACCAAGGAGTAAGGGGTAGCACAGTAGAGGTTCGAATTGAGGTTCGATAGCCCCAGAGGGCGTATGGGATTCGGTCGTCCCAATCCCTATAACTTTCGATCATCTTGCTGATGATGGCTTTGAGGTTCTTGTTGGTAGCTTCAACTGCACCATTGGTCTGAGGTCGGTAGGGAGAAGATTTGTGTCTCTGAATCCCGTACTCGTTGATAACTTCTGTGACTTCTGCTTCGAAGTGTAACCCGTTATCTGACACTAGCTCATGAGGGACCCCATATCGGCAGATGATATTTTTCTTGATGAATTTGGCCACCTTCTTGACATTTAATACTGCGTATGACTCAGATTCGACCCATTTGGTGAAGTAATCAATGGCAACTAGAATGAACTCATGCCCATTTGACGCCTTTGGCGTAACCTTCCCTATGATGTCAATACTCCAGGTGGAGAACGTCCAGGGAGAAGTCATGTTGTATAATTCTAGCGGAGGTAGATGTTGGAGATTGGATAACTGTTGTCATTTAGGGCACCTCCGAACATAAGCGGTGCAATCCTGGGCTATGGTGGTCCAGTAGTAGCCCTGTCGGATTATCTTCTTGGCAAGCATGTGACCGTTCATGTTGGGCTTGCATTCCCCGCTGTGGATCTTCTCCATTATCTTTTCAATGTCAGCCCCTGCGATACAGTGTAAGTGAGTTCCATCGAAATTCATCTTGAGTAGTGCTTTATGACTGATGATGTACTGGGTGGCCAGCCTTCGGAGGGTAGCTCAGTCGTTCTTGTTGGAGCCCTCGGGATACCTACCATACCTGAGGAGGCACCATATATCATAGTACCAGTAGTTGACTAGCTCAGGATCTTTTCTGGCGACGAGCTCAATGTGGTAGCAATGGGTTGGTTTGTCTAGCTTTTGAACTAGTAAGGGGGTCATTGTTATTCCCTCGGGCATGTCGACCATGGAGGCCAAGGTAGCGAGAGCATCGACTAGGTTATTCTTTGCTCGAGGTAGGTAATGGAAGGTGATATCTCAGAATTGGGAGGCTAACTCTTCTAATTGGGCGTGAAAGGGTTGGAGCTTTTCGTTCTTAACTTTCCACTTTCTGAGCACTTGATCGACGATGAGGGAAGAATCCCCATATACATCGAGGTATTGAATATCTTTCTTGAGAGAGAACTTGAGGCCCACTGTGCATGCCTCGTATTCTATCATGTTATTGGTGCAGGGGAAATTCAACTTGATGGCAAAGGGAGTATGAGAGTCATCTGGGGCAACCAGGAGTATCCCAATGACATATCCCTTTTTGTTGGAAGCGCCGTTAAAGAACATTTGCCATCGGAGGTCGCCTTGGGCAGTGCAAAGGATATTCTCATCTAGGAATTTGGAGATCCAGGCATTACCTTCTTCTAAAAGGTAATCCACGAGATAGTTAGAGATGGATCTTCCTTTTATGGCTTTCTGTGTGACGTACATAATATCGAACTCGGTTAGGAGCATCAACCATCGGGCCATTCGGCTAGATAAGGCGGGTTTCTCGAGCAGGTTTTTGATGGGATCCATTCGGGATACAAGTTTGATGAGGAAGGCGAGCATATAGTGTCGTAACTTTTGGGTAACCTAGATGAGCGCGACACGTGTCTTTTCTAAAGCAGTGTAATTGACCTCGTACCCGGCCAATTTGCGAATGGCATAATAGATGTCTCTTTCTTTGCGGGAGTCTTCAAGGTACTAGGCTAGCAAAGCCCCAGTTGCAGTGTCAGTTATGGTTAGGTATAGGAGCAAAGGGAGACCAGAATGTGGTGGCATGAGAACTGGAGGTTGGGTCATATATTGTTTGATTCAATCAAAAGCTTCTTGGCAGGCCTCGTTCTAAACCTTGGTTGAATCCTTTCGGTGGAGCTTGAAGATTGGTTCACAGATGGAGGTTAGTTAGCTGATGAACCGGCTGATATATTGTAATTTCCTAAGAAAACCTCGGACTTCTTTCTCTTTTTGAGGCGGTGGCATCTTAAGTATGGCCTTCAGCTTTGCAGGATTTGCTTCTATCCCCTTTTTACTGACCATGAATCCCAAGAATTTTCCCTTTGTAACGCCAAAGACACACTTCTGTGGATTAAGTCGCATTTGATACTTTCGCTGTCGTTCGAAGAACTTTCGGAGAGCAGGATCATGACCTTCTCTAGTTTTGGACTTAATAATCATATCATCCACGTAAACCTCAACCTCCTTGTGAATCAGGTCGTGCAGGATGGTTGTGGCAGCCCTTTGGTAGGTAGCCCTAGCATTCTTGAGACCAAATGGCATAACGGTGTAGCAAAAGGTTCCCCATGGGGTGATGAATGCGGTTTTTTCTTGCTGGTCGGGGTGCATCTTGATTTGGTTGTATTCGGCAAACCCGTCGACGAATGACTTGAGAGCATGACTGGTTGTATTATCCACGATCATGTCGATATTGGGCAACGGATAATCATCCTTCGGAGAAGCTTTGTTTAAATCTCGGTAATCCACACACATTCGAACCTTTCCTCCTGATTTCGGTATAGGTACAATATTGGCTAGCCACGTGGGATATTCGATCACTCGAATGAAACCCACGTTCAACTGTTTGACCACCTCTTCTTTGATCTTGAGTGACCATTCGGTGCGGAGTTTCCTCAATTTTTGTTTAACCAGCTTGTAATCTGGGAGAGTGGGGATCTCATGCTGAGCTATTTCAGGATCAATACCGGGCATATTGTCGTAGGACCATATGAAGACATCCACGAACTCCTTTAGTAATTCTTCGAGTTGTGCACGCTCATGCTCGTCAAGGGTATCCCATATCCTAATCTCGCGCAGTTGGCTACTAGAACCGAGATTAATAACAACAGTCTCTTCTTCATTAACTTGAACGCGATTATATTATTTATTATTAACCTTATTTAGATCAATTAAGAATTTTTCATTTGCAAAATCATCATCATCAAAAGTTTGATTAGAATCTAAGTAGTTAATGTAAGGCACATCAAGATAATCAAAATCTTCGTTTATTTCATTGATAGGAAAAATAGCATTGAGAACCTCATCAAAAGATGTCTCGAATACATTTGAGCAAGGATAGACAACAGAAGAAGAAATAAGGTATACATTGGGGTTAGGGGAGATTTCAAGAGGTAGAACTAGCGCAGCATGCCAGTTGAGGAGAGGTGTATCAGCAACTTTAATCAGACGGGATGGGTCCATTGATGTAGTGCCTGACTGAACCATGTAGAGAGCCAGCCCCAGTGTCTATAAATTGAAGGAATCTTCGGAATCACTTTCCTCAGTCTTTTTGGTATCTTTGATGAGCGGTTATATGCGGTGCGGGAAATTTTTGACCCATGGGTAGCTATCTTGGAAAAAGATCTCCATTCCAGGCTTCATCTTCTTGTCTATGTGATCGTACCATGGTTCTGGAAAATCGCAAAAGGGGAAATTCTCACCTTCTTTGATGAATCATCCATTTAAGGAGTCTCCTGAGATAGTTCGGATACAGTTTAATCCTCTCTTTGGTCGAGACTGGCGGATCATTCTGAGCTCTTATTCTGATGGTTGATACCCAAAGCCGCAAGGAGGGAAAGATTTCTTTAGTTCGATGGGCTCAAGTATCCCTTGCTGCCTTTGTCCTAGCCCCAGTTCGGGTATGAAGTGCATGTTTCTGAACATCTGAATCACATTGACTTTGCTATGAGGGTCATATTCTGGACAAACCCTTTCTTTGAAACCGTCCCCTGCCGGGAGTAGGAATGGCTCAACTCAGAATCCTGATAGGAGTATATCATTTGACCCATGCTGTATCTCGAGAATTGGACTGCTGGTGTTTGCACCCTCGGCATTGCCGTCATCACTCAAAATGGTGATGACTCTCCCATCGGTGAAGAACTTCAATTTCTGATGGAATGAGGAAGAGACACCCATTATACTATAGAGCCAGGGTCATCCGAGCAACGGGTTGAAACAGCTTGGGATGTCTATGACTTGGAATTCAACGATAGGGTTTATAGGTCCAACCCCTATTACAAGTTTTATGGATCCCATCACCTCTCGACGGGTATTATCGTAGGCACACACGGCAGCGGAGGTTGGAGCGAGGTCACTTTCTTTCAGACCTAAACACTTGAAGGTTTTCACTGGGCAGACATTCAAAGAGGATCCGTTATCAACGAGAGAAAGCGGTACAACCTTCCTCATAACTTCGATGGAGATGTTAAGTGCATGATTGTGATTTGGCCCAATTTTGGGGATTTCTTTTTCGGAAAAGGATATCATTCGGGTGGAGGTTAAGGATCCGACCAAATTTACCGCTTCTTCTGGTGTGGTAGAGGGAGGAACTATAGGTTCAGTGAGTAATTTGATTAAAACATTTCTGTGTAGCCAGGAAGACATGAAAAGTCCCCATAGAGTGATGTTAGCTTGAGTTTTCTTCAGTTGATCACGGATCTTACTCTCCTCAATGGTCATCTCTGGCATAGGAAGGTTTTCAATGCCCTTCCCTTTGTCATTTGCTGGTAGTGAACTTGAAACTTGGTAATGTCTCCCTGATCTAGTCATGTGATTTATTGAAGAAAGGAAAAACTTAAATCCCATTTCCTCATCAATCTCAGGTTGCTCTGCCACCCTGTCTATTTCTTCGAGGTGTTTTTCAAATGTGATCATCCCACATAAGTCGGTTACTGGGCCAGTTCTTCCTGAAGCTTGCTCTTTATTCGAGTCTTCGAATTCTTTCCCCCATCCGATGGAAACAATTCTGTTTTCCCCTGTAAAGTTGATGCATTCCACAACTACAACGGCTTCCACATATAGGTCTTCCCATTCTGTGGGGATGTGTAAGGGTGAAGAAACCAGGTGCCCTTGTAGCTTCAAAGCACCAAATAACTCAGTGATACTGCCAATGTTGTTGGTTTGCCTGAATGCTTCCGTTATGATCTGGACAAAGTCATCTAAGATGACTTCATCGGTTGGTATCACCCAACTATCTGATTCTCGAGCCCATTTTTGCGCTTTTAAAAATAACGCATTGAACCTCTGGCAGTCGATATTCATTTATGAGGGCAATTTCAGCCCGAACTCTAGGAATTGATTTAAGACCTTTGATAATTCCATACTTCCACTTTCAGAACGGGTCCGGACAATGATGAACGCTCTAGTAAGGAGTGACAGTGCCTGATCAACGAGGCTAGTAGGGTGTAGGAGGAAATATGGGCAAATTTGAAGAGGTTTAGGAGAGTATATGGGTGTTATTTGAGTTAAGGGATCGAAATATGAGTTTTCTTCCAAGAAGGTGGCATTGGTGTGATTTGGGAGGGGGTTATGAGTAGTGTTTGACTTAGTAATAGCTGGTGGGGTGATGGTACCCCGATCGATGAGATCTTGGATTATGTTTCAGAGGTGGAAGCATTGGTCGGTGGTATGGCCAGCTGTTTGGTGAAAGGAGCAATGAGCATCAGTTTTGAAATTTATGGGAAGTGTATTGGGTAATGGACGTGGATCTAGGGGCTTTATAAGTTTTTGTCTTAACAGGGCTTGGTAAACTTTCGAGAGGGGAGCATGAAGCTCAGTGTATTCCCTTCGGACGGGGGTAGGGCGACTTTTTAATGCCCATGATGTGGTTGGTTGAGATATGTTGTTGATGGTTGAGACTGTAGCATTGGCAGGCTTGTCATATTTTATGGGGGTGAACTGTCCGGACACCTTCTTCGGTTCAACTTCTGTTTTGGCAAGACCTTCCTCAATTTCTGCTCCTACTTCTCTGAGAGCTCGAAAGTGGGGGTAGTACTGTCCTCCCATGGTTGCTCGAACATGGAGTAATAAATTCTTCTTCACTATGTTGACTTGTTCTTCCTCAGATGGCCGATTGGTCATGGTAGCTGCTTTTTCCCTCCACCGAATTATGAAGTTAATGACTGATTCCCAAGAGTTTTTTTTTAGCAGTTCTAAATCGCGGCGGGTGACCTCAAGATCTTTGTTGTATTTATACTGCGATATGAATTCTCGGGCTACATCCTCCCAGCTACGGATTCTGGACTCTTCGAGAGATAAAAACCATCGGAGAGCGCTATCCTTCAAAGTTTGTTGAAACAGTTGGGCCATTACTTCTTCGGAAGCCCCTAGGAGAGTCATGGAATGGTGATAACTGCGAAGATAGACAATCGAGGGTCCACTCCCTCTGAAGTTTTTAAAGTTTGGCATCTTGAACTTCTCGGGTAACCTGGCTTTAGGATAAGGAGACATGTGGGTGTAGTCCATGTAATTTCCAGAGAACCTGATCTGGCCAAACTTCTTGGTGAGCATCTTGAGATCCTCTTTGACTTTATTCAACTCCTCATCCTTTGGATCAGCGACCACAGGCAGGTTAGCCATAGGCTGGGCAATGTTTGGCATTGGAAGCTGGGCAGGCGGCGGCCCATTGGCAGGAGGGGCACGTGGAGCGTGCTAATATTCTTTCGGAACCCAGATAGGCTCGGGTGGACCCATAGCATGAGGGAACAGGGCCTCGGGCTCTTGAGGAATAGGAACTTGGTTTCGTTGCATTTCTCGGACCTCAGCTTGGAGGTTGTTAATCTTGGCCACGAGCTGATCTAGGACTGTCGACAAATCTGGTTGTATGACTGGTGCTTGATCTGAATTTTTATGGAAGATGGATGGATTACGGGCTCGAAAGAAGTAGTAGAGGAGCGGATGAAACTCCGGGGTGATTTGACTGAAGACCGAAACCAATAAGGAGCCAGGCCAAGGGCGTGCGAGCGACCTGAGAAGGCATAGGATAAGATTTATTTTTAAGAAAAAGGGAAGAAAATATTTTTGGATTTTTGATAAAAAAGGGAGAAATGTTTTTGGATTTTTGATAAAAAGAGAGAATGTTTTTGGATTTTTGATAAAAAGGGAGAAATGTTTTGGAGATGGAACTCAGCATCATTATTGTGATTATTATGTTTTCACTTGTATTTAATTCTCCTAAATACAATGCCGGACGGGACCCGAGCCTGTAAAAGTGAGGGTCTTAATACATGCAAAGCTACATTTGGACTTGTAACCAGGCTCGTGGACAGGGTCCCGTTTTAAAAATGTGCAAAGATTGACCCAGAATTTCGACAGAGTTTCGGGTTGAAACCGATAATCTAAAGTGCGTGTCCTAGGTTTGACACCTATATGCGGGTATGCAGTTGGTTGGGTGAATCGGCATGGGTTCCCCCCTTTGGCGTGACTTCCACGATATACGTCTTGCTCTTGCGGGCAATTGGTACGTGTGGACAAGCCATTTGATATACCTGAGTGTACGTGAATTGCCTCACCATATACCTCATGGGGACGGTACGTGTGAGAGAGAATTCGATATACTCTACGTACGTGAACGAATTTCTTGCGATATACCTCCCGGCATGACTTCGGTCAAGCGGTACGATGCGGGGGAACCGTTCGATATACGTCGAAGGTACTTGGCCAATGGAAGGTGAGAGTCATATCGCTTAGGTTAACTGCAACCTGCCAGACCAGCGCCCATCACGAAGTGACCCTCCAGTTACTGGGTAAAATTTGGTCAATAGCAATGCTCTTTGGTGATATCGTGTGAATCATGCATGATACTCTTATTAGTATCTTATGATGAGAACGCCTTTCTTGATTATTCCAAACAGGGGGCAAAGTACAAGTACCTCAAAAGGTACCCCAAGTATGGATGGGTGATGCGTGCAACGTGGGGATATACATGTGATCCTAGTGCATGTGGTGTGAAGTGTACATGGAGAATTTTCTACAAGTGTGTGAATATAAGTATAAGCATGGGATACACATGTGAGAAAGGGGAACATGCAGGTATGGGGTGGGGGGGGGGGGGGGGAACATAAGAAAATATAGCATTCATGTAAATAGATTCAAGCTCTCAAAATAAATAAACTCCCCAGCGGAGTCGCCACTGTGGCGATCCCCGCCGCGAAGGGAAAAGGATCCTTCGGGTCCTGCGAGTCCCCTCTCGGGAGAGCGCTTCGACCGGCGTCGATTTGTGAGGTGTGAAAATGTAGATATATTCAGAGTCGCCAGTCTATTTTACTCAAAACAGACAAAAGAAAAGGGGGAGCCACCCCGAAGGATGGCATCCAAAGACATACTGGTGCGTGCGAAACCAAAATGATTCGAGAAGGGTTCGAAGGCTTAGTTATGAAATGGGAAGGTGTTAGGCACCCATTCCGCCCTTTCGGTCTCTCATGAATATTTTCTATTTTTCTTTATATTCCCCCCCGTGATATGTGTGCATGTGTATATATAGAATGGAGGTAGTAATCCTCGACTTGTATCATGGAAAAGATAAAGCGAGTCATCCGTAGGAATGTGAGATTAACGTAGAAAATAGGATTTGCACGACTACCCTTGCGTTGATTGTTATAAGGGAACGGTAACGCATGTGAGATAATACGCCACTAAGAACGAATGTATAGAATATAATAGAAAATGGGGCAAAGAGAAGATAGAAAATAAGAAAAAGTGAAAAAAATAAGAAAAAAGGACTCGAATCTCGAGTTTTACCCCCAGACGCCTATGTAGCCTATAAAGGCATCAAAGTCTACATAGTTCGCATACAAAATGAGGGGTGGGGTTTATCTCATAAATCCAAATGGGGGATCTCTTATTTGTAAGTGTGTGTCGAAAAAGTGTTTTAGTTGTGAGAAAAGTGTGGAAAAAGTGTGAGAATCCTAATTTGGAATTTATGAGAAAACTCTATTTTTCTTGTTTTTTTGGGTTTTATTTATATGAAAATAAGAGAAGTACAATAATATTAAGTAAAAAGTATATTAGGATGTGTGAGATGAGATAATAAAAGTGTTAAGTAAGAAAACAAGTTATTGGAAATTTAAGAGAATTTAACAGAGAGTTTGAGAAAGTTGGACCTTCTTGAAGATCTTGAGCTTGATCTTGAATGTTTGAGAGCAGCCCTTAAACCTTGGATGATGATGGAGAGTGGTTAATTCACCATGTTTTAAGGAGGGGATGATGAAAAACGGAAGTAAAAAGGGGATTTGGGAGTTGAAATCACGCTGCCTTCGAGAGAGGTTTCTGGGACTTGCTGAGAGTGATTTCCTTCTGATATAAGCTCCCCCTTGCAAATGAGGCCAAGGCCTCCTTTTATAGGCCCAGGGGTTTGCCGATCGGCATAGATCCCTTCCTGCATGTCGGCAGGATGGTTCCGATAGGCAGGTTCTGGGACCTGCCGTTTGGCAGTGTGTTTTAGGTATTTTTGGAAAATCGATCGCCGAGGGAAAACCGTCGATCAGAATCGCGCACGGGGCATACTATTGGAAAGTTAATTCAGAGATCTTCGAAAGTCCTTAGGATCACTCCCGGGTTTGGGAGTTGACTTTGGGTCAAATATGGCTCGGAAGCATTTGTCGGTCCGCTGGACGGGGAATCGTTCGGACGTAAATGGATCGTTCGTCTGCATGGTAAGTCCGAATCGCTCACGGGGCATACCATTGGAAAGGTTAGGAGATGTACTTCGACATTCCAAAGAGTTTTACCCTGTTTGGAGAGTTGACTTTGGTCAAATGGGCCTGAGAAGCGCTCGGTGGCCTCCCGAAGTCAAACGGATCGTTCGTCCGCATGGTAAGTCGGAATCACTCACGGGACGGACCGTTGGAATGGGTATTCAGTGCCTTCAAAGATTTATTCAGCCTCGGTTGAGCTAAAAAGTTAACTTAGGTCAAATAGAGACCGGGAGTACCCGATGGATTCCAGGTCAGTGCTCGGGACATGACCTGGGTTTGCGGTGATGAGTGGAGGTATTAGGGACCTAAGGAGAGTTAGGGGGTAACAGAATGAGGTATCTACAGTTAACCCTCCTATTAAATCCCCAGATCACACTGAGACCAATCCTCCTGAGCCCACCTCTGCTTATGTGCCCAAGGCACCCTTCCCTCATCGGTTGGCTCCCATTAAGAAAGCCCAGCAGTTTGATAAGATCAAGAAAGTATTTCATAATGTTCACATTAACATTCCCTTCCTCACCGCGATTCAACAAGTCCCCTCTTATGCCAAATTTTTGAAGGACTTGTGCACTGTTAAGCATATGACAAATGTTCCGCAAGATGCTTTCCTCACTGAGCAAGCTATGTCTCTTCTCCATAATAACGGTGTTGGGAAGTATAAATACCCTGGTCGTCCGACTGTAACTTTCATGTTAGGCGATAAGTTCACTACTAGTGCTTTACTTGATCTTGGGGCTAGTGCTAATTTGTTATCTTACTCCCTCTACCTTGAGCTAGGTTTACAAAACATGAAACCTACACGAGTAACTCTTCAACTTGTTCATCGCTTCATGAAAGTACCTAAAGGAATCGTTGAAGATGTTTTGGTAAAATTTTTAGACTTTGACTACCTTGTGGATTTCATCATCTTAGACACTCCTGCGTCTGACCTAACCAATACTCCTCTCATATTGGGTCGCCCCTTTCTGGCCACTGCCAATGCCATCATCAATTGTCGTGACGGGTCCATGAATCTCTCTTTTGGCAACATGACTGTCGAAGTTAATATATTCCACCTTATGCACAAACCAGCTGATGTCAATTTCATTGATGAGGTGTGTGTGATTAACTCCTTAGTTAATGAAATGTTGGACCAATCTTACCCTGCCGATCCTCTCCAACAATGTTTGGCTCATTTTGGATCCGACTTTGACATTGATTCCTCCATCTCTGAACTCAATGCCCTGCTCGATTCCACTCCACTGATGGACACTTCCTCTTGGGATCCTCCCTTCGAGCCCTTCTATGATGATATTATTTACTCTCTGGATCACCCTGTTCCACCGTCTAAACTTTCGACCACATCAGAGTCCTCCACTGTATGCACTGAGAACCCTCTGGACTCTGTTTTTGCGTTTGAGTCCGATGTCACTCATGTGCTACCTACTAGTTTGGAGCTTAAGCCCTTACCTTTCGAGTTAAAATATACTTTCTTAGGCCCCAACCACCATCACCCTGTTATCATTGCTTCTGATTTGACCACTGATTAAGAAGATCAATTAGTCCACACTCTTACTCAACATAGCACTGCTATTGGTTGGACCATTTCAGATATTCACGGTGTGAACCCCAACGTTTGTAGTCATCATATTCATTTGGAGGAGAACGCCAAGACTTATCATGAACCCCAACGTCGACTTAACCCTGCTATGAAAGAAGTCGTGCGCGCTGAAATTTTAAAATTGCTCGATGCTGGTATCATCTACCCCATCTCAGACAGTCATTAGGTCAGTCCCATTCATGTGGTATCTAAAAAGTCTGGTGTCACCGTCATAAAAAACAGTGACAATGAGCTTGTTCCCACCCGTATGCAAATGGGCTGGCGTATCTGTATTGACTATCGAAAGCTAAATGTTGTCACTCGCAAGGACCATTTTCCTCTTCCCTATATCGACCAAATACTCGAATGTTTAGCCGATCATACGTATTACTGCTTCCTTGATGGCTATTCATGATACAACCAAATCCCAATTGCCCCTGAAAACCAGGAGAAAACTACCTTCACCTGTCACTTTGGCACTTTTGCCTATTCTCGCATGCCCTTTGGTCTTTGCAATGCACCTGCGACTTTTCAATCGTGTATGATTATCATTTTTAGCGACATGGTCGAACGTTTTCTCGAAATCTTTATGGATGATTTTTCTGTGTTTGGTTCTTCCTTCGAGCAATGCCTTTCGCACCTCACTATGGTCCTCGAACGTTGTCATGAAAAGAAATTGGTCCTCAATTGGGAAAAATGTCATTTCATGGTAAAAAAAAAAGGGGATTGTTTTAGGTCATGTAGTCTCTCGCGATGGTATTAAAGTAGATAAAGCAAAAGTTGACATAATCTCCTCGCTTCCCATTCCTAAGTCTGTTAAGGGCATTCGCTCTTTCTTAGGACATACGGGCTTCTACCGTCATTTCATAAAGGACTTTTCTAAAATTGCTCGACCTTTAAAAACCCTTTTATCCAAAGATAATCCCTTTGTTGTTGATGATGCCTGTGTTTCTTCTTTTGAGCGCCTTAAAGCCTAGCTCACTTATACTCCTATCATTCAACCTCCTAATTGGTCTTTACCCTTTGAGATCATGTGTGACGCATTTAATTTTTCTCTAGGTGTTGTACTTGGTCAGCGAGTTAACAAGCGCCAGCACGTCATTTATTATGCTAGTCGAACCCTCCATGACGCTGAACTTCATTACACGAACACCGAAAAGGAGTTGCTAGCTGTTGTATTCACACTCGATAAGTTTCGATCTTATTTCATCGGTTCCCCTATCATCGTTTACACTAACCACGCTGCCCTGTGGCACCTTCTTCAGAAAAAGGATTTTAAGCCACATTTGATACGGTGGATTCTCTTGCTTCAAGAGTTTGACCTCAAAATTCGCGATAAGAAAGGGTGCAAAAATTCGGTTGCTGACCATCTCTCCCTCCTCACTGTTACATCTACATCTGATCTTGTCCCTATTTCTGAAACCTTTCCTGATGAGCAACTTTTTGCTATCTCCACCGCTCCTTAGTATGCTGATATTGTTAATTTCCTTATTACCGACCAATTGCCCAATCATTAGTCGAAACAAGAGCGTTCTAAGTTCATGGCCTAGATGAAATTTTATTCTTGGAATGACCCCTTCCTTTTTAAGTATTGCTCTGATCAAGTCATTCGTCGTTGTGTTCTCGACCATGAACAGTCAAGTGTACTCTACTTTAGTCACGATGGTGCCTGTAATGGCCATTTATCTCCAAGAAAATCTCCACAAAAATTTTACAAAGTGGTTTCTACTGGCCCACTCTTTTTCGAGATGCCCACCATTACTTCCAAGCTTGTGCCAAATGCCAACAATCTGGGCGTATCTCTCGTCATCACATGATGCCCCTCACACCCATTCTCATCGTCGAAATCTTCGATGTATGGGGCATTGATTTCATGGGTCCTTTTCCCTCATCTCATGGCTTTCAATATATACTCGTTGCAGTTGATTATGTTTCCAAATGGATTGAAGTCATCGCTTGCCGCACCAATGACCATCGCATTATGGTCCAGTTTCTTAAGGAGTATGTCTTCACACATTTTGGAACCCCCAAAGCTATCATTAGTGATGGGGGTAAACATTTCTGTAATCGAGTCTTTGAACATCTCGTCAAAAAGTATGTCGTTACCCACAAAGTTGGTCTCTCTTACCACCCTCAGACTAGTGGTCAAGTTGAAGCTTTCAACCACGAAATCAAGCAAATCTTAGAAAAATAGTTAATCCTAATAGGAAAGGCTACTCCTTACGCTTGAATGATGCTTTGTGGGCATACTGTACTGCTTTTAAGACTCTGATTGGCATGTCTCCTTATCGCTTGGTCTTTGGTAAACCATGCCACTAAACTGTCGAGCTTGAACATCATACTTATGGGGCTATCAAAGCCCTTAATTTTGATATCGACGAGGCTGGCATTCATCGAAAGCTCCAACTTAATGAATTAGAGGAGATACGAAATGATGCCTATGATTTATCCAATAAGTACAAGGAAAAAATGAAGTGGATCCATGACCAAAGCATCCTCCGCAAAGAATTCCACCCTGGTCAGAAAGTGTTGTTATATAACTCCCGTCTTCATCTCTTTCTCGGGAAGTTAAAAACCCGTTGGTCTGGACCCTTTGTTGTTGAATCTGTTACTCCCTATGGTGCCATCACAGTTCAAAATCCTAAAGATCGTAGCCTCTTTTAGGTCAACAGTCAATGATTGAAGCCTTTCTTAGAGCTAGGCCCCTCTCCCATTGAAGAAATTGACCTTGTTGATCCCATTTATGAAGCCTGACTGTTCAGTCTTATTTGGGGGTGACTTCACCCCAGATTTTTCTGCCACCCTGTACCTTTCATAGTTCCTATCCTTAGGGTGAGATTGGATCGGTCTGGCTGAAGACGTTAAACTTAGCACTACCGGGAGGCAACCTGTTGTTCATTATTTCTGAGAATGAGTCTAACCCTGTTTGGGGGTGGTGTTTCACACCACCCATTGATTTTTACATGCTTTATAGACTTGTACGTATTTTTTATCACATTTGTTCTTCAGATTCTATCTTTGCTCCAGAGTGCGGTACATTTCACTAGTGGTTCATTATGGTAATATCTTTCCTCCCTTGTGCTTTTCATTTTTATATATGGTTTTAAACATCGAGGACGATGTTCTCTTTTGTTTGGGGGTGGGAAATTTATCAAAATCGTACCTCTTTTGAAAATTTTCAGAAATAAGTGATTTTAAACTTTTTGTGCAGTTAAAAATAATTTTTTATGATATGAATTGTCTATCATCCATCTTTTAGAAATCTCGAAATATCTGTGTTTGATCCAAAAAATTGCGCTTTTTATAATAAATTAATTAATACCTCTTAAAGCGTACTTGCACCATGAATTATTAAACTCGACAATTTTACACTATCACGCCTATAATTATTCTCAAGAGAGCCTTAAAAGATCACTAGTGGCGACTTAAACCTGTGAGATTTGAGCTTTTCACCTTTTTGAGGGTTTTTACGTATCTCCGAATCACGAGTTGAATCAACTTTCTTTGGGTACCACACTTAGTCATTGCATGGTCTCATTAATTTTTCAATCTTGGCTAAATCACTGAGAATGACATTACTTTCGAGTTGTAAGAAACATGTGTATTTTAGTTTGTCCCGAGCACTAAACCGATTTTTCCATACACTTACCATTTTTACCCTTCACTCTACATTTTCTATCCATATTTCCCTTATCCATATGTCCCAAATACCATCCATCATTGCCATCATTTTTAAAAAAAGAGTGTTTAGATTTCAAATGTAAATTGTCTTCATTTGTGCTATTAAAAGAAGAATGTATCGCAATAAAAAAAAAAGAAAAAAAAAGCAAAGAAAAAAATTATATAGAAAAGAGGAAAAAGAAATATGCGATCATAAATTCAAAAGATGAAGACAATAGTCAATCAAAGTGTGTCACACTCTTCTCAAAAACCCTATCATTCATCTTCTTCATTTCATTATTCCCTCATACCTTACATAAACCCCATTTTCACCCTTGGTAATGTGTTCGGAAAAACGAAAAGATTATATGGTGAATAACTCAACATTCTCGACATAGTGGTTAGCAATCCTTCATGAGATCAATATTTTTCATGTATCCGTCATTTTTTATAAAGTGTGTGAGACGTTTGAAGTTGTTTACATTTACTCACATCCTCACACACTATAGAGATACACTTACCTAATTCTCAAAGAGTTCGATTCAGAGAGATATATCTAGTGAGAATTGAAGTCAAAGCGTTGATTCTATAAAGGCGATCTCGAAATTACTCTAATGACACTTAAGATTGCTTCACACTACACAAGCTGAGTTTTAGGAAGGATTACGCTTTTCGGTATTAAGTAATTTCATATCTTATTTTGATAGTTGAATACGGTGTTCCTTGATGTCCTTTTAAAGATGGGCATCTACTCAGATACTGCATTTAAACAAGTTTTTGAATGTGGGTACATTCATTGCAAACCCTCACGCGACACCACTCGTCCTGTAAGGCAACCTACAGGTTTGACGGCTTGTTGCACATGCTAAGTGCAATAGCCAGTACTTGCGAAAGTGGCATACTTTTGGTACTTATCTTTGTTTTCTCTCTAATTTTTGCTCGAGGACTAGAAATGTTCTGTTTGGGGGTGGTGTGATAAGCACCCAAAAGTGTCTATTTTATACCCCGAATAGAGGCATTTTAGTCGCTCATTTTTAATAAAAATGACCTTATGTTCGTATTTATTTATTTCTCAGGTCAATACGTAGTCGCAGTGTTAAAAAATGCTAAATCCAGTTAATTGCGATGCAGAAGCGGTCAAAAGTGTGCATCGAAGAAATCCAAAGAGATCGCGAAGTCAGAGTCCTCATTGAGCTTGCCCCGATGTGATCTGATGCCTCGAAATAGTCCCGTAACCCAAACCTAAGCCTACACCGAACCCAGACCATACCTCGAGCTCGGTGTGTGTTGAGTTTGTGCCTTTTTAGATTTTCTTATATTTTTATTTTAAGTCGTTTTATTTTTAGGATTTATTGTAGATTTATTTAGGATTTTTAGAATTTATTTGCATATTTTTATGTTTTATTTTTATTATTCAATTTTTTATTTTATTTTGATTTCTATTAGCCTTTAGTCTTTATTTTATTTTATTTTATTAGGATTAGTTTTTAGGATTTTATTTATTTTTTATTTTATTTGATTTTACAATTTTTTTTAGGATTTTAGTTTTGATTATGAGATTTTTACTTTTATTTCTTTTGTTTTATTATTTGAATTTTTTTTCGGTTAGGATTTTAATTTTTTTAGTTGATTTGAATTTTTTTAGTTAGTAGTTTTATTTTTTGTTAGTTAGTTAGTTAGTTTATTTTTTTTTGTGTCCAAATTAAACACACACATATCTTACATCTCACAAACTCACTCACACCCTAAACTACCATACACCTAAAACTAACCCTCACCCTCACCATTAATTACTACACCAACACACACAAAACTCTTCTCATCTTCATCTTCCCCAAACAAACCATATTCTCTCACCTCCATCCATAACTCCACCTCCATAACCAACCTTCACCACTAACACCTCACCCCATTGCAACTACAACTCGTAACCCCCTGCTGATCCCACCTGACCGGCAATCCTACCAAAACCTCAGGCCAGAACCGGGTTCAACCTGATCCCGAAATGCACATCCCCCCACCCGCAACCCTTGCTCCTCTCACCCCTCTGCCTCCGACCATCTCCGACTGGGCAAAGCCAACTCTCTTCCTCCAGCCAAACCGTGACCACCGCTGTCGGCGATCTGGCAGAGACCGACCTGCGGCCCTGTTTAAAACTCTTCTACCCAAAACCGATCGGACCTGTCATGGTCCGGTTCGACCACAGCAACCCGAGTCCAACTCGTTTTATCCCCAAATCTGCCATACCCGTATCCAACCAAATACCAATCTCAAATCACAGAAAAATCGGACCAAAACCCAAGCCAAATCAAATCCTTACATAATCTCTCCAACTAAATGAAATCGGGGGTAAATCAAAAGAAAGGAGAAAAGCTTATAAGAAGAGTCTCTCAATAGCACAAAATATATACAGAGATATACAGAGAGAGAACGGAGAGATAGAAAAAGAAAAAAAAAAGAGGGTAGAAAAATTAGTAAAAAAAATTATAGTTTTAGGTCTGGAAAAATTTGTAGGTTCATTTTTTACTTTCAGTTTTGTAATCCAGTCAGCTTTTGTGACGAGTTTGGGACGCATGTTCATGCACACAATTGATTCAAGAAACTATTGCGTATCGTATTTCCTACTCTTTCTCTTTAATTCTTGTTTGTTAATTGTGATTGTGCTAAAATTCTAATCATGTGTGGCTAAACACCCCATTCAAGGGGTGGGATGAAACGCGTATGTTGAGTTGTTTTATTTGAATAATGATTCATTGATGTGTTCTAGGCTAATTAAATTGAGAAAAATCACACATTAATTTATGTAACGAGAGTTAATAAATTAATGGTGAAAATTAATATTTGATTTTTGGATTTCACTTAGAGATAAGTATTATTCTTAAATTAAAATATTAATTCGGTGTGTACAATTCAAAGATTTGTACAAATTTTAATAAATTGATCTTAGCGGATATTTTATTGAGACGAGCGTGAATCTTAATTTTTTTTATGTTGTGACTATTCCCGATTTAATTGTTGAAAAGGATAAAATTGAATTTAGGATTGTAATGAGAGTTAAATTTTAAATTCAATATTATTTCGAATTATTCAATTGAATGATTAGGATTTTAAATTAATTTGATTGCGCGGTGCAATCCCACCTCTTGTTTCTTCTCATAAATTCTCAACTAGATTACTTTCTGATTTTTCATAGTCATTTTAGTTGCATAAATTGCCATTTCCTCCCTTGAAATTTGTTTTTAAAATATAAAAATAAAAAATAATAAAATAATAAAAAACATTAAAGAAAAATTTAAAAAACACAAAAAAGATTTTTAATAAAAATTGGAGTTGTTAGTTTTCACGCTTACAGTTTCAACGCTAGAAATTGAATTGATACCCGAATTTGCCACGATACTGAATTTTTAACAAGTTTTATAGGTAATTCTAAGAATTTTGATACTCGAAGTTTGACCGCAACGACATTTCAAATCATATCCGAAAGAACGCAAATTAAGAAGTATCATTCTCTGCCATAATTTTACATCTCCACTTAGCCTATTTTAACCCTCATCAATTATGACTCAAAACAACGATTAATTTTGGACATGGTACTTAGACTACTTCTGATAATTTTATGAATGCTTTCTACATAATCTTTTGGTCTATGGGCTATATGGACACGAGTGTATTCATACTTAACTCTTCACGAACCACACCTGCCATTCAATATAGATTTGAATATTTTCGTAGAAATTTGTTGTAGGGTTGTATTAACCATAGACGTTGGAGTTCAAGACAAGGAAGAAATATTAAATCCTTACTTCATGTCATAGTTATAGTTTTAAGGGAACATGTCAAACCAATAATTGGTCTATCATAGCTCTCACGATGTTGGAGTAAGGATCGATTTATGCACTCCATTTAATGGTTGCTTATGAAACATACAATGTTAAATTTATATTATGATAGAGATCCCACCAGTGTTGGACTTGTCACACTCTGAATGTCATATGATTCTTAGTATAATCACTATGAAGAAGTGGATATCATGAGCTTTTTCTTATCCTAAACACTTATCAAATGAATTTTTAAAACCACACATTCAGCTATATTCAGTCTTTATAAAGTTATAGAATGACTTAATATTCAATTTTCATAAGTTTCATATTATCATTACTAAGGCTACATATAATATAAGTTCTTGTATTTATAAGGTGTTTCTAACTCATAAAACGTTAACTACAAAAATATCTCATATATATCTTTCTCTTAGTTCTAATGTTAATAACGACAGTGAGTGGGTCAATTCAAGCCATGTTAAAAAAATAAAATAAAATATGTGTGATAAAATATATCTATAATATTAATTATGCCAAAAATATTTAGATGAAGTGGAACTAATGTGTAGGGTATACAAATAATTTATACCAACTAGGCCTAGATTGTTATACACGAAGGTAAAACAACACAAAATATATGTAGTTCAGCAAGTCGGCATTGTCTATATACAATGGGAAAAGGGGATAATTTCTTTATTAAAGAAAATTCAACTTGGAGCCTTGGGTCTGCTAGTTGATATTCCAAGTCGAGTATACAATAGTATGAGTTGAGACTAACTTTCACCATGTGCCCTCCTCATAGTGATGGGGTCTTATTTATACAAATATTGAGTCTCACGTTGACACAATGCTAACGAAATTGAATTTAACTATATTTGGTCTCTTTCTGAGTTAACCGTTTGTGATAAAGTCGAGCCGAAATAAGACTTTATTATTTGTGATGTTAATTATAACTTATTCATGTGCGTTAAGAGAATTTTGGCATGATCGATCATTGCATAGGCTTAACCGACTTAACCCAAGTAAATTTTGGGTAACGCCTACTGCATATTTTGCTTATTGGGCGTAAGACGACTAGTCTTTAGCCAAGTTGGCATTATTATGTTAATTATGCATTACTACTAGCATGTGATTTGGGGATGAAGTGACTTGAAGTTAACATGTGTCCCACTTAGAAAAAGTCAGAATGAAATTATTGCATTTTATCACACATAATCCCTGGACTCAGGGTTACGTGTGTCATATATTTTGTTTTCCCGGTCCATTATTGTGTGTGTCCTTAGGAAAGTGAAAGTGTATCTCTGTCTCTTTGAGATGGCTATAATTTTACTTCCTTTTGGCAACAATAGGTTATAAAAGGTCCAAATTCATTTGGACTTACTCAAAGTCTTCTCTATAAAACTACATCTTTTTCTTGACAACACTTATTTTTCTTTCTTCCCTTTTTATATCAATGTGACTAGGGGATTATGCCTCTCTAAGCGAATGAAAGCTTTTTATGCATCATTATGGTAAGGGGAGGAGGCATGTTGTAGGGAGGGAGGGCAAGTGCCCCACCCCCAGTCAGATTTTCAACAGAGTTATACTTATTTTTTATTTATTTTTTCTAAGTGCCCCACCTTTTAAAATTCTGTACTTTTTAAAACTGGCCCAACTTTTAAAACTAACCCACTTGTTGACGCCCATTCTTTTTTTCTACAAAGACCACCTTTGCTTTTAAAGTTGACCCACTTATTTCTTTTGCCTCCTCTTTGCTGCTGATCCGATCGAAACCAACAAAAGCTACCCCAACAATCTCTTAGTTCTTCATTGGAGGTAAACTATGTTTCCTCTATCTCTCTATAATTTTTTGTTTTGACGATTCTTGCAGTATTATTTCATTCCATCAATTCTCCACCCTAGTTTGACATTATTTTTTGTTAACTTAATTTAGGGTTTCAATTAGGGCTATTTTTTTTACAATCTTATTAGGATGTTATATTTATTTGTTGAATATATATGTTTGTTTTTGTTATTTATACTTCTATTTTTTTTTTAGTTTCACATCTTTCAAAAAACATTAAAACATTCACTTAAATTATTTTTTTTTTCGAGTTATGAAAAGATTTTAGCCCTTGAAAATTTGTAAATTTAGAGTTGTGCTCCACCCAAAAAAAATTCGAAATTTTACCCCTAAAAAATTTTTAACCCAAAAAAAATTTTCGGGGGCTCCCGCCCCAGAACCCCAGCAATGGTTTGTGCCCCACCCGAAATAAATTCCTGAATCCGCCTCTGATTATGGTGATGGTAAATATTAACTATATTTGAGAGATAATATAAGGCTTGGGAAGATCAGGTATTATTATGTATCTAGCGCAGTGTTGGGTCAAGAACCCATTATTTGAAGGCCCAAGAGATAAGTCTCACAGCCTGGTTTAATGGTTACCCAAGTATTGTAAGGACAGGGATAATGACATGTTTTTGGTCTTCTTTAGGTCCCTTTACATTAAGGGTGACATTAATGTTAGGATTAAATCCCTGATAGATTCTTATCAAACTACTTAGCTTAATTTTTATCGAAAGAAGGTTCTCACAACAGACGCAAACCAAAATATTTACGTGTTAACTCGACTGATCTCAAAAGGTTTTGGAAAAGGAACACACTGCCATCCATTCGTGATTCTTGGACCCACGTTCTTTTTGGCTACAAAGTAACACTTTTGTCAGGGAAGAATTTCATAATATTTCCTTAAGTTCCAGCAACTGACTATGCAACGGTCAATGATTCTTACATCCAACAAAATTATTCTTATCATCAATATGTACGCAAGAGCAATGTCCATGAGAGTGAGTGATTTCCCCACTCACGTTATATCATCTGGTTTTGAGGCACTAGGTCGGTCCAATATCAAAACGATCAATGAGAAGAATAATTTGAACCTTTTTTCTCATTAAGAGAATACAAATTTCAACATCAAGCTAGTCTTGAGGGAAGCTTATGGAAACTCTAATGAAATGGTTGACTTTAGTTCAAACTTGTAGGAGATGACCAATCGCCTCCCTCCGATCTCTCGTTAATCTTGAGGCTTTCATGGATACTTAGCCGAGGAAATGAGATAGAGAAGGAAAGATAGTACGAAAAGGCTAAGAACCAAAAAAGGGATAAGACACTTCCTTTACCTCC
Organism: Sambucus nigra; assembly: GCA_949130495.1. Classification (NCBI taxonomy): domain Eukaryota; kingdom Viridiplantae; phylum Streptophyta; class Magnoliopsida; order Dipsacales; family Adoxaceae; genus Sambucus; species Sambucus nigra. Next base: position 304,539,191 of record OX422212.1, on the reverse strand, counting down.
CTCTAGCCAAATAGGGTAGGGTAGCAAGGCTGCAATAATGCCCAAAGATATACCGGCCTCTAGCACATGGTGTTGGCAAGCGCCCGAACCTGGGTAACCAGATGAAAAATTAATTGGCTGCTAAGGTTGACAACACTTAAAAAAATTTAAATAAAAAATTAACATTACTATTAACATCAACCTATTAATATGGTAATTTATTAATTTAAGATTAAGGAATTAACAAGTCAAAGCTTATGTTAACATCCCAATATCCCATGTTAGTTATCCATCTTATTTAAATGAATAAGGTGAATATCTTGTCGATGTTGAGATGATTATTGTAACAAGGACTTAATAGACCTAAGGAACAAATATAAATGATAAAATCACTTTATGTTTGTCTGACCTACCATGCTTGAATTTTTTCTCATTAGATTGTGAAAAATTGGTCTTATTGAGGCGGGTTGTTCTAGTTTGAATTTACTTTAGCTTTAAGTATATCGTCCCCATTTAGAGCGTATGAGTTAGGTTGATTAACCATTCCAGGTTGTATTATATATTCTTATGTAGGTTGCCCCCATTCTAGGTAATACTAGCTTATTTTGAGTCGTACAACAATTCTTAGGTAGGTTTTTGCCTTGTTTAGTTAAAATCGGCTTGTTCTATGTCGCAAAACCCATTCTTAAGGAAAAACACTGCATGTCCCATAACAAATTCTGGAACCTTGAGTTTCTTTTTGTATTTTTAGGACAAGTCTTATTGTTATGCTTCCAAGTGGATGAGGGCATGCTCCTTATTTTCTTCTACCAAGTCAAACTCATGAGCTAATCGGCCATCATTGTGACCATCCTCAAAAAATCTCAAATCGAATTGTGGTTTGGCCTAATTCTAGAGGGATGAAGACTTCTATCATATATGTCATGGCGTAAGGAATCTCACGAGTGGATCTTCTTGTAATATTTTTTAATAATCCTAGAAAACACAGGTCAAATCATCCACCCACTTTTTGTTAGCATAATCTAGTCGACGCTTGATTCTTGCAAGGTGAATGTTGTTAGAGATCTCATCTAATTTACTGTTTTGTGGAAAGACTTCTATTAAATCCCATATTCTTCACAGAATTATTTGAATTGGCCATTATCAAATTGGTTCTCATTCTTGGACACAAAGGATCTGAGAATCATAAATATGGTAATGATATTCCTCTGGACAAACCTCCTTGTGATGGTTTCTCTAATATTAGTCAAAAGTTATACTTCCATCCACTTAGTCAAGTATTCGGTCACCGTGATCATAAACTTGGGGTTCCTTGTAAATGGACCAAATATGTGTCCCACTAGTCAAATGACCAAGACTTATAAGAGGATTCAAGTCGTGTGTTGGTATATGATGATCAGGAAAATTTTGTACTTGTGAATTTTAATACAATTAAGTTGATATAATTTTTACTATTTTATATACTTACATTGTAGTTTTAGTTATTAAAAATTTATCCTTGGACTTCTACATATTTACACTTTTTGATTAGTAAAATTGAAAATCATTATAATTGGTTCCCTAATTAAAATTTAGGATAAAAAGTTTCCAAATTAATTAAAATTTGGATAAGAAGTTCCCATAAAAATATTCCTTGTATTTCCTAAAGTTTTGATTATTCCTATAATGGGGCAAGAACATTATAAGATCCACTATAATTATTTATAATTTGGACTTGAAGCTTCTATTTTTTTTCCTCGCCAAACTTGAGGTTTTGATATAAAGGCTAGGGACTTAAAAATTCCTAAACATTTGACGATACCATATCTAGCCCATGATATTCTGAAGGTTTTTCGAGCCCATAACTATCTGAAGCAAAAACATAGGTCCCAGAGCCAAACTTGGACCTTTGCCATACCACTACTAAGTCCCCAAGACCTCCATTGACTTCAAGAAAGGACCACCGAGGTACAATATGACTCAACTACCTCCTTGCTCCCCTAATGGAGAGTTATACTAAGATGTCTCTGTAACTAAGCTCAGAGACCTCAACACCAGTGTTTTGCCATATATGACGTACATAGTAGACCTTAGTCTCAAGAATAATGACCTCAGGAGGTTAACTAACCCTCTGAACAAGGGTATATCATTGCAACATACCTCCAAGCCATCCTATAGAAAACCATTTGCAGTTCTAGACCTCTTAGACCTCCGGCCAAGCTCTTGCAACTCATTTATTATATAGGTGAAAAGAAAAACATTGTTTCACCTACAGCCACCACTCAACTCTACTTGCATTAATGGTTCCCATGCACATTAAATGTACTGAACAATAATCTTATATAGGGGTGCAACCGGTAAGGGTTTTTACCGTACCGTACCATTTTGGTCCGGAAAAAAATGGTTTTGGTTTCATATTATGAAATACCGAAAACCGATTTTACCGAAATCGAAAATACCGTCAAAAATTTGGTTGGTTTTGATTTTTAGATACAAAAAACCGATTTACCGTACCGATATCGTACCAAAATTACAGTACCGAAATACCGTACCAAACTTTTTGTGCAGTGTCAAATTATTTTGGGTATCATACTACTTCTATTTATTTTATTTCTCATGAGTGAGTTTTTATATTCTCTTTGAATTTAAATTTATTTATTTGAGTATTTGGTTTTAAGTGTTAAATAATCATGTTAATTAAACATATATTTTGTTTAATTAATCAAACATTTAACAAAAAATGAATTAGATAGCATTTTGTTAAAATAAAAAGAGCCGTTTGTTTTGTTGGCTATATTTCCGTTTTGCCCTTATTTCATTTGGACTTTATATTGTGGTTTGTGTAGAGATCTTTTTTTAGGGTTTCCATTTCATTTTTTTTACCTCTTTCTCTCTGAAAAAGTGTGACCGTCATTTTTGTTTGAGCTCTCTCTCTCTCTCATTTTTTTCTTCTTCAACCTTGGGTTGATTTTGAGAAATAATTTTTTGGAAACTTTTATTTTGAGAACACCATTTTTTTGTTTTGAGATTTGGCTTTCGATTTGGTGTGGTTACTTCGTTTTGAGATCGGTTTTTCGGTGACAATTGTTTCAGCGCCAGCTGTATTCGGATCTGAGTTTCCTCCGTATTTTTCGGTGATTTTTTTTCCCGACGAGTTGGCTTTTCCGGCGAAGGTTTGTTTTTCCGGTGTTGGAGGTGTGGATGATTTTGACTTTCGGCGAACATTTTTTGAGGTAACAGCTCCCTCATTTTTTGAGGCTCATCATCTTGGCTCACTCTCCTCAGGCACCAGCTCCCTCATCTCGTCTCACTCTCATCTGGCTCCGACAAAAGCAAACCGGTTAGTTTGGTCTCGTATCTGTTTAAATCTATTGTTCCAAATGCTACAAATGCTAGAAATTGTACCTGTTTATGTATGTTTCTAATTGTTACAAACAACTAGAAATGCTAGAAATTGTAATAGCTAGAAATACTAGAAATTGTAACAGCTAGAAATGGATATATCGAAATATATACCAGATTTATCGAATGCATAAACCGATTTGAAATTCTGATATTTACCGAAAAAAAAACCGAATTGAAATCAAAATTACCGAAACCAAAAAAACCCGAAAATACCGAAAAAATCGAAAAACCGGTCGGATTGGTTTTGGTTTTTGTTTTGATGTACCAGTCGGTAAATTGGTACGGTACGATTTTACCATATAGAATGTGGTTTTGGTATTGGTAAGGGGTCGTTACCGACCATACCGTACCGGTTGCACCCCTAATCTTACACCACCTACAAAACCTTTTGCCAACACTCCACCTCCTTGTTGATGCCGTCAGACCTCAGAGTGAGAACGCCCCTATGGTGCTTAGGCAAGGACTGTCAATAATAAAAAAAATCTATTTCTAATATTTATTTAAATTTAAAGATCAAAATTTTAAACAAATTAACCCAATAAAACTTGTTCGCCAAATTAAATCGGTTGTTGTGAAAAATCTATTTACCTGATTTTATCTTTTAACCTAAAATATGCATCTAAGTGATAACGAGGTAAAATAAGTAAAACATTCACAACGCGCCGATGTACGAGGAAAATTACGAAGGGAAAAATCTCGGACGACCTAACCAAATATTTCACTATGATAAGGTTTTACAAAGACTAGACGGTAGAATTTCTCAACGACTCGTCTCCCTCGTAAGACTTGATGATCTTCTATCTTCAACCTCTCCTCCATAATGCAACGTAAGATTCCTCCCATGCAAGCTATCACAACGCACGAATCCACACATGCCTCGGTATCCATCGACGAGGCTTAGGAACTATCTACAAAATTGGAACACGAAACATCGTTTCTTTACCACAAAACATCATAGAGTCCACCACCTAAAATTTCTATTAAGATGAAGAGAAGAAAGATTTTTGTGCCCAAATGAAATATCTCAAGGTATATGAATATATAAAATTAAATCCTTAAATTCAAAGGGTGAAACTAGGGTTTTGGAACTTTTGTAAACATGTAAGGAATTTATTTTTTTTTCAAAAGTTAAATATGAGTCCAACACCTCTTAAATAGAGAAAAAATGAATTTCGAGGTAGTGACTTCATTTAAATGAAAACCCGTTGTTTGTTCAAATGAAAATCCGATTTCGTTCTAAAGAAACCCAAGTTCATTCGAGCGAGAAGGCATTCTTATTCAAACAGACTTCCAATGAGCTTCCAATGGGTGTCCTTCTAGTTGACAAAGAGTGTCTGTTTGATATTTTCTAAATGCATGTTCTAATGAGGTATTGAAGTTCGTTGTAGAATAGCATATCCAATCAAAATCCTTGAAACCTTACAAATATAATATAAACTTGCATAGCGGTAAGTAAGGATGTCAATCCAACTCTAAGGAGTGAAACGTAAGAAAATTTATATAATTCATTTTTATAATTATTTTCTTTCTAGATTTTTTTTACTTTTTCTTTGTTTTCTATTTTTTATGGATTTTTTTAATAATAAAAAATTTCCAAAGGGAAATTATGCTACTCAATTAAGTGAATAAAAAAGGAACAAAATCAAACACTAAAAATAAGAGATAAAGTGAGGTAAATAATTGTGAGAACAATTAGGGAATGGAACTACACCACATATTAAAGTTATTCTACTTAATTAATTCACTCATTCGAAATCTCTCAAGTTAGTATTGAAATTATCAGTCAACTCTCGCCACAAATGCAATTTTAACACTAACCTTTAAGAAAATTAAATTCGAACCCCCATAACTCTAGAAAATAGATTTGCAATCATTTTAATAAATCACCCGCTAGAATCGATTCATCAAAATTCATAAAAATCATTGAAAATAAAATTTAGAGTAGAAATTCAAGGAATAATACCACACTTGAGAAACCACTATCTCTAGTTCGATTCTAAAATGGGTATTATATCTCGAATTTCGATTTTCTCTAGAAAATCATTTTCTCTCTCTTGAGGCGTAAATTGAAAGGTGAAGGATCAAAATAAACATTCAAAGAGAATTACAAATAATCAAACTAATCAATTAGAAGAACATTAAATAAGGGTTCATGCCATCCCTTGAAAAGAATTTTTACCCTAATATGATATGAAATATGATAAACAAATAATTATAGGCATAAGAATAATATAAGAGAGAAGGGAACAATTTTAACCAAGTCTCGTTGGACTAAATAGTTCTCAATTATGAAAATGAAGAACAAACCCAATAAATCTGAGTTTTTAAAAACTAATAATATTCTAAATTGAATCTTCAAACTCACGATTTATCTTTCAAATTTAATTCCCTCACACAATCTCTACAAAAAAATTTAAAAATGAAGAAAAAAAATCCTACTCTAAGGCCTCATTTGCGAGTTTTGGAGAGAAAGGAAAAGAATGGAAAGTTTTATTAGGAGAGAAGAGAAAATAAAGAAAAGGAAAATGACTTTCTTTCCTATGTTTGTGAGTTTACGAGAGAAAAGAAAATTACTTTCTTTCCTCCTTGTTTGTGAGTTGAAAAGAAAGGAAAGGAAAAAAAGAAAAAAAAAACGTTTATACCCTTATAACTAACAAAGCATGTTATAATATTTTAAAGAAGATAATAACATTGTAATTCATAATGCATACCAACACAATAATGGATTATATGTCTCGATAAAAAAAATCATAATAAAATGTCTCAAACCATAATAATAAGTCTGAGAATTCGGTGTGATACCAATCAAATTAATTCGCAAGTATTCAATGAACTCCAAACACACTTATCTAATTAGGTGTCTAACTTTTCACAAACCAAATTCAATTTTATTTCAAACCCTAACACATGCATCTAAGTTTCATAAAACATTCAAACCATGCATGAAAATAAAGACGACCGATTTAGAAAATAAAAACTTTCGGATAAAAACCTTTTGTAACACTTTGAAAAGTTTACAAGACAATTGACTTACATACAACTTGATAATCACCCACAAGTGTAATTCACGGTGTCTTCGTCAAACCTTCAAAGCTACAAGAGACAGCGAAATACCCTCCAGGTGTTGGTTCGTCGTCTTCGGCTCGTCCACATGCAGAATAACTATGCTCGGTATCCACCGATCAGATATGGAGATGCCTTCTCCACAGAGGTTAAACAACAACAAAGTGTGCTCTGGGTTCCACAAAAATAACTCACACAAAAGTAATAGGATTTAGGAATTGTAAAAATAAAGTTTGAACCCTCAAAAGTATTGGAGAATAAACAAAAAACACTTAGAATCGTATTTTATTTAAACCAGTGTTTTATCCACATGAAATACGGAAGCCTGACACCCTTTATATAATAAAATTTTAAGGCGATGATGACATGTGACGTCGTTCGATCGAACCTCCATCTCGTTCGAATGAGATGTGACGTCGTTTGAACGATAGTCACTGGTCCTTTTAAAAAAAGACTTTTATAGTTTTAAATAACTTAAAATCCTCAAACCTTAAAACTGTTCATGGGGTCAGGAGATATTTATCCAAAACTTTTATGATAAAATATTTTTGAAAAATAAAAATCATTTATTAAAAATTTCAAAAATCATTTTAACCTTTATAAAAAATATTCAACACTTTTAATGTGAAATTTAAATGAAACTTAAACACATTTTACCAAATTCCTCCTTATTGGGATTAATTCTTCTTGAAACTCGGAGTCGCCTTTGTATATGTAAGCTTCTCAATCCTTCGACGACTTGTAGTAACTTGTAGCTGTATATGACATACTAAATTCTGACGGACAATGTCCTTATAAATCCCCCCCTATGCCTATGCCGGTACAAAATAAAGATATCTGAATTATCAATCTCAAATGACCTATATAAATCTACCCTCCCATAAACTCAAATGTGTAAAGATAAAATGATAAGTCTTTAAACTTTTTCAAATGATGCTTCAACAATCAACTTTTCAAATCTCCAAGCTTTTCTCTTCAAGGTGTACAACATAATGATCTTCAATTGTAGCTACACACATGAGACAAAGAAAAAACCTCGTTATATATCGAGTTTAAAATAATATAAATATAAAACATGTAAGCATAATCAAATCTCCTTCATACATAAACTCCCCCATAAAATTATAATTCGTTCTCCCCTTTTTTATTTGTCCGAGATAGACAAGGAAAAAAATAAACAACATAAATCAAATCGGGGTGTCACAGTAAACCAAGGCAAACAAACTATTTTTGAATTTTTCAAATTTTTCATACAAAAATTCAAAAATGATGTTACAAAATCACACACCATGAATTTACATTAAGACAACCAAATCATAGAAATGGAATAAATGGGTGTGAACAGATTCGATAGGAAAATCAACTCAATCATATCATATGTGCAAGATGCATAAGTGTACTCCTAACGAATGAACATAAAAAATAGTACTTGGGTATAGAATTGTTGAATTTAGATGACATTGTCTTGATCATATCAACAAATCAAAGTATAAATGATTTCCACACCAATAACGTCCAAAACTATGTAATGCTTTTTCATGACTTTAAAGAACGTGCAAACCGTTGTAAAATCCATCCAAACTGCCTCATTAAAATATAATGATTTTCATTTTTCTTATGAGGTGATGAAACTAAAATCTATTGGCCCATTTTTGGCATATAATTTCTTTCTATTGCCTTTCAATTCTTTCGGGCTCTTTTAAACCTCATTAGACCCCGGATAATTTTCAATTCCTCACTTTGTTAGGTCCATTTAAACGATGGCTTAATTACAAATGATAAATGTGTGCCTTTTGTAGCCCTTCACCATTTTCAACATAAAACACACAATCTCACAAACGGTTTATAACATGCACTACTTTTTTTCCAAGTTTTATCGCATTTGGTTCATTGTATAGACAAAATTGAGATGGAAACACTCAACCAACATGTGATAGACAAGCAAAAAATTCAAACAAATCTGTGAATGTGTGCAATAAAGTACAAATATACTCAATTATGTGGGTAACAACATTATATCATCTCAAAGACTCCACACTTTATAAAGCACATGAATGACACAATATTTTGTCTTAAAATACTATCAAATAGTCACATGGATATGGCATGAAGTTGTGAATTGATCATCCTAAATGTGCATTCATAAAAGGTGCGAAAAAAATACAAAACTCTTTTTGGATTTTTAAAAAAAAATCTCAAAAGAGAAAATCTTTTTGCATTTTTCGAACACTGTTCAGAAATAACCCAGCAGAACCAACAAAATATAACTAGAAGAAACAGGGGACTGCAAACAGAAAATTCCAGGGGTCGTTCGAACGAGATTCCTTGTCGTTTAAACGATAGGCCATCTCGCGAGAAGTCTTTGCGCATCAATGTATCTCATTAGAATGAGAAAAGTCAAATTTCCCATATTACACAGAATGTCATGCAGTTTTGTCCAGTGGATTTTTGTTTTTTGAGAAAATAGGTCCTGGAATGGGCAAACAGTGCTAAAAGAGTACTAAAAAAATATAAATGCTAACGAAGTATAAAACAAATGGTACATACTAGCAATAGGCAAAAATATCATCATAAAAGTCACCTTATGCTAGCAAATATATCTAGACCTCATCCAATAGGTGCAGTGGAGTTTCCCAAAGACGGGGACATCTTTTGAAACAACTCCATCAAATCATGTGAAGTCTTGACCAAAAACTTTACTTTCTCTCGAATATGTGCAAACTCTCTATCATTATATGCAAGCAAAGTATCATGGGTGGGTGCATGTACGCGAACATGTGTAGAAGCAAAGCGTGACGCATAACCCAATTTAAAGCAAAACTCCCCAAGGTGTCCTCTCTTTTTACAATGGGAGCAAACATAAACTGACCTAGGTGCACCTCTTTCAACAACTCTAAGGCGTTCTCTCCTAACAGGTACGGGACGCCTAAGTGGGTTGGGTTGAGTCACTAAAGTGGAAATCGGTTCGGGTGGAACAAAATAAGTAAACGCACCATCATGACTTATTCCTAAATTCTCACCACCACCCAAAATGGGATTAAGAACCATCTTTTCAATCTTCTGACATACGTTCTCTAAAGGGACTTTGACCTCCTGGCACGTTGGAGATCATTCTCGAGTTGGGATACATGTGTCGTCAGACTAGACACCGTGTTAGTCAAGTCACACTTTTCCCTCCTTAAAATTTTCTTATCTTTCTCCAATTCTAAAACCCGACGACCTAAACCTCTATTGTACTTCTTCATTTTCAAGGTCTCGGTTTATAAATCCCTAAAATCTTTTTGGAGATCACTTTCGTCTCCACTCTCAAACTCGCTCTCATCTCCATTAGAAACACTCGAGTCATCACTGTCACTCTCGTGAACATTATCATCATAGGACAAAGAGGGTGTGATCACACGAATTGAAAAAGCCACACATATCCCATATGCTAAACCTTTACTGGACTCATCTCCCTCATCTTCCTCATCTCCCTCAGTATCACAAAGTGTGACGGGCATAGAAGTTTCTTTGCCCTTTCTCCTTATCCTAGCAGGACACTCTTTAACTATGTGCCCTTTACCCTCACACTCAAAGCACCTGATCCCATCCTCCTTATCACTTTCTTTGCCTCCTCTTTCTTTTTATTTTTCTCAAAAAATCACTTTTTATTGGAAGAATTTCTTTAGACATTTTGAGAAACTTTTTAAATTTTTTTACAAATAAGGCCATGTCAAAATCAGACTCGTCCTCAGACTCGGACTCACAAAAATTCACTTTCTTTTTCTTATCCCTCTTCCTCGAAACGTCCTCAATCAATCTCGACTGTGACCTAAGTGCAATCCCTTTATCTTTAGGTTTGATAGTTTGGGAAAACATATCTAACTCGTAAGTTTAAAGATCACCTACCAACTCTTCTAACTTAAGTGTGCTCAAATTTCCCTTTGAGTTTAAAACTGTGACTTTCGGAATAAAACGTTTTGGAAGAGATTTCAAAATCTTTTTCACAACCTGCATGTTATCAATTAACTCACCCAAATTAAAACTAGTGTTGACAATGTCCGACAAACGTGCGCAAAACTCATCAAAAGTCTCGGACTCTAACATAGTAAGGGTCTCAAACAGGGTGGCAAGATTTTGCAATTTAGACTCTCTAACAGCGGTCGTCCCCTCGTGTGTCAATTTTAAAACATCCCATGCCTCTTTAGATTTGTGCACTTCATAATACAACGGAACTCGTCAGGAGTGACAGCTCCAGAAATCGCACTCAAACCACGGGAATTAAAATTAGACATTTTGTAATCATTCTCAGTCCAGTTCGACACATGTTTTAAAGAGGTGACATTATCAACAGTTACAGTGGGAGGAGTCCAACCATTTTCAACCAACAACCAAACTCCCTCATCTATGGCTTTTAAAATAGATTTCATGCGAGCTTTCCAATAAGCAAAATTATCGCCGTCAAAGATGGGCACCTGATTATATAAGTGATCCATTGAAAAACTTGCGATTTAAACAAAATCAAATTTTACAAAAGGGATTCATATCAAAAACTTTTTGCGGGAAATCGAAATTCACAATAAATTAGGGAAAACTACTCTGATACTAATTTGAGAATGCGGTGTGATACCAATCAAATTAATTCGCAAATATTCAATGAACTCCAAACACACTTATCTAATTAGGTGTTTAACTTTGCACAAACCAAATTTAATTTTAGTTCAACCTCTAATGATGCATCTAAGTGTCATAAAACATTCAAACCATGCATAAACATAAAGACAACCGATTCAGAAAAAATTCCCTTTCGAGTAAAAATTTTTTCTAACACTTTGAAAAGTTTACAAGGCCATTGGCTTACATAACCTGATAATCACCCACGAGTGTAATACACGGTGTCTTCGTCAAACCTTCAAAGCTACGAGAGATAGTGAAATACCCTTCAGGTGTCGGTTCGTCATTTTTGGCTCATCCACACGCAGAATGACTACACTCGGTATCCACCGATTAGATATGGAGATGCCTTCTACACAGAGGTTGAACAGCAGCAAAGTGGGCTCTGGGTTCCACAAAAATAACTCACCCAAAAGTACTGGGATTTATGACTTGTAAAAACAAAGTTTGAACCCTCAAAAGTGTTGGAGAATAAACAAAAAACACTCAAAATCGTATTCTCTTTAAACTAGTGTTTTCTTCATACGAAATACAGAAGCCTAACACCCTTTATATAATAAAATTTAAGGTGGTGACGTGTCATGGCAAAATACCTCTCGTTCGAACGATATGTGACGTCATTCGAGCGAACCTCCATCTCGTTCGAACGAGATGTGACGTCTTTTGACTGACAGTCATGGATCCCCTTAAAAAAAGACTTTTAAAGTTTTAAATAACTTGGAATCCTCAAATCTTAAAACTGTTCACGGGATCAGGAGATTTTTATCCAAACCTTTTATGATAAAATGTTTTTGAAAAATAAAAATCATTTATTAAAAATTCCAAAAATCATTTTAACCTGTATAAAAAATATCCCAACACTTTTAATGTGAAATGTAAATGAAACTTAAACACATTTTACCAAATTCATCCTTGTTGGGCTTGAATGTTAAAGTCTTCTTTGTAGATGTAAGCTTCTCAATCCTTCGACGACTTGTAGCAAATACGACATACTAAATTGTGACGAGAAATGTCCTTACAAAGTCTTAAACATAGTTCAAAAAATGATACTTAATTATTCATTAATAAAGATATCTCCAAAACATAAACTTCATAATGCATCACGGTGCGCGATTAGTCACCATCATTTTCTCCAAAATTGATAAGCGTCTCTAGGAAGGCAACCGAGCACTATCCTTGCTTTGGCAGGATTTGGTGAGAGAAAAAGATATGCATCATCGATAAAATGTGGATATACTCCAATAGCCACCAACTCCTCAAAAATTTATGACTCTGAGTAAACGCGTGGACGAGATTCTTTAATAAATGTATTTCCCTCTCGGATTGCATTGGACACATTTTAAAGATCACTCTTCAAAATATTATTTTCATCTTCATTGTGTGAAGTCTTCTTTTTTTCCCTTTGATGGTGTTATGTCATCACGTTGATTATGCATTTGATTGTGCATCACGTCCCCCCCTTCAGCTGAATCACTACCAAAACTTTCTAAAATAATATCATCATCCAAGTCAATATCATCAATGGTAATATTATCTGTAAGTGCAGAGCTTTTCTAACTCAAAGCTCTGATACCACTTGTTGAAAATGATGGAACCCCGGTTTTTAATTTTTGCAATTAAAAATAAATTTATAATTTCCTTTTATATATATTCAAGAGATAATGCGGAAGCGTAAAAATGGTTCAACTTTAAAACAACAAATTTTAATTACTTAAACAAATTAAAATTACACCAAGTGAAGTAAAATTAGTCAATTAATATATTCACTTAAACCAATTAATTAATCCAAGTCCTAGAATTTGCCTAAGTCATATTTATCAATATTAGCAAATGAGGCGAAACCAAATTTTAGCAAATGACTTAAATTAAATAAACTTTACCCAATATTTAATTTAGCACCAAATTAAATGAGTGTGATGATTTAAACCAAATTTTATCTTGAATTATCCCAAGCATGCGTTCTACGTTATTTTGCAAGATAAAATAAACCAATCACACTATGTCGCGATGTACGAGGAAAAACCCAAGACGGAAAAAAACCTCGGACGACCCTAGCCACAAATCCACTAGATACGGAATTACAAGTACAAGACAAATAGACTTACAACACACGACTCGATCCCTCTCAAGCCTCGACGCTTCTTCTTGTAGACACCCCTTCCTAGCAGTTAACCTTGGAACTCCACCGCGGTCTCGGAATCCACCGATAGGACTTTATATGGTCACCGTCACCCGAGCAAGGAGCCTTTCTCCAAGTGGGTAGAATCGCAACAAAACGTCTTCTTCTTTGATGGATGTAGAAGCAAACCATAACTTCTCTTTGAAACGGAAGAGATAAACCGGTGCCAAATTCCAAGCAATTGTTATGTATATATGAACTTGGATAAACACTAATTTGGGTGTAAAACTAGAGTGGTAAGTAAATTTCTCTTTGAAAATTAACACTCAAAACTTGATCTTTTTCTCTTTTTAATTTTGCTCTCAAAACACTCTCTAAGAGTTTGTATGATATGAAAAAGATTGATTATCAAAAGTGATTCCCGCACATATTAAAATCTGAAAAAGTTGGTTACAAACCAAGTGGGGAAGTGGGTGCAAAACTGCCAAAAAACTACCAAAAACTGTTCCCGCCTGGCATCTCGTTCGAACGACATTTCGTTGGAACGAAATTCTCGTTCGAACGAGACTTCTAATGACGTTCTAGATTGAACTCGTTAAAATCTCGTTGGATATCTCGTTCGAACGACATATCGAACGAAATTCCAGTGGCCTAATATGGGAACTCGTTGGCAGGTTCGTTCGAACGATAATCTCGTTCGAACGACTCTATCGAACGAAAAACCAGAAAGTTTGAATATTCTTGTTTAAGCCCAGAAAACTTTATAAACATTTGTTTAAAGTTTTAATTAATTCTTTCTTAAAACAAAACGCAATTTTTATAAAACCTAACACCCAATAAACTTGTTCCAAGATCCTATATATATAATATTGCATTCATACCTGGGGAGCATGGAACTATGGTTGATGATGTAGAAACGAGGCACGCAAACCGGCACATTTGATGAAGCTTTATACTCTTTGCCGCTACGTCTTCAACAAACACTTCATATGCTTGAGAGTATTACAATTACATACTATCCTATGAATAAATGTTTTTGTCCGGAATTGAGCCAACACAATACATGGACTCAATTGGAAATTTGTGTCCTTACAAATCTCCCCCTTTGGCTATTCCGGGACAAAAACCAAACAAAAATCCTAAAGGGCCGTCAAGCTCATTACACTCAAAACATAACCCACCCAAACTTGACTCAACCCAAGGATTAAACGCTTTGCCATTGAAAGATGCCGCTTAAGAATAATTCTTGCACACTTAAGCAAACTCATCAAACGCATAGGGAATATCAAAATATTAACGACAATGAAATAATTACTCCCCCTAAAATAATTCTCCCCTTTATCAAAACAAATGACAAACTTATAAAGACGCCTCCCCCTAAGATAAATCTCCCCTAAACTAAGATACGATAATAATAGGATTAGATTCTCCCCCTATCATTTCTCCCCCTTTTTCTTCAGGAATAGACAAAGGATAAAGAACAAATATAAAAGCTTAAAGTGATGAAAGCATATGGGCAACAAAAACAAGGCAAAGACAAAACAAATATCATATATATATAAACTAGAAATATACCAATGAAGCACTTGCATATATATATATATAAACACACATATAACACAAAATACAATAAGTTTGCACACTCGTATGACAAAAATGTGTCATATGGAAACGTAAGTGTTGGGGTGTGAACTAGCAACAATTAAATTTAGACCCAAACACTTAATAAACATTCACGGAGTTCTCATTTCATTGCAAACTTTATCACATTTAAATATAACCTCATGTGACAATATGAAGATTGAACTCAATGAACAAACATACACAATGCATACAAGCCTAGCATGATGATGATTCTACAAACCAAATAGAGTCATGACATTAAAGACAACTAGGATAAACGGACATTGTGCAAACCGTTGATATACCATCCAATTCTCCCTCAATAAGCATATATATTCTTTTGCTTTTGAATGAATATATCAAACAAACATAGGCCTTGGCAATTGTTTTCTTTTTAATGCCAAATATTCTGTTTTTAGGCCTTTGGATCACGTATTTCTTTTAGGTCCAATAAACGGTGGCTTACTATTGCAAAGGATTTAATTCATCCTTTCGGAGCCCTTCCCCGTGCACATTTAGATATATAATTTTTTATCTCACAAAGCTCACGTGCAACGGATTGTAACATGCACTAGTCCTCCTAGGTCATAGATATGTAGATGACTAGATTGGTAGGAGAACACCTCAAAAAGCTCAAATATAACATGTGACATTAAGATTTCAAAAGAGCTCGTGCATGTGTGAATATAGGCATATAAAAATAGAATCCATTTAAACAACACGAAATCCAACTGCTCCATATAAAACATGGTAAAGAACATTTTAAGGATTGAAAATCTAAACCAAAAGTTCTAGCCACGTGGGGGCGTAAAAGATGGGATTCAAACACAAATATATGCCACATAAAGTGTGTCAAACTAAAATACACAAAAAAAATCTTTTTGAGTTTTTGACATTTTTTAACCAAAAATAAAGATATATACTCAAAAGAATAAACAAAATCCATTTGTATTTTTCATTAAGCTTAAATGAAATAAATAAAACACAATTGATAAACAAAAATCTTTTTATATTTTTCAATTAATTCAGACACAAAATATAATACAAAAAGATAAACAAGTCAAAATTTCTAGCATGTGATATGAAATAAGGCAATGACTAGAAAATGACTAAACAAGCATACATTTAGCATGTGAATATAGCATGAAGTATAAAAAGCTAAAGTATGCAAAACACTAACACATTCATCCTTTAGATTTAGCAAGGGAGGAAGCATGTGAAAGTAAATGAGAATCAAAAACCCTATTTTGCAAGGCAACCAAGTCGGATTTCCTAACCCAAATTAATGAAGGATGACTATCTTGGGGTGTTGGAACTTTAATTACCGTGGTTAATTTACTATGGGATTTTCTAGGAATTCGTTTAAGATCAAAACAAAATTTCCTAAGATGACCTTTTCGACCACAATGGGTACAAGTAAAAACATGTCGAAAAGATTTACCTAAGGAGTGATCTTTAAATGCATTCCTAGTAGATTCTCCTAAAACATTGGTTTTGGCATTATGAGAAAATTCATTACAAGTATTGAAGCTTAAACCACAAGTGTCATTTTTAATTTGGACCGTTCCTAATATTTTATCTAGTTTTTTCGAACGACATTCCAAATCAAATTTGACATTACTAGAATCTTTTAATTTATTTTCCAAATCTAAAATGTTAGATTCTAGTAAAATATTTCGCTCTTCAAAAGCAAGAAGCTCCTTTTTCAAGGATTCCATTAAACCCCTAAGGCTATCTCTTTCGCCTTCTACATAGTCAAGCTTCTCTTGAAGAGTCCTCTCACGTGTCCTAAGGTCTTCTATTAAAGCACTTTCATCAACGACCTTGACACTTTCTCTTAAACTAGCTTCTAACTTCAAATTAGCTCTTTTCAATTTAATAGATTCTTTATAAAGCTCTTGAAAAGCATTTTGAAGTTCACTCACATTAACCTCTTCTTCATTTTCACTCTCTCTTTCTTCTCCACTCTCACTATCATCAAAAACATGAGAATCATAAACCATGACCTTGGAAGTGTCATGTGTTAAAGTTTCATCAATCGATGAATTCTCATTATCACTCACATGACTAGCCATAAAAGCCACAAAATTTTTCTTAGTGGGGGAATCGGATCCCTCTTCTTTATCACTATCATTAAGGGTTGCATTATAAGCAGTGGGTCGTTTACCCTCTTTCCTTAGTTTAGTGGGGCATTCATAAGCCCTATGGCCATAACCTTCACAACCAAAACACTTATTAGATTCGTCCCTATCTAAATTTTCATTACTAGGTTTAGGGATCTTCTCGGCTTTAGGGATCTTCTCGCTTTTATCATGTTTAGAAGTGTCAAATTTCTTAAAATCATTTTTATGTTTATCTTTGTTAATTTTAAGAAATTTTCTAAATTTACGAGCAAATAAAGCCATGTCATCCGAGTCATTATCACTCTCGCTCTCTACTACTTGTTTGACCTCTTTTCGGGCTTTTAAAGCAACGCCCTTTTCGATTTTCTTTTCAGTTTTAGAGGGAAACATATCTAGTTCATAGGTTTGTAAATAACCTACAAGCTCTTCTAATTTCGTAGAGGCTAAAGTGGGTAAAGAATTTAAAACGGTCACCTTTGGAATAAATCTATCGGGTAGGGACCTTAAAATTTTCTTTACAACACGGTCGTCAGGTATTTTCTCTCCCAAGTTAAAAGATGAATTAACAATATCAGAAAGTCTAGCATAAAATTCATCAAAAGTTTCTTTTTCATTCATTTTGATAGTTTCAAATTGAGTGGTGAGGTTTTGGAGTTTTGAAGCTTTAACGACACTAGTTCCTTCATGAGGTAATTGTAAAATATCCCAAGCTTCTTTAGCGGTTTCACACGTCATAATACGTCGGAATTCATCCGGTGTGACAGCGCTAAACAAGGCATTCAAACCTCGGGAATTGAAATTAGCAAGTTTAAACTCATTTTCAGTCCATCTATCGGCGGGTTTGGGAACACGTTCAGTTTCAACTAAATAAGTTGGTGGGGACCACCCGTTAACAACAGACATCCAAACTCTCTCGTCGATAGATTTTAGTGCCGATCTCATACGCGCTTTCCAATACGCGTAGTTTGAACCATCGAAAATAGGAAATTTTGAAAATGGGGAAAAATCCATTTTAGCCAAAAATTATTTAAAGGATCGTTAACGAAATAATTTATCGCTTTGGCTCTGATACCAATTTGTAAGTGCGGAGCTTTTCTAACTCAAAGCTCTGATACCACTTGTTGAAAATGATGGAACTCCGGTTTTTAATTTTCGCAATTAAAAAAAAATTTATAATTTCCTTTTATATATATTCAAGAGATAATGCGGAAGCGTAAAAATGGTTCAACTTTAAAACAACAAATTTTAATTCCTTAAACAAATTAAAATTACACCAAGTGAAGTAAAATTAATCAATTAATATATTCACTTAAACCAATTAATTAATCCAAGTCCTAGAATTTGCCTAAGTCAAATTTATCAATATTAGCAAATTAGGCGAAACCAAATTTTAGCAAATGACTTGAATTAAATAAACTTTACCCAATATTTAATTTAGCACCAAATTAAATGAGTGTGATGATTTAAACCAAATTTTATCTTGAATTATCCCAAGCATGCGTTCTACGTTATTTTGCAAGATAAAATAAACCAATCACACTACGCCGCGATGTACGAGGAAAAACCCAAGACGGGAAAAAACCTCGGACGACCCTAGCCACAAATCCACTAGATACGGAATTATAAGTACAAGACAGATAGACTTACAACGCACGAATCGATCCCTCTCAAGCCTCGACGCTTCTTCTTGTAGACACCTCTTCCTAACGGATAACCTTGTAACTCCACCGCGGTCTCGAAATCCACCGATAGGACTTTATATGGTCACCGTCACCCGAGCAAGGAGCCTTTCTCCAAGTGGGTAGAATCGCAACAAAACGTCTTCTTCTTTGATGGATGTAGAAGCAAACCATAACTTCTCTTTGAAACGGAAGAGATAAACCGGTGCCAAATTCCAAGAAATTGTTATGTATATATGAACTTGGATAAACACTAATTTGGGTGTAAAACTACCAAAAAACTGCCAAAAACTGTCCCGCCTGGCATCTAGTTCGAACGACATTTCGTTCGAACGAAATTCTCGTTCGAACGAGACTTCTAACGACGTTCTAGTTTGAACTCGTTAGAATCTCGTTGGATATCTCGTTCGAATGACATATCGAATGACATTCCAGTGGCCTAATATGGTAACTCGTTGGCAGGTTCGTTCGAACGACATTTTCGTTCGAACGACAATCTCGTTCGAACGACTCTATCGAACGAAAAACCAGAAAGTTTGAATATTCTTGTTTAAGCCCAGAAAACTTTATAAACATTTGTTTAAAGTTTTAATTAATTATTTCTTAAAACAAAACGCAGTTTTTATAAAACCTAACACCCAGTAAACTTGTTCCAAGCTCCTATATATATGTTATTGCATTCATACCTTGGGAGCATGGAACTATGGTTGATGACGTAGAAACGAGGCACGCAAACCGGCACATTTGATGAAGCTTTATACTCTTTGCCGCTACATCTTCAACAAACACTTCATAGGCTTGAGAGTATTACAATTACATACTATCCTATGAATAAATGTTTTTGTCCGGAATTGAGCCAACACAATACATGGACTCAATTGGAAATTTGTGTCCTTACAAATCTCCCCCTTTGGCTATTCCGGGACAAAAACCAAACAAAATTCCTAAAGGGCCGTCAAGCTCACTAGACTCAAAACATAACCCACCCAAACTTGACTCAACCCAAGGATTAAACGCTTTGCCATTGAAAGAGGCCGCTTAAGAATAATTCCTGCACACTTAAGCAAACTCATCAAATGCATAGGGAATATCAAAATATTAACGACAATGAAATAATTACTCCCCCTAAAATAATTCTCCCCTTTATCAAAACAAATGACAAACTTAGAAAGACGTCTCCCCCTAAGATAAATCTCCCCTAAACTAAGATACGATAATAATAGGATTAGATTCTCCCCCTATCACTATCACTCTCATTAATAGATTTATCCCAACGCCACTTCTTTTCCTTAGCTGTCTCAGCACCGTCACCTTCTTACCCGAGCAATACATAGGTAAATTTTAAATCAAATGTACACGCAACCAACGCATTTTGTGTTGGGAAATCCTTTCTCCCATGATACCTCGCAGCTTCCCTCTTATCCACTTTGACACGAACATGGGTGCCATCAATTGCCCCAAAACAATCCTGGCATAAATATGGTACGTGAATGTCTATCTAATTCAATATAATTGAAATTATCTAAATTGAAAACTAGTTGCATTAAGATACCTTAAAGTAAGGAAAAAATCGATCGTTGTAAAATATTTAAGGAGGAACTTGTGCTCTGGTGGGTTGTCATAAAAATATTTCTTCCAAAGTTATTATTGTTTTCAAAACTTTATGAAAATGACGACTAACGGTTTCACTGGATTGGTGAAAGAAAAATGAAATTCTGCGGTTCTTCACATCTTTTGGCAATATGTGAAGGAACTTGGCAACTTGCTCTTCAACTAACACTCATTGAATCAATAACAACCCACCAAAATTTTCTAATATTTTGAAAAGTGTTATAAAAGCTTGTGGGCCCATGCATATAATATCGCGACACCGTTCGAATGTGGTCATTTATAACATTAATTCATCTCGTACTCTTTGTCGTTCGGTCAATGAACCCCATATATGTCGATCTCTATGAAGTCTTTGATGTGAAATATAATTAATTATTTGATACAAAACCGCAACTAATTGTGGACTTCTCACCAACATGATGAGTTCATTTGTTTTTTTCTCATTGTATTGATTATCCATCTAGTAATGGGAAAAGCTTAATTAAAAAAATAAAACTTTTATTATTTTAATTAATATAACAAACAAATCAAAATTATATGATGAATGAAAGACAGACTACAAAATGGTTATATTTAAAATATATTAAGGATTTATTAGAAAATAATATAGTAAATTCAACATGGTAGTTTCTTTAACCAAGTACAAATGAACTTCTATTAAATTCTTAACATTACAAACACCCAAACAAATGAACTTCTATTAAACCCTTAACATCACAAGCTGCATTAGGTACTAAATACATATATATCTAGTAACAACAACTGGAATAACCAAGCTATATATCAAGTAATACAACATGTATAATCGAGCTAAACCAAGTTATATATATAAAAAGCTATATATCAAGTAACCTGTTATTGTTACTTGTTATATATATATATTCTTGTGTGTGTAATACCTGTTAACAGGTAACACATGAGTAATTCTGTTAACCCCCCCCCCCCCCCCCACATATATATATATATATATATATGGACTACTAAACCACCCCCCACACACATAATATATGAATTTTGAAGAAAAAAAAACTTTACTCGTCAATGCATACCTTGACGGCTAAGAGGAAGAGGAATAGAGTGGGTGTGTTTTGTAATTGAATGATACAGATGACTGAATTTATAATGGGCAGCAAGTTTATCACATAAGAGTTTCAAGAGTGATGGACTCTTTTTTAATGAATATCGGATTGTATCAGGGGTAAATAAGGAAATGTAATCAAAATTTGGAATCGTGGCTTTCTCTTCTCTCCATTTGTTCTCATATTGGACGAAAAGTTTTGGAGAGAAAATTTTGATTGAATCTAAAAAAAAATCTCTCATTTTCTCTCCCTTTCCCTCTGAGCTAAACTCCCAAACGAAGAAAATATTAAACTTTCTCTCCCTTTCCATTATTTTCTCTCCATTTTAATACTCTCAAACAAGCTTTAAGAATTACACTAAAATGGTGTTTTTCTCTCTAAAGTCTTCTTCTCTACTTCCTTCCTTCCAAAATGAGCTTTCTATCTTCTTTTTATACTGGCATATATGGGGGTAAGGGGCATTTGGGAAGTTCTTAATTGTGCATCATATGGGTAGAATGAGGATCTTGGGTTTACCATGTGTAATAGGTGAGGTCATGTGGGAATATTAGTTTTAACACATGTGAGCTAATAGGGGTGTAAGGTTAAAATTGGGTTAAAGGGGTGAAATAGGTTTAGAAGATGAAAATGGGAAACATAGTTAATGGGTCGGAGGTTTTTGATGTTGCTGAAATGGGTTGTCAAATTGAAGATGGTATGTCGGGTTGAAGGTATAAGGTTCGAACTTGGGATGGTTTAGGCGGGTTCTTGGGTCTCGGGTTGAAGAGGGTTGAAGGGGGGATTTTGGGTTAAGGTCGGTAGCTCGAATTGAGGGATTCGAGTCCGTAGGTTGAAGACACAGCAGATGGGTATGGAGGTTTGGGTTCGTGGGTTGCTTTGGGTTAGGTATTGCAGTGGGCAAGGTATCGGATTATGGGTTTGGATTTAGTTGAGTTTAGGTTTTAGTTCGGACAACTCTGAGTTCGAAATCGGGTAAAGGGGTAAGTCGAATAGGTTGTGGCCAAAGGTTGAACTCTGGCCAGTCATAAGGGAGGTGGAATGTCGATTTCGTGGCTAGGTTGGTCTAGCTCCGGTAGGTGGGTATGTATTGTCTGATCGGGTTCGGGTTTTCGATTATTGGAATAGATGGTTCCAATTATGGCCAAAGTTGGGTCACGGCTCAGGCGGGTTGTACAGGGGGTAGTATAGTTGTTGGGTTTGTTGTTGGTTATAGAGGTAGGAGAGAGAAGAATGATGTGAAAGATAGGTGAGCTGTGTTTGGGTGCAGGAGAGGTGCAGAGTAAGGGGGTGTTATAATACCACATAATTCTTCTTAATTAGGAAAATATGTTTATTTAAATTAAGTGAGTAGAGTAAGTTAATGTGAGTTTTATTTAAATTACGTGAGTAGAGTAATTTAATGTGATCAAATATGTTTTATTTAAATTACGTGAGAAGAGTAATTTAATGTGATATAATGTTAATAATTACGTGAGTAGAGTAATTTAATGTGAGTTTTATTTAAATTACGTGAGTAGAGTAATTTAATGTGATAAAATATATTTTATTTAAATTACGTAAGAAGAGTAATTTAATGTGATATAATGTTAATAAAGATGATTATGACAATTAAAAATTTACTAAATGTGAGTAGTAAATTTTGAATGTTGATATGTACGGTCTAGTGACTATAGGGACGTACCGGAGTTATCTCAATCGAGTGTCGCGCGTAGGACAAAAATTAAAGATGAGAGTAGAAAAATATTTAAGAGACTCAAACGATAATTTAGAGTCCAGAGATGATTCCGAAAGGGTCGAATTAGTCAAAATAGTGTACCCGGGGGTACTAGTTGAGTGCTGGGTCATTTTCGGGCTAAACCGGGACCATTCGGGGGCATTTTGGTCTCTTTACAATTATGGGTAAGTAGACCTACGAATTTTAAAACCCTATATCAGATTATAAGAGTTGAGGCTAGGGTTAAAAAGAAAAAAAATACACCATAGCCATTAGAGAAGAGAGAGAGACAATTTCCTAAGGCAAAAGAAGGAAGGAAGGGAAATTCTAAGGAGATTTCACCATAAAGTTGTTGGGAAGGAGGATTGAAGGATCAAAATCATCAACAACCACGAAATCAGACCCTGCAAATCATAAGGCAAGTGGTTATTTGCAAAATAAATTGAGTTATAATACCCATATTTAAACTTTATGAAGAATATAGTTTTTATGATATTTTTGGGAGAAAAACAATTGATTATGATCCATGATTGGTAGGGATTCCATGTAGGACGTTTTTGGATCTCCAAATTTTCTGATATCATAGAAAACTAGATGATTAAATCGAACTAAACATTTGAAATTATGATGAAAGATGTAAAAGATGTATTTTTAGGGTTCTTGAATACTAGAAAGATTTTTAGTTAATTTGGCCAAGATTTATAATGATTTTGTTGTTTTAAATCGTTAGTAATCATCCCAGAACGTGTAGGAATGATTAGAAATTGTTGGTTGCAAATATGGTGAATTATCATGAAAGATAGGTAGATAAAAATGGTGAAACCCGCATGAAGAAGACGAACTGGATCTGTCACTTCTTGATCGATCGATCGACCCTTGAATGTCGATCGACCATATCCCCTCGATCGATCGACCCTGGTTGAACTTTAAAAAATTTTGTGAATAAATTTCCTTTAATTACCGTCGCTTAATAGGAACCTTAGTGATGATATTTTACGTATGAGGAGACTTCATAAATACCAGTTGGTGTACCATTAGATTTCTTCATAAATGATTGAGTGGGAATTTTGGAGAAATGGACCGACGGGAGAGCGATCGATAGCCGTATGTTGGGATTGTGAGAATTTGGCTACCGAAAGGGTGAGAGTAAATTTCTGGAATAATACCAGTAGGTTAAAGTTAACTTAACTACTGAATTAAGGGAGGGGTAACTAGGGCCCTTAGAGTTGCGTGAATACTCGAATAAATACAATAGCGAAATAAATTGTAATTAATGAGTACGGTGAATATAAGTAAAATATATTACGTACGGGCATGATTTGATAGGTCGGGTGTGTACCTACTAAATTATATAAAAGTTTGGGTTAAGAGAATTTTACCTAAATTAATTATGTTAGGGTCGATGTGACATTCCGAACTAACATAAAGTTATTATATGTTTGGGGTCGATGAGAAATGCCGAACCAAACCTTGAATTGGTGTCGCGATGAAAGAGTCCCAAACCAGAATATGTGTATATATATATTTTTAAAAATAGTTGGGGTCGATGGATAATTCCGAACCAACTCTCACTTGGGGTCGATGAATCATTCTGAACCAAGAGTCCTTCATGTGTAGTAAAAGGATATGTTGTGATAACTAATATTCAATACATGATTGTGTGATAAAATGTATTCTATGTGCATAATCTACAAACTGAGAATAGTAGATAATGAGATGAATCGTTAATATCTTAGTAATAATTTATAGCGTGATGTAATTATTACAAGAATAAGGATAACAAGCAGTAAATAATTTACCTACGCTTATGGGCAGTATAACTAGGTGAACTAAGTATCCTCGTTAGACATGCGCTATAGAAGAGAGGTGAGGAAGTTCAATGGAGTGTGCGAATCCTTAATATGTGTAATCAATAACTCAATTGTGATAACTTCTTGCAAAATATTTTCAAAATGTTTTAAGTACTAACTCTTGCGATGTAAATTTTTTAAAACCTTTTAGGTGCCCAGCCACAGGGACACCCAGCATGATTTCATTCCAAGGATTTGGGAGCTGCAGCACATGTGGATGTTGCAGGGATTGTTTAGACGCTTCCTCCTTTTTCTTTCAGTTCTAGTGCAGGATTTCAATTTTAGTATTCTTGTTGGGACATGTTGTCCTATCTTTACTTTTACAGTTTACTCTGATTCTGGATTCTGAGTTGTCCGTTACTGGCCGTGGTTTTCGACAAGACTTTACCTGCATTCAGTTATTTATGCAAACTGTTTTTGTTATTACTTGAATTGTAATGAGTTGTATGGATTATTTATTCTGCTTAAGAAATATAAAAATTGGCACTTGTTTAATTTCACTTAGGTGGTTAGTAACTTAAAAAGTTTTCAGCAGTGATACTAAGAATGAACCATTTAAGAAACCTGTTTAAATTAAATTAATGCTTGATCACCCAAGGTTTATTTGGGCGGGGTGTCACAGATGGTATCAGAGCATCAAGTTCTAGTGTCCATAGGATCTGTACAGCTTACTGTGTTTCAGCGTAGCATTTGGTTGTATTAGAGCCCTACTATTAGGACTGTTGATTCAATATTCGGTTTTGCGTTATCGTACATCTTCTCTTAAATTTTGTATAAAATGCCACCAAGGAGACAGCGAGCGGAGAGGGCTAAAGCCAGAGATGAGGTGAGGGAGGCTCCTCATGAGCCACAGGTGCCGATACCACCACCCCCACCCGATCTAATTTCCACTACTCAGGTTGCAGTGATAGTGGCTCAGGCAGTCGAGACAGCTATGAGGGCCATGGCAGCCCATTTTCCTCATCCCCAAGTACCTCTTCCCATGGCACCGGTAGTTCAGGCTCCAGCAGGACCATCTACTTGGTAGCGAGTCAGAGAGACTTTTCAGAAAGGACACCCACCCGAGTTTCAGGGTAGTACCGATGTAGTGGAGGCGTGCAACTGGAAGTAAAATATCCAGCTCCACTTGCGCATGCTAGAGTGCACCGAGGTACAGAAACAAATGCTAGCCACTTTTCGTCTGTCGGGAGCAGCCTTACAGTGGTGGGAGTCAGTTACCACCACCGAGGAAAGGGACACTATAGGAATTTTTGAGTTTTGGGTGCGGTTTGACTGCAAGTATTTCCTTCCAGCAGTATAGTCAGAGATGAGTAAGAAATTCAGCGAATTGGTTCAGGGTGATCGCTCAGTTTCTGATTATGAGGAGGAGTTTACCCGCTTGGCTAACTTTGTGCCAAACGAGGTGAGCGATGAGGGGAGGAAGAAGTCAAAATTTATGGATGGCTTGACCTGGAGAATCGGACAGCATTTGATCGGTAATTCGGCATTGGTAACCTACATAGATGTCGTCAATGCCGCACTACTACACTGTCAGGACCACCGTTTTCATGCGAAGGGAAACAAGAGAGGTGAGCCTAGCCAACCGGGCAAGGTGGATGGAGGTAGTGGCAGCAGCTCACGACAGCAGCAAACAGTGGGCCAGTTAGGGCAGGATTACCGACAAGGGAACCCTACCAAGAAGTTTAAGCACGGGAGGCATCGATTTGACAGACAGGGCCAACAAGGTCCCCAGCAACCAGTTCCTCAGGGCCGAAAGGGCCAAGGGAATCAACATGGAGGACAGCAAGGTCAAAGGCGATAAGGACAACATTAGGGCCAACCGGGGCAAGGGCAGAGACACTTTCCAGGTCAGTGTTTCACTTGTGTCCAGCAGGGTCATAAGAGTAGGAATTGTCCACAGCCAGATAGGGCGCAACAACAGGGTGCCCAGCCGGGGCAGCAGGCTCCGTTATCCCCAGCAGTAGCACATGCCCCACAGCCAGGACAGATGCGGTACGGGCGTGTGTTCAACGTTCGTGATATTCCTTTTTAGCTAGCACCTCCTGCACCGCCGGCAGTCGCGGGTATGTTTCCTATTCATGGACTTGAGGGTAGTAGTTTATTTAACACGGGGGCGACGCATTCATTTATTGCCACTAGATTTGTACGGGCAGCCGACCTATTAGCGAAAGCTGATACTCATCTTATGTGCGTGGAGTCACCGATGGGTAGTGGGTCCCTCATACACTCGATTTGTAAGGGTGTGGACATTATTGTCGGGAGATTGAGTCTAGCGGTGGACCTCCTAGTGCTGGATATGGAGGGATATGATGTCATCCTAGGCATGGATTGGTTGGCGCATTATAGGGCAATAGTTGATTATTATGAGAGGACTATCGTGTTCTCCATCCCGGGACAAGATATGTTACTTGTGGCAATTCCACTCCACATGGGAGGATCGCGAACTCATTTATATTATATTGAGGAGGAGACCTCACATGGGTTGCCGTTTCTCTGGACTCAATCCCGGTTATGAGGGATTTTGAGGATGTCTTTCAGGAGATACCAGGGTTACCACCCAGCAGGGAGATAGAGGTCATTATTAACCTAGCACCGGAGATGAGACCGATTGCCAGAGCACCGTATCGCATGGCTCCTTCGGAAATGAGAGAACTGAGAGAACAGATTCAGCAGCTATTAGGACAGGGTTTCATTCGACGGAGTACATCGCCATAGGGTGTACCGGTGTAATTTATGAAGAAAAGGGATGGTTCACTTCATCTGTGTGTAGATTACAGAGCTGAACAAAGTGACGATACGTAATAAGTATCCGTTATCAAGGATTGACGACTTGTTTGATCAGTTGAGAGGGGCTGCATACTTCTCAAAGGTCGATTTGAGATCGGGTTACCACCAATTGCGCATTCATGAAGAGGATGTACCTAAGACCGCTTTCCTGTCGCGGTACGGGTCATATGAGTTCCGAGTGATGCCGTTTGGGCTAACTAATGCGCCGTAAGTATTCATGGATCTCATGAATAGAGTGTTCATGGATTTTTTAGATCAGTTTGTGATTGTATTCATAGACGACATTCTGATTTACTCTCGCACGGAGGAGGAACACGCTGAACATTTAAGAATGGTTCTACAGACATTGCGGGACCATCAGTTGTACGCCAAATTTGAGAAGTGTGGATTTTGTCTTCGGGAGGTTCAGTTACTAGGTCACGTTGTATCTAGTAGAGGCATTGCGGTTGACCCAAGTAAGGTATCGACGGTGAGGGAGTCGGGACAGCCCACGACACCGATCGAAATTCGCAGTTTCTTGGGGTTGGCCGGTTATTATCATCGCTTCATTAAGGGGTTCTCAAAAATTTTCGGACCTTTGACAAACTTGACTCAGAAGGGAGTTCCCTTCGTATGGAGTGACAGTTGTCAGTTAGCATTTGATGAATTAAAGGACAAGTTGACATCAGCACCCGTTCTTGCCTTGCCTTGGAGCGGAGTGGAGTACCGAGTCTATACTGATGCGTCCTTACAAGGGCTTGGGGGTGTGTTACAGCAGGAGGAGAAGGCTATAGCTTGTGCGTCCCGAAAGCTTAAGCCACATGAGAAGAATTACCCCACCCATGACCTCGAGTTGGCAGCGGTCGTTTTTGCATTGAGGATATGGAGGCACTATCTTCTGGGCGAGCAGTTCACTCTATTCACGGATCATAAGTCATTGCAGTATATGTTCACTCAGAAGGATATGAATATGAGGCAAATAAGGTGGCTTGAATTCGTGAAGGACTACCAATTTAATATACAGTATCATCCTGGTAAGGCTAACATGGTGGCTGATGTGTTAAGCAGAAGACCTACCGGGGAGTTGGCAGAAATTTGGAAGGAGAAATGGAGTGAACTTCGACACGAGGATGAGATGGAGAGAGCATGCATGGCGGTTTTAGCTATCACTCTGGAGAGTGTTATGCGGGTAGTGAGGGCACAGGCCGAAGACCCATTTTGTCAGGACAAAGTACGACAGTTACTGGACGAGGGGGCAGAGTCCTACTCCATCAGCTCAGAGGGCGGACTATGTTTTAATGGTAGGCTGATAGTACCCGAAGATGATGATTTGAGGCATGTCATTATGACGGAGTTTCACAGGTCAAAATTTTCGATACATCCAGGTGGGGACAAAATGTACCAAGATATGCGATGATTGTATTGGTGGTCAGGTATGAAACGAGATATTGCAGGATTTGTCTCAAAGTGTGTTACGTGTCAGCTAGTAAAAGTTGACCATCAGAGGCCTTCAGGGATGCTACAACCACTGGAGATTCCCGTGTGGAAGTGGGAGAGTATCTCGATGGATTTTATTGCTGGGTTACCAACATCACAGAAGGGCCACGATTCCATATGGGTGATAGTGGATCGACTGACTAAGGTAGCTCATTTCTTACCGGTTCGTACGGATTATGATACGATGCGATACGCGCAGCTATTTATTTCAGATATTGTTAAGCTGCACGGAGTCCCTATTAATATTGTGTCGGATCGAGACAAAATATTTGTGTCACATTTTTGGCAGAGCTTTCAGGAGGCCATGGGCACTGACTTACGATTGAGTACGGCATATCACCCACAGACGGATGGTCAAACTGAAAGGGTAAACCAGATGTTGGAGGATATGCTAAGGATGTGTGTCCTAGATTTTGGTGGAGGTCGGGAGCCATACCTTCCTTTGGTGGAGTTTGCATATAATAACTCTTACCAATTCACTATCGGCATGGCTCCATTCGAGGTACTTTACGGGAGGCCTTGTCGTTTCCCTTCCTGTTGGTTAGAGGTGGGGGATAACAATCTATTGGGGCCAGAGATGATACAGGAGACTTCCTCTTATTCATCACTTTTATTGTATTTTATACCCCGTTAATTTGTACATTCTAGCTTTCCCGTGCATGTATTTCCCGGTTCTTATACTCATTTATTGACTAACCCCTGGATTTATCATATATACTTTGTATGTGTCTTTATTGAGCTTTTATAGGTCTCGGGAATGCATTTTGGGAAGTTTGGTTTTGATCCGGAAAAGTTCCGTTAGCACTTGCACAATCGGGGGCATTTTGGTAATTTCAGCACTCGGGTTTCGATCCCAATTTCTTTACGGAAGTTGTAGACCTTCTTCTTATCTTCACGTAGCCTCTGACGGTGCTTGATTCCGACCTCGAACGAAGATGTTACGGAAGTTTCGGTGAATCATGGGAGAAATAATGCCAATATAGGCAACTTTCCTTCTCCAGTAGGCCCGAATCGATTCGCGGTTAATGCCGAATCGATTCGGTTTCATACAGGGGAAAAATCTCTACACTTCCGAATCGATTCGGATTTGGCACCGAATCGATTCGGCCCTGCATTTCCATCTTTCTTCTTATTACTAGTTTGCCATTTTGGTTGGATTTTTGGGGGGATTTATCCCTTGTTTTTCCTCTTTTGTGGAGATAGACTACTTTTATTAGATTTTTGGTGATATAGAAAAACACTCTCTTCTCTCTCCTAGGTCAAGTTCATTTATGGTTTTCACCAACTTGTAAGGCTTTGATTACTAGTTGAATTGTGGTTATTAATGCAAGAAAGGTTCATTTACTTCTTCTCTACTTGTTCTACTAGCTTTAATTTGCATTTAATTCCATCCCTTGTATTGGTTTGTGTTTAAACTAGATAACTAACTTAACTATGTTGTTAACTAGAATGTGTAGTTTAGTATCAATTATGAGTAGCTAGACTTATGATTGGGGATCATAATCCCACCTTGGATGCTTGAACTTCATATTTAGGGTTTGGTTTATAATTGTTCTAATGGAACTTCATGTGTTGGTTTTGGAGTATCATAGTTTCTTAACTTCTCTTGTCATGCAAGAGTTAGTGTTTGAAGCTTTACTACAAACCCAACCCATCTAGAAATAACTAACTAACCCCTAATCCTCCATTGTTGAGTTTAGTCTCTACATGGTTGATGTTCGAACTTGTTTAGTTATGCTCGATTAGAATTAATTTCAACCAAGCCCTATAATCCCCTTCTTTGTGAATCCGAGGTGGGAGAATGATCCTCGATCCCTTTAATTTCTTGAACTCAAGCTTATCTTAGTTCTTTTCATAGTTTCGTAATTATTAATTAATCAACTGATCATCAATAGTATGTTAGTTTAGAGATTACTCTCAATCACTTTTCCAAACTATTAAATCATCTTTTACACTTTAACTTTTTCGAAGTTTAGAGAATCCCTTCACCCCAATCCTGTTCTCTTAGGAGTGTTTCAATCCCTGTGGATCACGATTCCGTACTTACCAGATATTACTTGTTGCGATAGATTTGCACTTGAATCACAAGCTTTATTTAGAACGCACCAAGTTTTTGGCGCCGTTGCCGGGGATTGGTAACTATCTTAGGGTTTAGAAATTCTCTTTACACTATCGTTCCCTGTGGTCACCGTGACATCACGGTTTCCAAAAAAAACCAATCCAAAATTCTTTAAATGCAAGACGCGAGTAGTAGCAATTTGAATCCTATTCGTGAACCATCGTCTAGTGAACCCTCGGATTATTGGAGACCTTTACCATCAATTTCTCGTTCTAGTTCGGTCTCGTCTTCTTCGTATACCTGGGCCCACTCCGATCCTACAACCATGGCCGACAATGTTAGTGAGCACGGTAGTCAAGGGGTTGCACCCGAGCCCCCGTATAGGACCATGCGTGATTATTTGCAACCGGAGAGGATCACCTCTCCGTCTTGTATCATTTTTCCTTATAATGCCGTGCAATTCCATTTTCGTAACGGAATGATCCAATTACTTCCTACTTTCCACGGCATGGAAAGTGAACAACCGTACCTTCATGTTAGAGAGTTTGAGGAGGTGTGCGCTACTTTTAGCTATCAAAACTGTCCTCTGGATGTCACACGTCTCAAACTCTTCCCATTTTCCTTAAAGGACAAAGCCAAAACTTGGCTTTGGTCCTTGGCTCCTAATTCCATCGGGAGTTGGCGCGAAATGCAAGCGCAATTTTTGAAGAAATTATTTCCTACTCATCGCACCAACTCTTTAAAGGGTCAAATCCAAACCTTCGCTCAAGCCGAAGGTGAATCATTCGAGAGATGTTGGGAGAGATTTAATGAGGTACTTCATAAGTGCCCACATCACGGGTTCGAAAAGTGGAGATTAATCTCGTTTTTCCACAATGGGCTTACCCTCAATGCAAAACAAATGGTGGAGACAATGTGCTCCGGCAAGTTTTTTGGTTTAGATCCTGATGATGCGTGGGCACATTTCAAATATTGTGCCGAGACCACCCAAGCGTGGGACACTTCGGACCCTAGCAAAACCAATGCCCGGTCATCCAATCCACCTTCATCTAGCCATGGGATATATCACCTTGCTGAAGGAGATGATATGTCATTAAGAGTAGCCCAACTTTTTAAGCGTATCGAGGCAATGGATGCCAAAGCTCGGGAACCATCCCATCCTTCTACCTAACATGTAGAGGAGTCTTGTGCCATTTGCGACGTTGACGATCACTCAACGAGGGATTGTCCAACAATCCCGGCATATAAAGTGATGCTTCACGATCAAGCCAACGCGATGGACACTTACGAGAAACAGTACATGACTCCTTTAGGTGAGGGCTATAATCCTTCGTGGAGAAACCATCCGGGTTTCTCCTATGGGCATCCCCAACATTCTCAAAATCCACCTCCCCCAAATTATCAAAATCTTCCCCCACCTCATAATTTTCAGCAACCATATAATCAAGTTCCTTCACTCCAAGCTCAAATGCAAGGTCCCCCTCAGGGACCACCTCCTCCGCTTATACCATTGTATGCTCACCCGAACAAGAGGAGCCTCGAAGAGACTCTTCAATCTTTCATAACCTCTCAACAAGCCACGAATTCTAGGCTTGAAAAGGAAATCTCCAAGTTGACTTCGGCTTTGAGTATCCAAGAGAAGGGAAAATTCCCTTCCCAACCTCAAAAGGCCATGGGGCAAAATAGTGTCACTGACACTTCGAATCCCCCTCCTGATAGTGCAAAGGCTGTGACCGTTCTAAGGAGCGGGAAAGTCATTGATAATCCCACCCCTCCTAGTGTCCCCACAGTCGTTAAGGAGGTTTCGCCCGACCCATTAGAGGTCGAAGATGCCTCCTTAAGGCAGAGAGAGGGGAAAGCCCCGTTAGAGTCGGATGTGGTTTCGAAGCTTCCTAGCCCCGTACCTTACCCTCAAAGGCTCCTGTCGCAAAAGGTGAATGTTAATAACGCTGACATACTAGAAATGTTCAAACAGGTCAAAATTAACATCCCTCTTTTGGATGCAATCAAGCAAATCCCCGCTTATGCTAAGTTCTTAAAGGAATTAATTACTGTTAAGCGTAAATTATTTGTAAGGAAGAAAGCCTTCTTGGCCGAAAACATTAGCTCAATAATTCAATCTGAATTACCACCCAAATATAAAGATCTCGGATGTCCCACCATTTCGTGTGTGATAGGGGACTTTAAAATTGAGCAGGCTTTGCTAGACCTAGGAGCAAGTGTCAATTTGTTACCTTACCATGTCTATGAACAGCTCGGTCTAGGGGACCTCAAGCCCACAAAAATAACCCTCCAATTAGCGGATCACTCCGTTAAGGTTCTGAGGGGTGTAGTGGAAGATGTCATAATACAAGTTGACAAATTCTACTTTCCTGTGGACTTTGTGGTGCTTCACACCCATCCTACTTCTCCTAGCAGTAGAACTACCCCCATTATCCTTGGTCATCCTTTCCTGGCCACTTCCAATGCATTAATTAATATTAGGAATGGCCAAATGAACCTGACATTTGGGAATATGACCTTGGAAATGAACATCTTCAATGTTTCGAACCAAGTGGGAGATTATGATGATGAGGTCCATGAGGTGGACTTTTTAGAGGAGGTGGTACAAGAGCATTTTGATGCTACATATTTTTTGGAACCCTTAGAGGGATGTCTTGTGAACCCGATTTACTTGGAGAATAGCTATTCTCCTTATGATGAAGAGGTCA
The DNA here is from genome assembly GCA_949130495.1 of Sambucus nigra. Classification (NCBI taxonomy): domain Eukaryota; kingdom Viridiplantae; phylum Streptophyta; class Magnoliopsida; order Dipsacales; family Adoxaceae; genus Sambucus; species Sambucus nigra. The sequence continues at coordinate 304,505,281 of OX422212.1, read as the reverse complement.
AGTTTATGTGCTTGTTGTTAGACAAGGAAGAGAGTGTTGATGATGTTAATTGGTGTAGTGTTTTTGAGGACTTACCCCCTCGTGATTCGTATGAAGTTCCCTCGGATGTGCGATTCCCCAAACTTGAATTAAAGCAATTGCCTTCCGAGTTAAAATATGCTTATTTAGGCGAAAATGAGACATATCCCGTTGTTGTCTCATCAAGCCTCGAGGCGGGTGAAGAACAAAGGCTGATAGACTTGTTAAGGAGATACAAGGGTGCGTTTGGGTGGACAATTGCAGATTTGAAGGGAATTAGTCCCTTGATTTGCACTCACAAAATTAATCTTGAAGAGGATGTAAAACCCTCTCGTGAGATGCAAAGGAGATTGAATCCGGTGATGAAGGAAGTTGTGAGGGCGGAGGTAATTAAGCTTTTGGATGCTGATATCATATATACGATATCCGATAGCAAATGGGTCAGTCCAATTCACGTTGTTCCAAAGAAATCAGGAGTCACCGTTGTAGAAAACATGAAAGGGGAATTGATCACTAAACGCACCACCACTGGGTGGCGTGTGTGCATCGACTATAGAAAACTTAATGCAATGACATTGAAGGATCATTTTCCCCTTCCATTCATTGACCAAATGTTGGAACGCGTGTCCGGCCATCCTTACTATTGTTTTCTCGATGGGTACTCGGGTTACAACCAAATCGAACTTGATCTCAAGGATCAGGACAAAACTACCTTCACATGCCCTTTTGGGACATTTGCTTACAAAAGGATGTCCTTCGGGTTATGTAATGCGCCTGCTACGTTCCAAAGGTGCATGTTGAGCATGTTTAGTGATATGGTAGAACGTGGTCTAGAGGTGTTCATGGACGATTTCAGCGTCTTTGGAAACTCCTATGACCATTGTCTTTCCATGCTAGAGAAGGTTTTGTCTAGATGTGTCGAGAAAAAGCTCGTGTTAAACTGGGAGAAGTGCCATTTTATGGTCACTAAGGGTATTGTCTTAGGTCACATCGTCTCCTCAGATGGTATTGAGGTAGACAAGGCAAAGGTTGAGGTCATTGCCAACTTACCCGCCCCTAAATCTCTGAAAGATGTAAGGTCTTTCCTTGGGCATGCAGGATTTTATCGTCGTTTCATCAAGGACTTTAACTCGATTTCTAGACCCTTGTGTACTCTCCTCTCCAAGGAAACCCCGTTCGAATGGAGCGATGAGTGTCAAGCAGCTTTTGAGACTTTGAAAAGTATGCTTACCACCGCTCCTATAATTCAATCTCCTGATTGGACCCTACCCTTCGAATTGATGTGTGACGCTAGCGACTTCGCGATTGGGGTTGTTTTAGGACAGAGAAGTGACAAGAAACCCCATGTCATTTACTATGCAAGTCGAACTCTTAACGGTGCTCAGTTGAACTATTCGACCACCGAGAAAGAGTTATTAGCGGTTGTCTACGCTTTGGATAAATTCCGGGCATACCTCGTGGGATCCCCCATAGTTTGTTTTACGGATCATGCGGCACTCAAATACCTTCTGTCTAAGAAGGACGCCAAGACGCGCTTAATTAGGTGGGTGCTCTTACTCCAAGAGTTTAATTTAACTATTAAAGATAAAAAAGGAGTAGAAAATGTTGTCGCGGATCACTTGTCGCGTTTAACGTTTGAGGCACCCAAGGACCAACTCCCCATTGTTGAATTCTTTTCGGATGAACATCTGTTCTCCACTTCCTATCTGCTGTGGTTCGCTGATATCGTGAACTACCTCGTGACGGGTTCAATTCCATCTCATTAGACCCCTCAAGAGAAGAGGAAATTCTTTAGTTGGGTGCGGAGGCTCTTTTTCGATGATCCGTATCTGTTCAAGTATTGCCCCGACCAGATCATCCAAAAATGTGTCCCGGATGATGAGTATGAGAGCGTAATTAGTTTCTCCCACACGGAGGCATGTGGGGGCCACTTTTCTTCCAAGAAAACCGCCGCAAAAATCTTGCAATGCGGGCTTTATTGGCCCACACTTTTTAAGGATGCACACGAATTCTGCGTTTCGTGTGATCGTTGCCAGAAATTAGGTGCTATAGGGTGTTGATTTCATGAAACCCGTCGAAACATGATGCCAATGTCCCCCATTCTAGAAATTAAAGTCTTTGACTGTTGGGGAATTGATTTCATGGGCCCATTACCGCCGTCTTTTGGTAACCTTTACATCCTTGTGGCCGTAGATTATGTATCAAAGTGGGTAGAGGCCATTGCGTCCAAAACCAATGATCATAGGGTGGTGTTGGAGTTCTTTAAGGAACACATGCTTTCGCGTTTCGGAACTCCAAAGGCGATCATAAGCGATAACGGAACTCATTTTTTTAATTCTCCGTTTGCTAATCTTATGCGAAAGTATGGGGTAACTCATAAAGTTGCAACTACCTACCACCCGCAAACAAATGGCCAAGCTGAATTGGCCAATCGAGAGATCAAACACATCCTAGAGAAGACGGTCAATCCCGACCGCAAGGATTGGTCTCTTCGTCTTCCTGGCGCTTTATGGGCATATCGTACGGCATACAAGACTTCCTTGGGTATGTCTCCCTTTAGACTTGTGTACGGCAAACCATGTCATTTACCAGTTGAAATCGAGCACAAGGCCTATTGGGCAATAAAAAAATTGAATTTTGATCTAGACAAGGCCGGAAATAAGTGCATGCTCCAACTCAATGAGTTGGAGGAACTCCGTAATGATTCGTACGAGAGCGCGAGAATCTATAAGCAAAGGGTGAAAGAGAGGCGCAACAAGCACATACCCCGTAAAACATTTCACCCTCTTTAAAAAGTTCTCTTATACGACTCTAGGTTGCATTTGTTCCCGGGTTAGCTAAGGTCTAGGTAGACGGGTCCGTTTGTCGTTAAGACCGTCCATCATCACGGTGCAATTTTGATTGAGAACCCATCTGATGGGAAGTTGTTCAAGGTCAATGGTCAGCGTCTCAAGCCTTTCCTAGAACCATTTGACCCATGTTCTGACACGATTCCATTGTCCGACCCCATTTACGGGGCTCTATAGGACGTCGGAATTGTGATTTTTTTGTGCCGAGCATCCCCCGGCATGTGTGGGGTGCAAAATTTTTGTCTCGGGCCCTTTGTACATATTAAACTCCATCTTTAGGGTCTAAGAATCCACCCATTAGCAGCCCATTCCAATAACCCTCGAAAAAATGGTGTTTCAGCAAAGCAGAAACTTGGATCCCAGCAGCCGAATCGATTCGGTTAACCACCGAATCGATTCGCCTCCCTTCCAGTAGCCAATTAAGGGTTTGCGAATCGATTCGCAATTTTGGTGAATCGATTCGATAAACCAAAAGTGTCAGGTCTCTAAATGCGAATCGATTCTGTTAACCACCGAATCGATTCGGCCCCTTCCAGTGTTGAATTCGAGATTTGCGAATCGATTCGGTTAACCACTGAATCGATTCGGTCCCCCTGTCACTTAAAATCCCTTAATTTATTTTGCATCATCTTCTCATTCTCTCTTCTCCCTTAGCCTGCGAAATCTCCTTCTCCCTTATCATTTCCATTCCTCCATTCTTATTCAACCGCATGGCTTCCTCATCCAAGGCATCCTCATCCAAGGTAACTACTTCAATCCACTTAAATCAATTTCAATTCTTATTTAGTGTTCTTGGTATAGAAAGTAGGGTTAATTGGGGTATTTTAAAAATTCATATTTTATGCCAATTGCTCCATTTATTCTCATTGTTTGTGGTATGAATCCAACAAATACAACTAGTTTATGTTGCTTTGATGATTCAGTTGTATTTGTTGGGGTTGTTTCACATTAAACATGTTATTTTCACCCTACTCTCTTTGCATTGCACACTAAGTGTTCGATAAATTGCCTCTGTGAAGATTTTGTGCGCTAATGCTCTATCTTCGCACCTTTTATCGCACATTCCTGTTGAATTGTCTTTGTTTGAGTGTGGTGTGCGTCGGTTACGTCTACTCGACCAATTTTTCCCAACGCGCACCGTCCGAACCTAGTTTCCCCAAATTTCACGATCACTTTGATTTTATGCATCGCACTTCTCGTGTGTGTATTGAATTAATGTTTTGTAGGTTCCTTCGATCACCAAGCCAACCTCCTATGTGGTTACTGGACGGGGGGGGGGGGGGATGGTTTTGACTCTTTTCGTTCCAAGGAAGAGATGGAGTGGTACCGGGCCATGTTCAAAACCAGTCGCCCGATCGCTATTGAGAAGGAGGTGATTGTAGAGGAGATGCCGGCTTCTGTGAGGAGATTCTTGGCCAAATTCAATTGGGAGGCCCATCTGGCCATGATAGGTGAGGTCAACGAGGACCACGTGCGCCGTTTCTACGCTTCTCTGGTATCTGTGCGCGGCGGCGCGTATGAAGCGTTTGTGAGAGGGAGGCGGATCACTATTTCGAAGACCATCTTGGCTACACACCTTAACGGGGCGTCGAACCCTGAGTTATATCATTACCTGGTCCTTGCCGACGCGCCTCAGCTTCCACAAGATCAACTCATTGCACGTCTTGCACATGGCAAAATTTGGGCGGGGGAAACTTTCCCCACTTCGGGCATACCCGATGTTCATCGTATCCTCCATCTCATCGCCGTTAATTCCATTATTCCGACTCAGACAAAGGCAGTCCTCCGCTACAAGTAGGCCCTTTTCTTATATAGTCTCTTAACGGATGACATGGTCATCAGTCTTCCCGCCCTCATATTACATCAAATTATGAACGCTGCCTACAGCGAGAAGGGAACCACAACTCTTCCTTTCGCGCGTCTGATTTCCCGGATTTGTAGGGATGCCGGGTGTGAGATTTTGGGCAGCGACAAGATACCGAGGCTGCCCAAGATGTTTAATGATAAGACTATTGCAAAACGCTTGGGGCAAGACTATTGGGAGAGGAGGAAGAAGCGTGCCCTTGATGCCCCCGATGCCCCTATGCCGGATATTCCGGATGTGCCTCATCTAGTCCCACCTCCTACCCCATCTACTATTAACCCCATTACGTATCTCGGGGTGCGGATGGATGAGTTACAGGCAGATTTTTCTGAGTTTCGGGGAACTTTCATGTCGAGCTTTGCTTCGTTCCAGGCTGATTTTATCGCGTATCGGGGCGCTTACGAGAGCGATATCTCGATGATCACTCAGGCGCAAATGGACCTATTTTCACACCTACGCGGGGGCGAGGCTCCTGTGCCTCCGTACCTTTATGACCCCTATGCCCCTCGTGACCCCTCCGCGCCCGAGTCCCCGCGCCGCCATCCGGACGATATGTAGGCCGTTGTGACCCCGTTTTCTCTGCCGCTGTCATCCCGTTTTCGCTGCTGCTGTCTACCGTGGTTCTTATTTTCATTTTTAGCTTGTAACTTTTTAGGTTCTGTTTTGGTGTGGGGAAGAGAGAGTACATTGACTGTATTTTCTAATTTTGGTTTTTTGTGCCCCATGTACACAATTCGTGATTATTAATGAAGTTACTCATTTTCAGTTTCATATTTGTTCTTGTATATATCTCTTTTGTATATATTATTGTTTATGGTACTAACTTGTAACTGGCATGCCGTTGCGCGTTTCTCGAGTTACTCCTTACGGGGTGACTATTTTCTAACCCCTTTTCCCCTTTTTATCCCTACTAACATTGGGGACAATGTTTCATTCAAGTTAGGGGGTATGGTTTACAATTGTGATGCCGGTTATCATGTTAGTATTTATTTATTTATTTATTTATTTAAAAAATAAAAATAAAATAAAATAAAAAAATAATTTTTATTTTATTTTTCTCTCTCATATCTACTATGATTACTTATATGATCGACATATCGTATTGTATAGCTATGAAGCATGCTTTGATTCATTGATTTATTACCCTTTAGCCCGTTATTGTTTGCATTATGAATAGCATCATAAAATTAAACTATTAAGCTTTGAGCATATACACAAATAATTATTTATGATTTGGTTTAAAGTGTTTCAAATTCATTATTCTAAGGCGCATGTTATACCCTTACAAAAGTGAAAATTGAGACTTATCATCATTTGTGAGCGTATACACCCACTCTATCTCTTTCTTGTCAATGAACTCGTTGTCAATCTCATTTTCTTTTCATTTGATTGCATACTAACTGATTTATCACTTGAGCATGATTTTCAATGGTGTTGAGTTCCGCGAATCACATGAAACTCTAGGAAAGGATTATAGGCCCTTGTTGTTGTTTAACCCATATGACCTTGACCTTACCCTTAAATGTTTCCCCTAGTCAACCCCCTTGAGCCTTATTATTCCTTTCATTTCAACCCCAAATCCCTTGTCCAACTTCACATTGGAGTCCTAAACCCTTATTTACTCCTCCCGTACCTTGATTAGGGATTGTTCCCGGGATTGAATGATGTTGTTTATATGGATTGCAATTAAGCTATGAGTGGTCAAAAAGAAAAGAAAGGTTCATTCAAAAAAAAAAAGAAAAGAAAAGAAAAGAAAAGAATAAGTATCGAATAAAATGGGTCCTAGTTGTTTCCCATTTCACCATGTGCATGAATATCAAAGTCTCACTCTCATGAATACATTGCTTGTGGAATTTGATTTCGATTCCTAAATTGCCCATTAAATCCATTATCCCGCGCGTTATTCCCGAATCTCCTTTGATCCTACACACATCCCGTTCTTTTCCTAACCCTAACCTAGCCTAAATTCTATACCCCCAAAAGTCCTATTTGATCCTAGGGTGATGTGATTCAAGGGTCGAACATTAGCGATAATCTGTTTAAATGCTTTTCTCTTGGTTAATATGCGGTATCCTTTCATGAGATTGTACTTTTCACTTTTATATTGCGTTCTTCATTGATGACATGTGTGTGGCCTAGTTTCCCTTTACAATTACTCTTTATGCCCGCATGTCTCGTGTGTGTTACATCCCATTTCTAAGTGTTTCTTTTGTTGAGTGTAACAACCGGAGAAAACTTGAGTATGCATGCCTTAGCTTTTATATGGATTTTGAAAGTTTTTCCTATCTAAATTACCACATGTGTCCTCTTATTTCGCATTTCTATGGTTTCGATTTTTATTGAAGTTATTTGTTTAATGCCGATAATTGTCGTCTTTTGTGTGAGCTTCGTTCACTTTGTTGATAAATTGTGCTTCTTAGATATTTGTTGAGCTACGCATTGGATTTTGCCGTATCATAGTATGAGTTGATTTGATGTTTGTGGGTGTCATCCCTGGAAACCCTCACGAAACCTCACTCGTCCCCTAGGGCCACCTAGGGGTTTAAAACGGCTTATTGGATACGCTAAATGCAATCGTGCGCCCGCGAGAGTGGCATTTTCCTTTGTTGTACATATTTCTTCTATTTTGGTTGCGTTGTTGGCCCTTGTTTCTTCATACTTCATTGCTTGGGACTAGCAATGTATAGGTTAGGGGGTGTGATTCGTCACTTTTATTGTATTTTATACCCCGTTAATTTGTACATTCTAGCGTTCCCGTGCATGTATTTCCCGGTTCTTATACTCATTTATTGACTAACCCCTGAATTTATCATATATACTTTGTATGTGTCTTTATTGAGCTTTCATAGGTCTCGGGAATGCATTTTGGGAAGTTTGGTTTTGATCCGAAAAAGTTCCGTTGGCACTTGCACAATCGGGGGCATTTTGGTAATTTCAGCACTCGGGTTTTGATCCCGATTTCTTCACGAAAGTTGTAGACCTTCTTCTTATCTTCGCGTAGCCTCTGACGGTGCTTGAGTCCGACCTCGAACGAAGATGTTACGGAAGTTTCGGTGAAGCATGGGAGAAATAATGCCAATATAGGCAACTTTCCTTCTCCAGCAGGCCCGAATCGATTCGCGATTAATGCCGAATCGATTCGGTTTCATACAGGGGAAAAATCTCTACACTTCCGAATCGATTGGGATTTGTCACCGAATCGATTCGGCCCTGCATTTCCAGCTTTCTTCTTATTACTAGTTTGCCATTTTGGTTGGATTTTTGGGGGGATTTATCCCTTGTTTTTTCTCTTTTGTGGAGATAGACTACTTTTATTAGATTTTTGGTGATATAGAAAACACTCTCTTCTCTCTCCTTGGTCAAGTTCATTTATGGTTTTCACCAACTTGTAAGGCTTTGATTACTAGTTGAATTGTGGTTATTAATGCAAGAAAGGTTCATTTACTTCTTCTCTACTTGTTCTACTAGCTTTAATTTTCATTTAATTCCAACCCTTGTATTGGTTTGTGTTTAAACTAGATAACTAACTTAACTATGTTGTTAACTAGCATGTGTAGTTTAGTATCAATTATGAGTAGCTAGACTTATGATTGGGGATCATAATCCCACCTTGGATGCTTGAACTTCATATTTAGGGTTTGGTTTATAATTGTTCTAATGGAACTTCATGTGTTGGTTTTGGAGTATCATAGTTTCTTAACTTCTCTTGTCATGCAAGAGTTAGTGTTTGAAGCTTTACTACAAACCCAACCCATCTAGCAATAACTAATTAACCCCTAATCCTCCATTGTTGAGTTTAGTCTCTACATGGTTAATGTTCGGACTTGTTTAGTTATGCTCGATTAGAATTAATTTCAACCAAGCCCTATAATCCCCTTCTTTGTGAATCCGAGGTGGGAGAATGATCCTCGATCCCTTTAATTTCTTGAACTGAACCTTATCTTAGTTCTTTTCATAGTTCCGTAATTATTAATTAATCAACTGATCATCAATAGTATGTTAGTTTAGAGATTACTCTCAATCACTTTTCCAAACTATTAAATCATCTTTTACACTTTAACTTTTCAGACGTTTAGAGAATCCCTTTACCCCAATACTGTTCTCTTATGAGTGTTTCAATCCCTGTGGATCACGATTTCGTACTTACCAGATATTACTTGTTGCGGTAGATTTGCACTTGAATCACAAGCTTTATTTAGAACGCACCATCCTCCAAAATAGAGTTGATTCGAGGACGTATTCGAACAGCTCAGGATAGGCAGAAGAGTTATGCTGACGCCGGTAGGATACACGTGGACCTAGAAGTGGGCGACTAGGTGTTAATTCGGGTATCTCCTATGAAAGAAATTATGAGGTTCGGCAAGAAAGGGAAATTAGCACCGAGATATGTGGGACCGTTTCCTATCATTGAGAGGGTGGGACCGGTAGCTTACAGATTGGGACTCCTGAGCATCTTCAGCGAATACACGATGTGTTCCATATGGCATCGCTGAAGAAATACAAGAGGAGCGAGAGAGCCTTCTGGCACATTCCACTGGAGGAGATCGATTTGCAGCCAGATGTCTCGTATGAAGAAAGACCCGTGGCTATTCTGGATTATAGTGAGTGCAAATTATGATCCAAGGTGGTACCCTTAGTGCGAGTACAGTAGGGACATCACAATATGGATGAGTCCACTTGGGAACGGGAGCGGATATGTGAGAGCAATATCCAGAATTATTCACAGCAGGTATTTTCTAATTTCGAGGACGAAATTCCTTTTGTAAGAGGGGAAGTATGTAATACCCCGTAATTCTGCTTAATTAGGAAAATTCGTTTATTTAAATTACGTGAGTAGAGTAATTTAATGTGAGTTTTATTTAAATTACGTGAGTAGAGTAATTTAATGTGATTTTTATTTAAATTACGTGAGTAGAGTAATTTAATGTGATAAAATACGTTTTATTTAAATTACGTGAGAAGAGTAATTTAATGTGATATAATGTTAATAATTACGTGACTAGAGTAATTTAATGTGAGTTTTATTTAAATTACATGAGTAGAGTAATTTAATGTGATAAAATACGTTTTATTTAAATTACCTGAGAAGATTAATTTAATGTGATATAATGTTAATAAAGATGATTATGACGATTAAAAATTTACTAAATGTGAGTAGTAAATTTTGAATGTTGATATGTACGGTCTAATGACTATATGGACGTACCGGAGTTATCTCAACCAAGTGTCGCGCGTAGGATAAAAATTAAAGATGAGAGTAGAAAAATATTTAAGAGACTCAAACGATAATTTAGAGTCCACAGATGATTCCAAAAGGGTCGAATTAGTCAAAATAGTGTACCCGGGGGTACTAGTTGAGTGTCGGGTCATTTTCGGGCTAAACTGGGACCATTCGGGGGCATTTTGGTCTCTTTACAATTATGGGTAAGTTGACCTAGGAATTTTGAAACCCTAGATCAGATTATAAGAGTTGAGGCTAGGGTTAGAAAGAAAAAAAATACACCATAGCCATTAGAGAAGAGAGAGAGACAATTTCCTAAGGCAAAAGAAGGAAGGAAGGGAAATTCTAAGGAGATTTCACCATAAAGTTGTTGGGAAGGAGGATTGAAGGATCAAAATCATCAACAACCACGAAATCAGACCCTACAAATAATAAGGCAAGTGGTTATTTGCAAAATAAATTGAGTTATAATACCCATATTTAAGCTTTATGAAGAACATAGTTTTTATGATATTTTTGGGAGAAAAACAATTGATTATGATCCATGATTGGTAGGGATTGCATGTAGGACGTTTTTGGATCTCCAAATATTCTGATATAATAGAAAACTAGATGATTAAATCGAACTAAAAATTTGGAATTATGATGAAAGATGTAAAGGATGTATTTTTAGGGTTCTTGAATACTAGAAAGTTTTTTAGTTAATTTGGCCAAGATTTATAATGATTTTGTTGTTTTAAATCGTTAGTAATCATCCCAGAACATGTAGGAATGATTAGAAATTGTTGGTTGCAAATATGGTGAATTATCATGAA